>CAHIKZ030000635.1:412500-472500 GCA_903632075.3 Acanthosepion pharaonis
TGATCGAAAATAGTTTTTAAAAAATTATTAATTTTAGACAATTTATCCTCAAATTACCCATATGTGCAACAAACTGAAAAAATTGTAATAAAATCAAACAAAACTTTTAATAAAAACTTGTTTAAGTGATTTATTGCTGCTTAAGTACTCGTCCTATATATAAGTATTTCAACGAACCAAATGAAAATATAAAGTTTGGATAATTTATTCATATTTCTGATCCCGAGATACAACATCTTATTCAAAATTTGAAAATACAATCAAAAATAAAATAGCGAGTCCTTGACGGTTCAATACAACAAAACTTATTTTAATGAAACCTTGCTACCTAAACACATATCATATATATGTATGTGTGTGTGTGTATTTTACACTATTTATATTCGGACTATTGTCCTCATCTATGTTGTTTTTATCACTATATTTCAGCTGTTGTGACCTCCGGACTTCCTTAGATTTAGGTTGATCTGGGTAACCTACAGCGAATTCCGAATTGAACCCTTTATTTAATTTACGGGAGTTGACCGTTCCAGTTCACTGCTAATGTCTAGGTCTATCGTCTACTATTTATTTTATTTAGTATCGTTCAGTTATTGCCCGCCTGTTTCCACTGAGTGCAAGTACACACTACCCGACCCAGGGATTGAACTCACAACCACTATATCATCAATTTCACAAACTAATGCCATTTTCTCGTATATTTAGATAAAGACCAACGAATATGATATTTCATTTTAATATTTCGGGCCACTTTCCTGGTTTTCCGGTACACATTAAAATATAAATTTCCCAGGATCTAAGTAATATAGGCTTTCATAATCCATTACAACCGCTTTGCCTCTGTTCATAATTTGGTGAGTGATTTCCCAGAACTCACAGGATCTAATTTGTTTATTTTCAACTTTGGTCTGGACAGATCGCTCGTAGCTTCACTTTGTATTTTCTAGGAATCTCTTACAACGATTGCTGGCGGTTCTGAAATAAGTAATGGCCAAACTACGCCGATCCTTGCAATAGATTTTGAAGTAGTGATTCTGGTGAGCTATGGCTGCAGCACATTCAGGGTGAACCAGGGCTGACTGCTTGGTTTTGCTGGATTTTTTGGTTAGGTATAAAACACTCCATTCCAGACAAGATCCATTCGAAAATTAAAGTAGCCGTTTTGAGGCAGCATATTTGAAGAAGTTTGCGAGAGGAGCTTCTGTAATATAGGACCGAAAGCTGCCCTAGTCAGCCTCCACATAACCAAATCCCGTTCTATGGAATGGTAAGTTAGGGGATGTCATTTATTTGGAGTCAATCTGGATACTGACTAAGGAATGATCTGAGAGTGCCAATAGGGGCCAAAACTTTTACTGAGCATTCGTGAGGATAGAATATTATAAAATGTTCGAGGAGATTCGTCTGTTGTTCCGTCGCATCCGAGATTAGGGTGGGTTTATTTAGATGTGATGGAAAAGTCTTCCTTCCTCATCGATTTTGTTAGAGTGAACTACCTATTCTTTGTGGTGAACATTGAAGTCACTGCATATGTGAAAGTAGGCAGAGGGATATCCAATGAGAATATTGTCAATCCACTCTGATATTTGATCGAAGATTACCGACCCTTCATCCTGTGGACGATACAGGGCAAAGACAAATGTGGTACTATGGATAAATGTCACGCAGAACTACATATACGGGAGTTCAAAGTCCTTGTTTTTTATGTCGTTGCCACGGGGAATCTCGTTCTTGATGTAAGCGCCGAGCCCGTGACGATTTAGGTGGTTGTATTTTCTTATAATGGGTAAGTAGCCGGGTATTGTGAGCTCCTGCAATGAGATTGAGGCATTGATACCCGTTTCAGACAGGAACGAGGGGTTAGGTTGAGACTGAAGAAGATAGAGTTCCACTTATAGAAAATTGGAACTATACACCTTACATTTGTGCAAGCGATGGTATAATTGTGGGGTCTACTTTTTTGTTGAAGTTGGATTTGTTAGTTTTGTTCGTTTTCAATTTGATTGTTTTCATGTTTGTTTTGGTCGGTTTGTTGGACGACTAGTAGGCAGTGAAAACAAATAGCCATGTGAGATGCACGCATAAATAACCTGGGTTGACTCGCTCGGAGATACTGCGGTAACAGTACCAATCATCATGGCATCGAGAGGCCCCCACCGGAGACTACTGCCCAGTCCAGAAAACTTTCACAAAATGGTAGTACAGAAAGCCCGATATTATACATACATCTACTGATAAGATTGAGTCCTTCGAACGCCAAAATCTATTAATGAGGTGGAGTGGGCAAATCATTCAGGAAAGATGTGTACATGTCTCGTCCGCCTTGTGGTCAGGGCAACAGAATTCCTCCTGCGGTCAAAAACGTCGTACAATTTCGCTCGTATACATGAGAACTAAAAGACTCATTGAGAGAAGGGGTGAGTTGAAGGTTGCTCGGGGGGGTGTACATCCCCTACCTGCAATTGTGTTAGTATCAGGAGAATAGTCGTTAAGTGTTGGCATATGGAAGGAAGTTAATTGTTCTATTTGAGAGAGAGAGAGAGAGCGCGCGAAAGGGGGTTTAGAATTAAAATGTAATTACTCCTATTGCAGACACGAGGCAGGAATTGAAGGTTTTTCAGAGAATTCAATAGGATCAGTTTACCAAAGGGACAGGGGAAAGATTGAACAGTTTTCTGATAAATCGCTTGTTAACCACGGGGATAATGCAGTGGCAGTGTAACCAACGTTTGTTTTGTTTTAATTATTATTAGTAGTAGTAGTAGTTTGTTATAAGTAGTGATTTTAATTTTTTTGTTTTTGCCATTAGCTTTATATATATATATATATATATATATATATATATATATATATATATATATATATATATATATATATGTATGTGTGTGTGTGTGTGTGTGTGTTTGCGTGTTTGCGTGTGTGTGAGTATCTATGCTGACGGAAACGAAAATTGTATCCTAAATATGTGTTTCAATTTAGACACGATAAACGTAAATATAATATATTTGGATTACAGTAAGTAAGCATATATACAGAGTCATAGGCACATAGGTTCCAAAATAAACGGTCGATCTACAGTAATCAGGCCACATTTAATACACTGTATATCCTAATTGGTATATCGCACATCATATAAGTAAATGCCTTTCTGCGGTAAATTATTCCACCATTTTTACACTTATTGACACAATACAGAAAAATTCGTAGCTCGGTTAACTAAATGAGTTAGTTATCATCACTTCATTTTCCATACATGCCCAACGTTCTGGCTATTGTGTTGGCTAGAAAAGTATTTGAACATCTTGCAAGCAATGTTGAATAGTTCGGGCACCATGTGGGCGGGTATTAACCTTGCTGCAAAAGCACATCGCTTACTTTTTGCATAAATGGCGGCAGAACGGGTTCATCATTTTTTTTTTAATGAACAGTCTTCTCTTTACAAACATTCATGATGAACAAAAGTTGTAACGTATGACACCCTACACCAAGATCCCAAAGATTAGGCCTGTTTGTCGTGCGCGAATGCTCTGGAAGAGGCTTTTACCTAGTGTTGCTTCGCACATGTGAACGACTAATATTTGCATGAAGTTAGAATCTCCTCGTTGAAAATTGCAGAGCACCATTGGATTCCAAAGGTTATCCTCTTACAAAACCACTGAAGACGAGTATAAGGGAAAGTTTGTCTATAGTCATCCTTGACTGCAATAACATTAACAAAGCGATTCCCAGAGGTCTGTGTTGACATGCCTGGAGTTTTTGATTGTCGTAGATGCCAGGTGGTCTGCCACGGTTGTTTTTAAGCAGCATCTTTACTGTGTGGACGTCTAGAACCTGATAGGGATGTTCATTTGACAACTATTACCAGCATCGAAGAAATATCAAAATGTCGCATCCAACATGCTCAGCAATTCACCGAAACGACCGTCCAGCCTTTCACAAGACCCACAATCTTACCCATATGCAAATAGATTTAACTGATCGAAATATAACCCCATGTATATCTTCATGGCATGATACATGCTTGTAATGGAATCTTTTCCTCAAACTGAACCTTATCGCACCTCCTAAAACTGAAACACGGATGGTGCGCTGATATCAGTCTTACAGGAAATGACCGAAACCTTTTTAGAAAATGATTAGAATATCTATTACACCTAACATTCAAATACTGCTCTCAGGTCAAAATTGGGACCATGTTTTCGATTGCTGCAATTTTATTTACCGATAGTGTATGTACAAGAGTGGGCTGAAAACTTCATAGGTTTACTAAAAAGAAGTGATACTAGAGCTGTGAAATCTTACATGCATAATTTTTAATTTTACTTATTAATAACTGCATTGTTTCTTTTTTTTATTAATAACTGCATTGTTTCTTTTTTTTTTATTAATAACTGCATTGTTTCATTCTAGATAAACTAACTGTTCAACGAAAACTTCAAAAGTAACTAGTAGTGACTACTCTTGAAAAATGGACAAAATTTGGCATTCTAGTGTTATCAAGTGCCTGTAGAAAACGGATTTAGCCCCAAGGACATTCATCCTGATATGGTTCCTACATTAGCGGATAACACTAGAGCTTTATCAACAGTGCAAAAGACGGCGGCTGAATTTAGGATGATAAGGGAGAATTTTGAAGATGACCCAATGTCTGGAGGTCCTCCGACTGCCATTACAGATGAAAACATTGATCGTGTTCACGTGGTGATGGCTGACAGGTGACTGGTGATAAACCAAATAGCCAATGCTTTTAGCATATCCCGTGAAAAAATTGAGAATATTCAGTACAATGAACTTGACATGGCGAAGGATTCTGCTCGGTGGGTGACACGTCATCTGAAAGCGCCCAGTGTGATCACTTCAGGGTAAACTAACATTGTTTGATGCAGATCCAGCTGGTTACCTTGAACCTTTCATACACCAGGATGAGTGTTAGGTTCATCACTTTGAGCCAGAGACAATCCATGCAGTGGAAATACCCCTCTTCGCCTGCTACATAACATGCATATGTTATAATTTTTAATATATATATATATATATATATATATATATATATATATAGGAGTTTTAAGGAAAGTGGAAACAAAAAAGCCATATACGTATAATCAGAAATGGTTATTTCAATATGTCACAGGAAATTAAAGATAAAAGGGACAAAGGGAATCAGCGAGTAACCAACCTAGCGAGATTGTGTAAGTGGACGACAGAACAAGAAGTGATGGAGATAGTAAAAAGATAAACAATACTAAGAGCTACACGGTATAGAACGTTGTGTTAGTCGCCACGTTATAAAGTGACACGACTCATAGAAGAAGAAGAAGAAGAAGAAGAAGAAGAAGAAACCTATGTATGTCTTTCTATCTGGCTTTTTTAGACGTTTCCTGTGTAATGAAGTCGTTCTGTCAGTTGATGATAACACATGCAGAACAACACGATGTTTCAATCTTTCCTATTTAAATTTATGTTTTATTTCTTCATTTACTCTTGGCCAGTCGGTAGTTTACGGATTTTGAAAAGCCCCTGTCCGATACGTGTACTTTATATTCTCGTTCTACGATTTATGACAGACTGCTTAAATCCTCTCTGGAGCGGTTGTCAATATATCCATCTCTGAAACGATTTTTTAACGTGCACACATATCAGGCACTGTCAAGGCAATAAGTATCCACCTAGATGGTCACCTATGACAATAGGTGCGCTTCCTGCCTCCCAGAAAAATCTTAAATGACACAGTAACTACACTACTAAAGTTTCCATAACAAATCTTACAAAGCAGAAAATGAATTTGTTGTTGGTCGATACTAAGTAAATAAATTTAATTTAAAATGTAACTACCGTAAATCCCGATGTATAATACGCATTTTTTTCTAAAAAATACAATAAGCAAAATTAGAGGTGCATATTATGCACAGCTATAAAAAATATATTTAAAAATTGCTGTTTCATAGTTCGATTTCAGTTGCGAAATGACTACTCAGCACAAACATACGACAATATGACACTAGCATTCGGCAGTTGCGACCCCATACCGATGTCAAATACAATCATATGTACCTATCAATATTTACAATGTAAAATAAAATCAAAATTATCATAAAACTAAATTTGAATAATATTAATCTATGTTTAAAACCATTTTTTAAATAAGAGTAGGAAACGCTGGCCGGAATGAAATTGGAGAGGTAGAATTTATAAGATTTGATTACCAAACAAGGGGTGCATATTATGCATGAGTAGAAGCATTTTCCCACACTTTCAGCACAATTTTAGGGGTGCATATTAAGGTGTATTTTACATGGGGGAATTACGGTAATATATGCTTTCTGTAACTGAACGCGAATCATTTGTCAAATGAACTAAATTTTGATGGTAATTAGTACATAGATATTTTATTTTTTTAAACGATTTTGTATTTTTGTTGTTAACATACTTAATTACAAAACGTTTTAACTAAGAAGCGGAGACATTTGTATTTAATATTCAGTTCACTGTTCATATAACATTTAACAGGGCTCAAAAATGTTTTCAGACAAAAGATATTTTCCTGTGTGGATTGGTACAGATTGTAGGGAGGCCAATATTGTTTTGTAATTTTAAATAATAAACACTGCATTAATCATTTGATTTTATTCCTTCAAATTCTTTTTAATAGTTTCTTTCTTTCTTTCTTTCTTTCTTTCTTTCTTTCTTTCATTTAATCTTCCTTATTTCATTGGGCACTGGGATGTGTGGTTAGCATGAAATAAACTCAAACATCAATGACGCCTTACCAGACACATACTTGTTTTTTTGTTATTTATTTAAATTTATTCTTGTATTTCATTTAAAAAAAAATATTGTCCAGTCATTTTTTTAAAGAACAACTTTGTTCTGGCATAATTCTCAAAAGATATAGTTTCTTAAATGAATTGTGATTAAGTGTATGTACTATTTTTGTAATGAATTTATTAATTTAATTAAAACACAAAGTTATAATGTCAATTTAAATGATTAAAATTGTATTTTGAGACGATAGTAAAAAAAAAACAAAATAAAAAAAGACTCTAGCCCTACATTTTAACGCAAGAATTTATTAAAAAACTTTAATTGGTGCCCATTGAATTTCTCAGGGGTCGATACAAATCATCACCTGTGCCTCTCAGCATCACCGCAACGAGTGAATCGCGCATCTCCACATCCGTTTGAGGGGTCATCTGAATTCAAACCAGCAACGGGATTTCTTCATCTAATGTGAAATTAAGTGCAAAGTCTGTTCCGTCATAGGGATACACGTGACTGAGTGAGTTGCAGCTTTTCCATTGATGCTAATAGTCGTGTTTAAACTTAAGTAAAAAAACCATAAAACTAAACCTGTCGCCTCAACACTGGAAAGATTGACAACGGGTATCCTACCTTTATTTGAGCTTAATAAATAAAAGCATACACAGAAAGTATAACTACTTGTGAATTATCGGGGGTACATGAATGAACAATACATTTTACTCCACGTGTAAAATGACTTGTGTTAACAATACATGTCCGAGTGATCGACTAATTTATTAATTCGCTGTTAATAACAGCTATAAAGTTTCTTTGTGTCTTCTCTTCCTTTTAATTTTGTGACTCAGTAATTATGAGTGGGGAGGGAGTTATCGTTCTTGTGGAAGTGTCACGTGATACGAGGACACAGACGAAAAAAAGACGTAAAATTCTAAAAATTAAAACAAATTCGTTTAGATAACAAGGCTCAACAACATGGTTATTACCTTTGATCATTTATTGAATAGTTAAAGCCCTCAACTTATGACGCATTTCTGCCATAATTAATACTTGATAACCCCAACCTCCCGATGGACATAGATATAAGCGGCTTTGTTGTAAGAAAAAACAGCATGCACACGCACTTACAGAATTACAAATGGTAATGATAATTGTGAAAATAATCTTTCCCATACAGTAAAAATTCGGCATTCATTGATCCGTGCGCGTTCCTGTCGGTTGAAATTTATAATTTTGGGGGAAAACATGGACCTCCGTGTCCACAATAGGACAAAGTATCAAAAGGACGTTTTTTTCCTATGACACAGCTATTTTGTAACTACCTTCACTCCTCGGCAACATTTATTGTTTTAAAAAGTGATAATAAAAATTAGAATAAAACCTAAACTTATGATGAAATTGAATTTATAATTTTTTTTTTTTCGTTCTTGGTAATTTACAACAAAAATATTAAACACTTTTTACTCATTTACAAGAATAATTGTATATTTACAACTAATAAAAATAAACTAATGCAATTGAACTAATGCAATACATTATTTATCATCTACTAATTTATAAAGAACAGATGTGAAAACAATTTTTATTCATAAATTTGCAAACATTTACTAAATTATTAAAATATGTGAACCAACTATAAGGAAAACTTTATTATTTACCATTTTATAATGTTTGAATCAATTGGCAATTAGCCGATGTTTTGCCAACCATTCCAATAAATAATATAATTAATATAATTAATAAATTGTGTAAATAAACAAACAAATAATTAAATAGTGCTTATTATTTTTGTAGACAATTTTTAAGAAAAAGAAACTGTATAAATTCACTCTCATATGTTTAGGTTTTAGTATAATTTTAATCATCACTTTTTAAAACAGTAAACAGTGTGAAGATAGTTAGAAATGCGGAGTCATTGGAGAAATCATCCTTTTTGACACTTTCTGATTGTGGACACGTTTCTCTGGGTTGGCGTTTGCCATTTTGTTTTCTTAAAGTGTTTTATAGGAAATTAGACTTTTGAAGTCCACAAACTATTATCGCTCTTTCACGTATTGATGGGATTTTCCTTCCAAAACTTTTTGTTTTTGCTAGTGTGAAAAGCTAATATCTTGATTATCTCAGTATTTTCCTCTTTATGTGCTATCCATTTTTTGTTGTTGCTGTTGTTAAAAGAATTCAAGTGATTTGGTTTTGTTATTTTGTAAAACTCTTTGTGAATTTGTAGCGCTATTCTATAGGGTCTGATGAAAGCGCGTTTTCTTTATAATTTAAGAGATTTATTCCCTTGAAACACTTTTTAATCATTGATCTGAAAAAAGGTTTGTGTATTTAGGCAGCAAATTCTCTTTTAGGCATGTCTGATTAAATAAATTACAAACACTGTGCTTATTTTTAGCATATTCCATTCATATTCACGGATATTTTTCCGTGTGTAACAATCAAATGATGCAAGAAATGCAATGTAACAGTGAAAATCATTTTCATTTCCCAAGTACTTTCCATCTCCTTCTGAGCTCATCATCAGCGGTGCAGCTAGTAAGGCAAAAACTGTGTGTAGCTATCCATTACTGATTTTTGTTTTTGCTTTTAAACGCAGTTTTGCTTTATCGCTCATTAGAACATGAAACAAAATATCCACTGTTGATATTTTCTTTTATTAAAGCGTGACAACTGTTATTTTTATAGGCATTTTAGAAAATTATTACAGTATTCGTAGCTGATTCTATTCAGTATCAGCTTCAATTTTAATGTAGATTGCTTCGAGGATCTGTAGTTTTAATTTCTTATTTTCTTGGTGTAGGATAATTGTGTTATCAATCAGTATTTTTCTATACTGTGAATGTGGACAGGAATGTTGGTGTAAATGTCTCGCAATGGACGAATGGTCAGACATGCATAGAGTAACACGTCTTGATAATGTAGTTGTCGTATATCCAACATATATATTTTGTTTTTCTGTCGGAGATACATTCTCCCAAGGGACATTTAAATTGATATATAACTTTGCTTTTACGTAATACATCTGTTGGTGGCGAGGAGTTACTGCGAATAATTAAATTGATTGTATTGTAATTTGTATAATATATATATTTTTTTTTTCACGGGCGTCTCCGTTATTGTGAAGTGCTTGGTAAACAAATTCAGTTATGGCCGTGAGAACATCAGCGGTAGATCAGACAAAACGGAAACCATATTGCTTGTGAGAGAGCAGGAGCATGGGATGCGAGGTATTGGCCATGATCTTGGATATCGTTTACAGTCCCTCTCTCACAGACGTACCGTCGATTCCCTCTGTCTTTTCTACAAATACTTTCACGGTAACCGCTCCGACGGGCTACTTTCACTGATTCCCAAACTGCATGAATTTAAGCGTGCTACTAGGTTGGCATCTCAGTCCCATCATTTCACTGTCGAAACGGTTAAATATAGCCGTCTCTTCTATTCCTATTTTCGTGTCTCGTCTTTGGAACTCCCTTCCATTTACTTGCTTCCATGATAGCTATAATCTCCAACTATTCAAATGCAATGTCAATCGATATTTCGAGATATCGTGATCTATTTCCCGTCCTTCTCTTCATCCTTTCCTTTTCCACGCCTCTTTACTCTTGCTCCCACTCTCTGTAACCCCTTGTGTGCTAGTGGTACTCCCCTCTTGCTTGAAGTGAAATGCATAAAAAAGATACATGGGAAATATATTAGTACGAATGATGTTGTTTATAGATAATTGTTTAGACATTTGTGAATGAGTTGGATGACATCCACGACATTCATATAAGAATCTAGATTCTGGTTTTGTAGTATCTTATTTATCGTGTGCGAAAGAAATCAACCAACATGCAAATTACAGATTGGAAATACTGAAAACAATCAGATTAGATATCTGAAAATCATATTAAGAAAGAACGGATACTGCAAAGAAATTCCGAAGGCGTATTGGGATAACAAAAGATGCCTTTTAGAACCTAAGAAACAGAAAAATAGCGCCAGAAACGAAGAAAAGAGTACTGAACTCTTATGTAGTATCTGTGCTCCTATATGGTTGGGAATTCTAGACAATTTTCACACAGATGAAAATACTTGAAGCAATAGAAATGGGGTTCTACAGAAGGATGCTGAAATTACCATGGACTGAACATGTTATCAACGACGATGTTCTAGGGACAATAAGAACAAAAAGGACACTTATACTTAACATCGAGAAGAGACAGTTGAGGTTTCTGGGACACGTAATAAGGAAGGAGGGCTAGGAAAATTTGATACTCACAAGACAGAACGGAGGTAAGAGAGACAGGGCAACCTTGACTGAATGGATGGTAGGACAGGGTGTGAGAGATATTATATAAATTACAAGATTTACATTGCTCGGACTATCATCCTCATCTTTCTTGCCATATTTATCACAACATTTCCGCCGTTGTACGCTCCGGCCTTCTTCGTGGTTGGAATGTAGAACTGAACCCTTTATTTCGCTCGTTGGGGTAGACTGTTCTAATTCCACGGGACATGTCTAATGGATGTCAGTTATCAGTTATCTCCTGTTAATTCCCCTCTCCAAGTTCTCCACTGCCTTAACCAGGTATTGAATTCACACTCTTTGGGTCCTGTCACTGGATCTAACTAACGCCTTTATCCACTGTGCCATGTATCCTTGAGGCCGGAGCGTACAACAACCGAAACGTTGTGATAAATATGGCAACAAAAATGAGGATAATAGTCCGAACAATGTAAATAGTGCAATAATACCTCATCTCAGAAATATAGACAGATACAAAACTACAAGAGTTCAATATGTACAAGGCACTGGGATTACTCAAGGTAAGGGTTACAGAGTAAGAAGTAGAGCTGATATGTGGATATGCGCAGAAGATAACGATTAATCCTAGACTTGAACAGGTTAAGATTGCAGTGATCGATCAAATGGTCTTTTTGGGAGTCGGTTCCACAAGGCCGTGAGAAGATGTTGCTTGAGTGAAACTTACATCTTAACAGGCAGCTATGAAGGAAGTGAGAGTACTTCGCTACAATGTGCGTGGAATGGCGTGTCTTAGCCGTGAAGGTTAGTATTAGTGGAATTAAGGAGTGTGTTTCATCTGAACACTTTCCATGGAAATATCGATAAACCCATGAAAGGCTTGCGCCCTCTCTTCTGTTAGAAAAGGTTTGCAGAAGTGAAAATAATTCGTCGCCTACAAGGACTATGGGAAGCTCTGACCGCCAGCATCCTGAAGAGACACGACCCTAAGAAGAAGAAACATCCTACGTTGTTTGGCGAAACTGCACATGGCGCGGTCTATACTATGTTCAATTTCTTTATCTCAGTTTTATCAAATATAACGGTTATAGTAATAATTAAAGGAAAATATGTTGTTATTTTATTTTATCAGATAATTTTAAACTCTCTGTTTGAACTCACGTATGCCACGTAAACTTAAATAGTACAATAATCCACTGGGAAACCTGAAGAAAGCCGGAATGTCTAACAGTTGAAATATTGTGAGTATAAGAATCAAAATAAACATGGTGGTCCAAATAATAAAGCATATAATAATGATAATTCCTCATCTAAAAATTCCAGTATAAACCACGATGTCATCCTGGGTATGACGATAAACTACATTCGGCAGCAAGGCCTTTAGTCCACTCACGGTGATAGCACCTGTTAGGGTCCCAGCGGTGGACAAATAGTGAACTCCCAAGATGGGGTCAAAACATGAAAATATAAAAATACATAAGAAAAAATTGCCAGTAATACATTTCCATAGTAAAAAAAAATAAAAAATAAAAAAATTACCAGCAATACAGTTTTGGAAAAAAAATAATTAACAAAGATCATAAAAAATAAAATTTCAGCATGACGCATAAAGGGGTTTATATTCTGTTAAACAAACAAAGCAAACCAACATCATGATGAACTTGTGCTAGAATAAGCTATGTTTAGTAATTATAAAATATGTCGAGCTGACATGCTGTAAAACAAGAGTTCATACAGTCACCCCTCAATGATTTACACCCGTTTATCCTTGTACTGCATTTTTAAATATCACTACTGTTAAATATTCCTTTACATCAGGACAGGATTTACGTACACACACACACACACACACATATATATATATATATGCTTTAGCATGACGGAATCTAGCGCTGAACTTTTAAATCTAACCCAATTTGTGAATTTTAAACAAATCTGCCAGAATTCCTACCACCTAAAACAAAATTGACCTAATAACCTCATTTTTATTTTGCTTTCCCCAATAAATGTAAAATTAGTAAATGGTAATTGATTGAAGAGCCAATGCCGCTTAAAATCTATAATATATTTTCACTAAAACATTGTTTTTAGGAAAATAGGATTCTTAAGTCCACTGTTATCGCTCATTTTAATATTGTTATCGTTTCTTTCAAAATTTGTTTTTCAAGTAGATTGGAAGGTCAACATATTTAGTATGTCATTATTTTCTCTTAGTGTTACATGTGCTATTCATTTTAGTTGTTACTGCTCTTGGTAGTCCTCGAATGATTCGCTGTCTGTTATTTGGTATAGTTCTTTGTTTGTGATTATGTAGCGACAGTCCACGTAGTTCGAAGAAGTATGATATTTTCTAAGACCTAAAGGATTCATTCTCTCGGAGCTAATTTTAGTCATTGATCTGAGAAAGTGGTTGTGTACAGCTTTGGTATTTCTTAACCATTTTGGTACTATGAATTACATCCATCTGAAAGTTTATATCTGGCGAGGCTATTAAAGAACACGACTCGAGTTTTTAGGTTAATGTTTTGGTTTTATATCAACTTGTAGTATTGCACGAAATTCTATCTAGGGCAGAATTCCCTTATCTTCCATAGTAAATTGGTTATTTTTCTCCTCTCCCATGACTCTTTTATCTGTAATATACTTGGCAAATTGGGGTTACTGTTTAGGATTAGTAAGAGGATGAGCCCAAAATGCGATTTGCAGGTTGGAACACGCAGAAGTTTAAATATCTGGGAAGCATCTTGACAGAGGACGGTAAGTGCGACACTGAGATCCATAGACGTATTGGGATGGTCAAGGACGCATTCCAAAAACTGGGCAGAGTATTGCGAGACAGGAGGAATTCTTTAGTAAAAAAGAAAAGAATACTGAGCTTTTATGTGACATCTGTCATTCTTTACGTCAGCGAATGCTGGATGATTTCCTCAAGGATGAAGAAGAGACTCGAGGCGACGGGGCTGTGGTTCTACAGAAAGATGTTGAGGATTTCGTGGACCGAGCGTGTGAGCAATATGAGGTCTTAGAAAGGAGGCAGACAAGCAGGAGACTCATGCTCAACATCAGGAAGAGACAGCTGAAGTTTCTGGGACACAAAATGAGGAAGGAGGGGCCGGATAATCACGGGTCGAACAGAGGGAAAGAGAGACCAGGGAAAGCAGCGCGTGACATTCCTAGCGGGCCTGAGCAGGTGGATGACAGAACGTAGTCTGGGGGAGATAGCAGAGAGAAGGAACTTGTTGATAGGGATAGAGGGAGGTGGAGAGCCATGATCGCCTACGTCCTGAAATGACATGCAACAAAAAGAAAGGTATAATATAAACTTTATTTTACTCTAGTCTATATTCAGATAATTCGCTTGCATGGTGATTTCTATTCTTACTTGATGCTCAAAACTTATGGCCTTGCACCAAACAAAGCTTTTCAGCTGGCTTACCATATTTAACAAGTTCACCTTACAGTTCATTAATGTAATGAGTTCGATTCTCATGAGTGTCACAATACTATGATCTTATATTTATATCATTAATCGGACTAGCATGTTCATCTTGATCGTTATACACACAACGTTTCGACCGTTGTTGCTCCCAGCCTTTTTCAGGAATCTGTCATCGTATTTGGTAACCTCCTCGGAATTTTGAACTGAACTCTTTATTATTAGATTGAATAAATTATTCCCATTACGCTTTCCATCAAGTCCTTTAAGAGAATTTTTTCAAGGTGGTACAAGACTCCTTTGGGAACCCGTGACAGGTAAAGATGTTTCTGAAAATTGAGGATTTGATAACTAGTAAATCTACGTGTAAAGTTTCATAAATGCTTTATTTCCATGATCAGATATAATATACATAAAGTCATTGCGAAACAGAATAATAATGCAAACATGCACATGATGGCGCGGAAATTCTGGTTTACGTTATTCGCATCATTACACTAATCTACGCGGAGCTGTAGGTAGGGGTTGTCATATGTTTATACAACTAGGCCTACAATAATTAATAATAAATACCAATAAAAAGAATTAAGTGTGGTGTTGTCGGAGTTAACTCCTCCTTAATTTCCTTATTCTCCAAATTGTTCCTAGGGGACGCTCTCTCAACACTAAAAAACTCTCTCTCTCTCTCTCTCTCTATATATATATATATATATATATATATATCACTCACTCACTGACTTTTCGTTTTCAGCGGACATTACAAGTATGTTATCTCTCGGGAAGACTGCGTTTTCCCCTCTGCCGTGAAAAATACGTACATACACATACACTGATGTATGTACGAACATTCACTCACGTATTTCTTAGGACACAAACTCTACATAATTAATTGTTATACATCCACATTATTGTTTTTGTAATTTGTCTCCGTTTGTTTGTTAATACACATATAATTGTGTGTGTATATATACATATATATATATTTATTTATTATAATTTTATCATATAGACAAAACCATTTTACTTACTACAAAGATGCAACTTTCAACTGCACTTCGACGGGTGAGAATTGAAAATGGTTATGAAAAATCCTGCTTGTAGGCAAGCCGTATGGGAAACGTCACTTCCTTTTTTTCCACCCGTCGAAGTGCAGTTGAAATGCACTGAAACCAAGTTGCATCTTTGTAGTGAGTAAAATGGCTTTGTTCATATGATAAAATTATAATAAATAATTATCGCTCTACTATCGGTATCGAGCCCTCTTTTGGATTAATGCTGTGAACGTTGGAATTTATATATTACTTTCGTTCTCATCGCATCATATATACACACACACACACACACACACACACATATATATATATATATATATATATATATAGGTCTTTGTTTTTTGGGGTTTTTTTTTGGTTTTTTTGCTTCACATTTTCTTTTACATTTCTTTTGGCTGCACTCATCTTGAGCCTGCCATATTTGTAGTGGGCCGTTTCAGGAGATACACGTGTTCATGCACAGCGTGTGCAGGCACACGGCTCGCTACAGTGTGATAAGCATAGTAATGTTTCAGTATGTGAATGTCGGGCTGGGAATAGTAGAATGTCCTTGTCCTCGAGGAGTATAGGTATTGCATGGTTAGTTTCTACTTAGTTAAACTACCGACTACACCCATTTCTCATAGAACCTGCTTTGCATGTGTTGGTGAGTTATTTCATATCAGTTAACTCTCACTCGTTTCATTCAGTTTATGTCACTTGTCTTTTTTTTCGACTGAATCAGAACGTGTGAATTTTAGCGCCCCTTAAAAATCGAAAGATAAAAAAACGACGACTCGGAAGCTCGCCTGGTAAACTAATTCGCTGATATAATGAGTTCAATCCTTATTTAGAGCCTTGCATGTATAGTCGAGTGCTCTACAGCACTTAGTGAGGTTTTTTTTTTCAGTGCGCCTACTTCACTACCGAGTGTGACACAAGGTCAAGTTTTAAAGCGGGTTTAACGTCAATACTATGGAAAATTTTCACTTGACCCTCGGCACTTCCCCTTTTAGGGATTCCTCAGGCACCAGGCAATAAACCCATCCCCTCCCGAAGGAAAGGTGCTGAATGTGGAGAAGGCCCCTTGGAGTTTGGGCTTAATAATTCTTTTAAATTTCCCCGGTATGTGCGAAGTAAGTGACGATAAAGTGAGGATTGCCTTCTGCAATATTAAGGTTAGAAAAATCGTGTTACGAACGAATTTGCTCGTATAGCGAGTTCAGTCCTAACTGGCTAATCTCCACTTGTAAATTTAAGTTGAGATAGAGTAAAATATGTTGATTAATTGCTTAAGGAACGAATGATGGTTAATTTGGGGCAGGGTTTTCTGTGCTTTATAATGGTCACTAGCAAAGAGATAGTTCGATATGCAAATCGGTTAAGAATGTCTGCAATTCATAGAATTAGTAGAGAATCCAACGTTGATTATTGCTTTTTTTTATTTCGTTTTTCGGCTGCCCAAAATCAAAATGATGGGTACAATTAGAAAATTACCGCGTAGGGTGTTTTCTTTTTCTTCAAGAAAATAAAGAACCCCGGTGTGTTATTAACGTAGTTTAATACTTTCACCACACAAGGTTAAACCGAGCTCTCTTTCTCTTTCTGTCTGTCCCTCTATCTTTCTCTCTTTTACATACACACACTTGAATGTGAGATCACACAATTAAGTCCCCAGCGTTTAATTTGTGAGTTTGTTCTTTTTTGTTTTTGTTTTTTCACTTCCCAAAATTGGTGATCAGTCAGAGGAAAAAAATAAACATTCCTGTACGGTCATTAGTCGTCCTACTTGTTACCCTACAGATCTTATTAGGAATCTATTTGTGGCCACTTGAAGAATCAAAACCAAGTTTTCTTTACCTCGACGTAAAAAAAAAAGAAGAAAAAAGATCCTCATTGCACCCAACGAGTCATCGTCAAGGGTTGAGTAATCAATTCTTTTAATGATCAAAGACAAAGGATTGTGTGCGTTTGAAGAAAAGTACTTTTATTAGGTAACTCATTAACAGATCGCAGGTTTTTATTTAAGGTGTGGTCACACACCACCACCAGAATAAATGATGGGCTATCTACTTACACAGCCTACAATTAATGGTTTTATAAATAGTAATTTGTTATCTACAATGAGTGAGAACTGGTTGATATCAAGAATAAACGTGACCGAGAGACAAAGAATAAAAAGATCTCTCCTACTTAGTTCGAATGATTGGAACCGAGACGATTATTTTCTTCTTGTCAATTCAACGTTAAATAATTAAAGCTTCAATGCTTGATTCTTAACTTCAATATGAGTGATCGGAAAAAAACAGTAATACCTGCGAGAAACCTTGAGGGAAAATTATGAAGAGTTTACTTGAGCAATGAAAGTATGTTTAATCAATCAGCGCGTATGATTCAATTAAAATATATCAAAGTAGTTCTCTGATTTGTTTAACAAACGAATAAAAATTTTCTGCCGTCTTTCTGAAATAACGTGAGATAATGGTTAACGTGTTTAGCCTGATTGAACATTAAAACCGATTAGGGAGTTTGATTCTTTTGCTTGTAACAAAACTAAGGTTAGTAAATAATATATCTTTGAGATATGCTTACAAATTGCCATTATCACGAAGTGAGCATACTTTAACACAAGAATTAGACAATACAATAGCAAACGTTTACTAAACTAATCAACAAAACTGATTTCCAGCGAAATTGGTCAATATCAAATTTCTGATCCTAGGGAAAAGAACAAAATTTTGAATGTTAATTTTCATGGTAGGCAAGCATAACACAGTCTTCCAAATATTACCGCATTTTATTTGTCTTTATGCTATACTCAGTCCATCTTACACATAAATCAAGAGATGTAGAAATAATTATATTATTCCTTCCAATGCACAAGTTCAGTGTACATATCTTGGTAAAAAGTCATAATTTTGAAATTGTATCCTCAAAGATAGACTTGTATAATCTGGAAGATTGCACAACACAATCTTCCTGAACCGAATACCCACCATTAGGCCCTGTGCCTTATGAATCTGCATAAATATCGATATAAAATCGAATATTTAGCTGTATCATTTCATTCTAAGGTCATTATAAGGCTATTCTACGAAAATGTTTTTATCAGTTATTTTAATGCTTTGAATTTTTGTGGTATAAGAAGCTGGGTGATTTTAATCCCTAGGACATTTGTATTATGATGTGCAGAGTAATTTTAACATTTATGGTATAACATGACGGATGGTTTTAATCTTCACGACCTTTGTACAGAGTGATTTTAACATTTGTAGTATAATATACAGAGTGATTTTTACCTTCAGGACATCTGTGTTCTAATGTTCAGGGCAATTTTAAAATTTGTTGTATAACATTCCGGGTGATTTTAATATTCAGGAGCTTTGTTATAATGTGCAGTTTGATTTTAACATTTGTGGAATGACGGATATTTCAGGATATTTCAGTTATTTTATGAAGGGTGATTTTAACATTTGTGGTATAATATGAGGGATGATATTAACTTTTGTTACCTTTGCGGCAATAGAATATGCAGGGTGATTATAAATTTCAGGAAACTTTGTGGTATAATATGCTGTGTGATTTTCAAGTAAATCCTTTTCGAAATGATATTCACGTATATATCAGATCAAATATTCCCCACAATTGACTATCAGAAATACCATATTTTTTATATTAAACAATTTCTTATATTTGTATTTGAACAGACTGAGAGATAGATAGAAAGAAAGATAGATAGATAGATAGAGAGAGAGAGAGAGAAAGAGAGAGACAGAGACAGAGAGAGAAACAGACAGACAGACTGGGGATAGATCAGTATATATATATATATATATATATATCTTGGTGATCTAATTCAACTCTAGCCAATAACTGTTTTGTTTTATAATATATATATATATATATATATATATATATATATATATATATATATATATTTGTGTGTGTTTGAGCAGACTGAGATAGATCTGAAGAGACTGTGATATATATAGATATATATATATACGTATATAAACAAATATGCATTTTTTTAAACATTGGAACATAATAAGTGCAATTAAAATGCATATTTGTATATGATATATATATATATATATATATATATACATATATATATATATATATATACAATACACACACACATAAATATATATATATATATATATATATATATATATATATATATATATATATATATATATATATATATATATATATATATGTATATATATATATATATATATATATATATATATATATATATATATATATATATATATATATATATATATATATATATATATATATATATATATATATATATATATATATATGTGTGTATGTGTGTGTGTGTGTGTGTGTGTATGTATGTATGTATGTATGTATGTATGTGTGTGCGTGTGAACAGACTGAGATAGAGATAAATTAACTGAGATTGATCGGAACAGACTGAGATAGATAGCTAGATAGATCTGAACAAACTAAGAAATCTAGAACTGAACAGACTGATACATACATATATATATATATATATATATATATATATATATATATATATATATATATATATATATATATATATTCATTCCCTTGTTCAAATTTAAATTTAATTTAAATGAAAGAGAAATAAATGAGTGCGGGTTTCGTGCAAAAACTGTTAGATCTGCCCCCCTTTGATATGTCTTTGATGCAATAAATGATTGAATGAATTGATGATCAGATTTCAACATTGATATAACAGTTGAATTATCACAACGAATAGGTATTGTAGGGCACTACCCATTGACTGGTGATTTCTTGCTCAACTTGACATCCATATTGTCACATTTTGATTTTGCTGATGCGACTGCCATCTTCTGACTTTCTCCTTGTATATTTTAGTTAGGGGTTCAAATTTAAATTTAATTTAAATCAAAGGGAAAAAAATCAGTGTATGGTTTCTGCCCCCAGGGTAGAAAATGAAAAATGAATTTTACTTATTCAAGAGGTGTCATTCCCTTCTTCAAATTTAATTTAAATCAAAAGGAAAATAAAAATTCAGTCGTGTATTTGTGCGCTCCCCACCCAGCGGGATTCCCATTCATCAAAATCAAATATACTTATCCAAGTAACCTAGGAGTCATTTCATTTTTCACCATTAAATTCAATTTGTATCAAAGGGGAACAAATCAGTGGCGAGGTTAGTGCCCGCCGGGAAACCCTTTGATCAAAATGAAATACACTTATCTAAGCACCCTGGGTAATGCAGTTTCAGAATATATGGGAGTCTGTCTCCAAAACCCTAGGAGAGGTTTATTGACAAACAGGCCGACAGAGGTACAACTTTAGATAGATAGATAGAGAGATAGATAGATAGATAGATAGATAGATAGATAGATAGATAGATATGAACAGACGGAGATAGATAGATAGATAGATAGATAGATAGATAGATAGATAGATAGATAGATAGATAGATATGAACAGACAGGGATAGATAGATAGATAGATAGATAGATAGATAGATAGATAGATAGATAGATAGATCTGAACAGAATGAGATAGATAGATAGATATGAATAGACTAGGATAGATATATATATATATATATAGATGTGAACAGATTGAGATAGATAGATAGATAGATAGATAGATAGATAGATAGATCTGAACAGAATGAGATAGATAGATAGATAGATAGATAGATAGATAGATAGATAGATAGATAGATAGCTGACCACATTAGATGTGAATGTAAGCAATCTAGTATTATTGTCGATATTTAACTTTTTTTTCTTTCTGCTTGCAATTCTGAATACTCCGTGTGTTTTCAAAAAAAAATTCTCTCGGCTATTTATCTCTCGGTTGACTATTTTTTTCTACTGGACAATGCCCTACTTTTTGCCGTGCTGATCTGTAACCTAGTTCCCTTAAGCATTTCCCGCCCGTTCTAACTATTTTACAGCTTAAAGGAAAATTAAAAAAACAAATATTTCCAAACACGTGGTTCTAGTTATATAACACGACGATTAATTATACGCGGAAATGATTAAATGACTGTAACTGGCCAGATTTTATGCGACAGACTTTTGTTTGCCGTGTCGTGGGTGAGTTTTAATGATAAGTTTCTCGCCGAGACGTAGAAAATTGAACAGCGCTTAATATAAGATATTTACTCAAATCAACTTAGTTTGGCACAAGGCCAAACGGTTGGGAGGGGTTAAAATATGGATGTAGGGAGAATTTAATTTCGCTATTGAAAAAGCAAGCTTAAAAATAGCGTGCTTTGTGACTAAAACAATTATCGTATTTAATGACATTATAAGCTGCAATTTTTTTTAAATGGCTAAAAATCGCCCTGCCTCTTATTTTCGAAGTCGCAGTCTACCGTAAGCTAATTTCATCGTTAATGCCTACAACTATGAGCTATAACCTTAGCTTAGAATCTTACACTTCTATCTAGCCCGACTTTATAATAATATTTTTTCAGGGGCATTATTATTTATTATTATTATTATTATTATTATTATTATTATTATTATTATTATTTCTTTTGGTTTCTGGTGTATACTCACTTCTTTCCAGTTCCCGCCCAGAGACCTAATATCAGAAATGGCATCATGACATTTTCCACTGAGCAGTTTACAAAAAAATATCATGCATATTTTATATAGATTAAGCCCTTCGTAAGGTGTGGGCTGTACTCGTGGGAACATTTTTTTGTGTTTCTTTAAGGCATGGGCTTCAAGGAATTCCTTCAATTAGTCAACTAGAATCTTTTCCAACCAATCCGAGGGCTCCAACTACAACAGGGATTGTTGATGTTCTCATGTGCCATATTTTTGAGATTTCGACTTCAAGGTCCTTGTATTTTGATAGCATTTTGAAGATCTTCAAAGATAGATTGCAGACTGCCATATCAATAAGGAGGCACCTTTTTTGTTTGTGGTCTCTAATAATGATTATTATTATTATTACTACTACTACTATCAACAACAACAACAACAACAACAATAATAATAATAATAATAATAATAATAATAATGATAATAATAATTCTAACGGTACAATAAATGGAATTATTGTAACAAAGTACTGGCGACGTTTATCGGTACCAGCTACTTTCACATACATAAATATACCTCAACACATTCCTATCATTAACTTGCTAGAAATTACAGGATAAAGGGACGTAACCAACGGGAAATACACGTAATGGCAAAACACTAACCTTGGTAACATAACAAGGCCGCAGAGAAAAATACCGTCATTTTCTAAGAAGAATGTCTGGTGAAGTGATAAGTGTGTTTATGTTCAGATGTGCTACAGGCTTACTTTTTGTATACAGTAATGTTTTCTGCTGTATTAAAAATGCTTTTGTAATGTTTTGTAATGAACTGGTAGCTTGTTTCAAATATTACATTTCAGAATGCACTAAAAACATTTTTCTTATATATATCCTACTGAAATAAGAGTGTATCTAATATGTCTGGGCGTCTTTCATACCGTCAAATACAGTAAATATTTCTTACGGTGCCAAAGATCGGGGTTCATACCCGTGGCACACACCAATATTTCCAATGGTGATTTCCTACGTAAGTAAGCTCTCCCTGTTTGAAAATTTAGTGCAACACAACCTCATCCTTTTGGCTTTGTTTTGCATATTAAGCTGAGCTTAATAAATAAGATGTGCAAAGTTTCATGTTAGATATTTATTTAGTTAAGTCTGACGCAAGGTCAGATAAAGAGGAATATGAATATAGAAAAGAATTGCAAAGACAAACATAAACTTACTTTCGGTTTGTAAAAATAGCACATTCTGCAAAATATCACAATCAACAAATCTCATAGGAGAGCCGAGTTCAAATTCCAGTTGAGTTCATTGCATTCACTTTTGCACAAATATGTTTGGGATAGGTATGAATCCATCCCTTAGCTTTTGATTAGATAAAATTATTTGTATTTGGAAAAATTATTGAAAAATCTATATAAATCTAGTCTGAATATATGTAATGCTGAGACAAAGGAACAATCATCTAAAATCAGAGAATATTTGCAACATTTCATTGTCTTTTTTTATCTATATACATGTTGTAGTAATAAAGTAGTCGAAACGGACGTAATTACTTCCCCTAGTAGAACTCTCTATATATAGATATGTTATAGGGCACCTCGAGGCCGTGTAATGGTTAGCAAGCTTGTCTTCCTAGAGCAATTACGACTGAATTGTGTATTCGATCCTCACTGGGTGCCGCATGCTTTCGGCCTTATACCACATCTAAGCTACGCTTGAAAATCGCTATATAGAGATGTTACCCAAACTCCTTTCGAAGTACGCAAAGTTAAGTTGAATAAAGCATTACAACAGAATCACTTTCTTATTGTTTATTACTGTGGAGTAATGAATAGCGGATTGAGGAATGGGAGAGCCGAGTTCGAATTCCTGTCAAATCCATTACAGTCACTTATGTGCTAATACCCTTGGGAAAGGTTTGAATCCTATTCTTCTCCCCCAGCTATGGGCAAATAGCGAGACAGACCGGGTTCTATAGCCTTGGATGCCAACTGATCTACCGTAGAACGAAATGGCAACCTACTGCAGGAAAAAAAGTCAGTCATGTATCGAAAGATACATGATCACATAAGTGTGTATCACGCATGGCACATAACTGACTGACAGCTTAACTATAGAAAAGTAGCATGAACGCTTGGATTTCAATACATGACGTCTCTGGAAAAATTATTCAAAAGCTTTTTAGTGACTCTAGCTAATAGACTATGAGCCAATGGACTATCTGGTACTAGTAAATTCACACAATTTATACAAATTTCTGTGTTGATTCCAAAACTAGTTTTGGTATTTTGGAAGGAATGTTCTTTAATTAAAAAAATACTATTTTCGCCCGCCATTTCCTCACTATTAGGCGACAACAGACAGAAAAAAGCATGAACGAGTATTTATAGACAATGATTGTGACTTCATGACATTGACAGCAGGCCAAGGCAGAATGCGTTTATTCGAGGAAATATTATCTAATCGGATAGGACAAAAACTACTTGAAAATAAGAATTTAAACTATCAGCAAATGCAGCAAGTCCTTTTAATACACATGTAAAATCAGCAATAATTCCTTCCTTATAATGCGGCTCTTTCTATCCTTCACAAATACGGGTTTACAAAATACGTATTGACTTGAATTATATATTGTATACAATTTTGTACTCCTTATTCATAATACAGCAATAATTACAAAATAATTCTTTTTTATTCTTGGTTTGTTTTGATGAATTAAAATATGCTATAGTAAATATCACGTTCATTTGCTTAGTAGTTCAATAAGCATAAACAGTTGGGCATGTCCCCAAAGCAGTGACTCTCAATATTGGCCCTTAGGAATATGGGCCCTTAGGAATATGGGCCCTTAGAAAATTTTTAAATGGGTCTGGAAATATAGACTGAAAAAAGAAGCGACTTACGTCTGAGCAGAACCAAGACCTGGAAGTTCAATTTGACAAGCTGATATATAGATACCACGATCTGTATAGTCATTAATCAGGATTTATATTTTCTACTACAGTATAGTTTAGTATTATACCCATAATTGGAAGATGAATAGATATTTCTCTTTTATGTCATATTTCCCTTCAAAAGAGAGATTCTCAGCGTAGATCCTTAGGCTTAAAAGTAGGCCTAAGAAATATTTTTAAAGGGCCTGAAGACACCGAGAGCGGTGTAGTCAAGAGTCAGGATGTATATTTTCTACTACATTTTGTTTTTGTAAATAAATGGTTTGTTTGGTTTGTTTTACGGCATGTCAACCTCAGTGGGTTATTTAATGCCGACAAAAATTGTATTGCTGGTAATATTTTTTTTTCAAAAATGTATTGCAGGTATATTTTTTCTTCAAAAATATATTGCTGCTAATAATTTTCTTACAAAAATGTATTGTTGGTATTTTTTCTTCAAAAATGTATTGCTGGTAATAATTTTTTGTTAAAAATTCATTGCTGGTAATATTTTTACAAAAAGTATTGCTGGTATTAAAACCTATTTTTACACTTTCCTAGTGTTTTGACCTCAGTTTGGGGGTTAACTATTTGCCCATAGCTAGGACCCTAACAGGTGTTAGCGCCCCGGGTCAGTGTGGACCTGGGAAAACCAGCAATTAAGAGATGGTTCCACGCTCCTCAAAACCTCCTGATCACAGGCCTTGCTGTCGGATGTAGTTTATCGTTTTACCTAGAACATGGATGTAGTTTATCATCTTACCCAGGACGATTGAAAACTGTATTTCCTTATTCATGGAATTTCTATTTTTGTTTATGTGGTCCTGAAATTTCTTTGACAACAAAAAAAAACGGGCTACAAACAAGAAAAGATTGATAGACACTGTCCTAGAGTCTGACTGAATATGCGTGGGGTAATGGTGGCGCATGGTGGGCAGAGATTGTGAAGGTTATTTGAAAGATGAGGCAGACAAAACGGACTTGAGGGTCACATTTAGATATTTGGGAACATTACCTGCAAGTTTATGCGTTGTTTATCAAAACCTATCATAACTTATAACACACATTTTGCCGTGAAGCATGGGTTCGATACGCCCTTATTGAACAATTGGATTTCGTATATTTGTACATCGAAGTCACTTTGTTGACGTGCTGCTCTTTCAATTAATAACAATAATAAACTGAGAGTACAATTTTATTAATAAGGATTGGATTCCTGACTATGTTTTAAATATCCATTTCCATTAAATAACAAGAACATGACTGTGGAAAGCAGTTGAACCCTTATTAATGTCAGGACAGAACAATTCAATTCTGCTGAAGAAAAAGGAAAAACAAGTAAGCAAAGACGCTGTGTTTGAGTGCGGAAAGTCGTCCACTGAAAACTGTGCAAAATAGTGAGATTCTACAAAACAAACTAATGATATATGCACGAATCAGAATCTTTATTTTAAATAAATGCATGATTTTCTGAAACCTAGTTGTAATTTAAATTATTGATAGCAACGTACTATTTTTTAAAGATCGTCTTATCACAGTATGTGTATATTATATTTCATCGGTTTCGATCGTATTCATTTTCAACAAATGACTACAAAAAATCACTCCGCAAGGTTCTTTTTTTGTTGTTGTTCTTAATGGTTTGGTTTTTAATTAAAAACAAAAAAAGGTTTTTTAATGAAAGTGAATAATTTCATCCTCAAAGATTCCACTCCATCAGTCTAATGAAAATTTATGACTTGCTTGGATTTTCATTTTCTGCAGCTGTTATGCACGTGAGTCTTGACAGCGACAACAGCTAAACCGGAAAAAATCTCACCGTTTGAGAGAGAAGGAAAAAGGTAGAAAGAAATCACGCTTATTTGTCAACGCGGGTAGAGAATTGAGAGAAGTAGAGAGAGTAAATTGAAATAGAGAGAGTAAATTGAAATAGAGAGAGTAAATTGAAATAGAGAGAGCAAGATAGAAAAAAAAGCTGGTGCTTGAAGATAGACATGGAGACGTTGTGGAAATAAAGAAAAAACAGTTGTACGGATTATTAACGCCAGAGAGAATAGAGTAGATGGAAGAAATACAAAAATAACATGGATGTTATTTAAAAAGCCTGGTTTATTTTCATAGATAGATAGATAGATAGATAGATAGATAGATAAATGAAATGAATGAGATAGACAAATAAACTGAGACAGGCACACACATACACACACACATATATATATATATATATATATATATATATAGAGAGAGAGAGAGAGAGAGAGAGAGAGAGAGAGATACATAGATAAAGTGAATAATGAGATAGACGAATAGACTGAGCCAGGAATATATATATATATATATATATAGATAGATAGATAGATAGATAGATAGATAGATAGATAGATAGATAGATAGATAGAGTGAATGAGATAGACGAATAGACTGAGATAAAAGTATAAGTTTTCACCACTATAATCACATTATCCATATGGGTTGTCTATTTCTCCGTTCTAGGCTGAACTGTTGGACTCTCATACAGCCAAATCCAAAAGTGACCCACCATATATATATATATATATATATATATATATATATATATATATATATATATATATATATATATATATCATTATTTATTCATATCTACTGGCCCAACGAAATAAATGGTCAGTAAAAAGATTATATTTCTCCAGTCAATAAAACTGGAATAGATTTCCATATGTTGAAAATCAATATTCGATATCATGGACTTTGTCTAATGATAAATCACCTCCTGTTGGTATCAGTAGAAAATGCAAATTTATTCCTAACACACTGCATAATCTTATTTCCTTATCTCATAATTCTATCTCATCAGAATTTATATTGTATATTTATAAGTCTTTGATTTGAATACTGCTGCCTCGTCTGGGTTGATACTCTTGCTCTATATTTAGAAATTCTTGACAAAATCTAAAGGAGAATCTGCAATGTTATTGGTCCTGTCATGGCATCTCAGCATTAGTACCCTTCAACTACCATAACATAAGTTTCCTGGGCCTTTTCTATAAATACTTTCATGGTAATTGTTCTGGTGAACTTTCCTCTCTGGTACCTAGGCGTTATTAATTTAACGACAGTACAGAATTGACGGTAAGGTCTCATCATTTTACCGTTGAAATGGCTAGAGGCAACCGTAAGTTTTATGATAACAGTTTCTTCTAACGCACTTCTCGCTTGTGGAACTCTCTTCCGACTTCCTACTTCCAAGCAAACTTCGATCCTCAAAAATTTGAATGCAATGTCATTACTGTCATCTTAATTCTTCTTCTTTTAATGTTCTCTCTCTTTAATAGTGTTTTTTTTTACTCTCTCTTATTCTCTAACACTCAGTAACCCCTTGCGTGTTAGTGGCTTTATTCCCTTGCTTGGTGTGAAATGATTAAAAAAAAAAAGGGTGAAAAAAAATAAAGATTTTACTTTTTGTTTTTCATATATAAATTGGTTTTTATAATCATTACCTTTAGTTAGATATCTTCCGTTCTTTTTTTTTTATATGATGCCTAGTCGGTGATTCTTGTTACAAATGATTCAATTAAAATGTCTTTCAATTAAAATTAAAGGTTCAGCATTTGATGTCTTGGGATCAGTCATCAAACACAGGTCTTATTATTGGATAAGATTGCCTATGAGAAAATGAAAAGATATTCAGCCTACCTATATTATTTCAGAATGAGAATACATTTCCTATCTCTGGTCTGTTCGAAAACCGACAATTCTCTAAGCCCTACCTTCAACAGCCTAACTGGTGTTCATACTAACTCAGATGTCATAGCAGAACACATAGACGTCTGATTAGTTTTATGAATGCAATATACGTTGGTGCTACCCACATTATCTTTGCATATTGCTCTCCCATGATATAGTCTGTGTAAATCTTATGTTATTCGTGATATCATGGTATATTAATATATGCTGGTTCACGCGGTAATGTAAATCACTTTGCCCCGAGTAGTAAGTTAATCTGAGTGAAAGAGTATTACTAATGCGACCAATACACGAATTACATGATACTTTTATCTTGATGTGACATCAAGAAAATAAACATCAAAGTTTTCGATTGTAGAAGTCACTCATGAAATTGGACTGCCATGTTTTTTAGGAAAAGATACAAGAAACTTTATGCAGTTTATAATGAATAATGAAAGTTATAATAAACTAGCCGGCTTCGCTCGCTTTCTATCGCTTCACAATGTAAGATATATTGAAACAAAACTTTTAAACGAACATTTCATTCATAAATTGGCTTGTTATAGTTAAGGAAAGTTTTACAAATAGATGCCAACTTGTTGAAGGCCAAGTAAAATGCAAATTTCAAAGACTATTCTGCACTAAATAAGACAATATTCCTAAACAGAACTATTTTTTATATGAAAATCAAAACAGTCCTTAAATAAAAGAACATTAATAAAGGACAGCTTATGAATGAAAATTTTTTTTTAAATCAATATGAAAATTAGTTAAACCTGAAGAGTGATATCACCTAGAAGCAGATAATATATAATACAGATTCTGCGCCCTTAGCGTATAAATTACTATAAAATAGAGCTGGGCTTTTTAACCCTAGAAATCGTTGGATGATTGTACTCCAATTTCGCATTTATTCATATAGATTCCATAATATAAGTTTTACTTAATTAGCAACTATGTCTCTCTAACTCTTCAAATGTTGAATGTATAATTCATTCTAATTTCTATTTTCCCATCTTGACACTATGTTAATTTTATATTATAAACTGCCCCCTGTTTTGTCACCCATGAATTAAAAATAATTATTTGTACGGAAAATAAGGATCTACGTACATCAAATCGTCTTTAAATTAAGTCACAGCAGAAGAACTATCATTGAATTTTTAAAAGGTAAGCTTAAACATTAATTCAATACTTAAATGCAGCAATCAATTTTGAGTTCTTCTGTAGTTTATTGATGCCTATCGCATCTACTCCTCCCTGGCTATTGTGATGGTGGCCAGACCAAGAGTCCTCCACATGAGCTAGCTTAAATGCCGCGCTATAGGGCGGTTTTTTAAACTATTTCTTAATAAAACGTGAAACTGAAATTTTGGATACAAAACGAAAGTAAGAGTTAATCCTCTGAACCATGAAAGCAACGATAATGGCTAGTATAATATATTAATATATATTTTTAACCTCGCATAATCTGGCAACCCTGAATCTAAGCTCAACGAAAATAGTTCCCTGTGCCTAACTTTTCTAGCGCTTTTGAATGAGCTATGAATCATTGAAATCAGACCAGCAGAGGAATTGCTTGGACACACACACGTATAAACACACATACACTATATGTATAAAATAAAGAAAAAAATATCATACTGAAAGAAATTTAGGGCTAGGGCTCCTATATACAAAATCTTTATTTTTAATGATGTTTCCTTCATTTAACGTGTAAACACGCATTTAAATTGTTCGATTGATTTAGAGATTGACTCACATAACTTCCATACCATTTTTTTTCACTTGGAATAATGGCAAATCAATTCTTCCCAATTTCATTTTATCCAGAAATGGCTCATCTTGTGAATATAGCTTTATCGGTAGAAGAGAGAAGTTACTGTTGAAATATTTGAGTATAAGGTGAATATCTAGTGATGTCTTTTGTATTTGCGTGTATTTTCTTTTCCTACCAAACATTCTTTTCTACTGTAAAACTCTATGAGATTAAGAGTTTTAAAAATTAACACGATTAAAGAGTTCATTTTAAAATTGAACACTCTTTTGATTGATTTATTTGCAAAATACATTGAGTTTGAGTATGAAACCTTGTTGAAATGAAATAAGTTTTTTCTATTGTTTACTTTTTAATTAGTAACACGGAATCCGAGATAATTATAATAATATAAGAATTTCGATAACTAAAATCCCAGCATGGGAATTACAAATCGAAGATAACCAAATCAAACAAGTACAAAATTCTAAGTACAAAAATTTAAATATATTTAAGTAATAAAATTTAAATAGCTAGGAAATGTTTTAACAGAAGAAGGAAAATGCGACTCCAAAACCTGAAGACGCATGAGGATTGAAAAAGATGCCTTCCAAAAGCAAAGCAAATATTAAGAAACACGAAATTCTCATTAGAAACTAAAAAAAAGAGTACTTAACTTTTATTTCATATTGGTCCTCCTATATGGCAATGAATTCTGGACAATCTCATTACAGATGAAGAGACTTGGGGCAACATAAAAGTGGTTCTACAGAAGGATGATGAGAATATCATGGGCGAAACATTTGAGCAATGATGAATTTTCAGAAAAATTGAAACAAAAGGACACTTACACATATCATCAGAAACAGACAGTTGAAAATTCTTGGGTACATAATGAGGAAAGGGGGCTTGGAAAATTCGACATTAACAGGACATATTAAAAGGCAAGAGGGACAGATGAAAGCTGAGCATAACCTAACTGGCGAACTTGTATAAATTGTTAACAGAACAGAACTTAGGAGAGATAATGAAAAGACAAAATTTACTAAGAGCTACAAACGTGGGGAAGTTGTGGAGAGTCATAGTCGTCTTTGTCCTGAAGAAATACAGCACGGAAGAAGAAGAAGAAGAAGAAGAAGAAGAAGAAGATCTTTCGTTTAGTTATTGCAATTGATGTGGGAAATCATACGTCTATCGTTTGGTCCTCACAAATCGCTTGAGAGTCTGCAGCTGTCATTGAAACCACTACCAAATATTCAGTCGCGAAGGAAAGTCATAACATAATATATCAAAAGATATTCTGTCACTAAGAAGTGATGGATAGCGACTCGTGTTGAGGAATCGAAGATCCGATTTCGAATTCTAGTTATGTTCGTCACATTCACTTACGTACAAATACACTTTGGAAAAGTATGAATCCATCTCTTCTTCTCGCAATTATGGGTAAATGACAGCCTTGGTTGGCGACTAATCTAGAAGGAAAACTCTGAATTCAAAATCTCCAAATATAGATTAAATAGCCTCACAACCCGCAACTGGCCAAACGTGGTGAGTACAGCGACACCCCTGGACACATGGTCAGTCAGTGCAGGGTTCTTCTAAGGAGTGAGAAAATCCTCGACTTGTTCATTCTTAGTGCCTTTTTATTTTTCCTTATTCTGTCACTTCGGTTTAGCTTTGATTTATAACTATTGTCAATTCCCCTTTTTTTTTTTTCGTTTGCATTTCTATATTAAAATTATTTGCAATGCATTTCTATAGTAAAATTATTTGCAGTGTTTTCGGTAACAAAAACTGTCTACATTGCATTGACATTATTCCTATAACGACCCTATTCTGTCATCCACACTTGTATTAATTCTTAACCACTGACAATTGTTACTCGTTAATTTTTAATGCATAAGAGAAATATCGCAAAATCCTGTGCTAAACAGATTTTTTGTAATCGCCTAGAAATATTTCATTTGTTATTGAAGAGAATAGCTAGACTTAAAAGGCGGAATTGTGAAGTAATGATAAAGACAGTGGATAGTTATGAGAAAAAGCTTTAACCTTTTCTATGTAAACCATGAATGGGCTTAAATGCAGATGACACAAAAATTATTTTCCTGCCTCTAGAGAATATGCTGTAATGAAAATCTTGACATTTATTTGCTTAATAAATTTTAATGGTGAAAAATTACATAAAAATGAACTGTAAATAATTATTCTCATCGTGACAGATGAACACAATCCTATTTTCTGGGCACATGTGATTATTTTTTTTTTTACTTTTTACTTCAAGATTTTTTTTTTTTTTTTTTTTTAAAGAAATACTGACTTGGAGCTGTGCGTAACTAAACTGTAGCTGATCCCAAGGTTATGATAATGTTTCTGCTATATATGAATTTATCAATACGGTTGAATATTATTTACAACTTTTATTTTCCAGTCTAAATCGATTATAAGAACAATACTATTTTCCGAGAAAAGAAGCTGATCTCAAAAAAATATATTTTAAAGAATCAATAGGACTGAAAAATCTTGTTTTTATTTTCTACTTTTTAAGAAAAATATATGTTAATATGAAATTAAGTTGATATTCAAGTTGACGAAGTACAGAAAACAATTTTTTAAACAGAGTGTTTAAAACCAAAAGTTGGCGCGTTTGAAAAATGGTAAAAAAAAAATTGTTTTGAAAAGTGAAAATTAAAAAAAAATCCAAAAAAACTTACCAATCGCTGCCAAACAGATGAGCAGCCCCAAATGTGGGTTCATTTTTAACAGATGGTAATATTTTTCTCGTTCGTTTCTCTAGGTGTTGTTGTGTGGTTCTTGCCCTTCCTACCTCCGTCGTTGATGTTGTTGTTTGTACGAATTTCTCTCTCACTCTCTCCCTCTCTGCCTCTCCCACTTTCTCTTTCTCCCTCCCTTTCTCTCTTTCTCTCACTCTTTCTCTCTCACTCACTCTCTTTGTAAGATGAAATGAATGTAGTAAGACCCTGTTTCTTGTTTGTCAGTGTCATGAAACACGTTCGTTACTCTGCCGGTCAGAAAGAAACGAATACGGCTTTTTGATGCTGAGAAACTACTACGACAAATTTACCGGCTCACCAGAGTAGTAGTAGCAGACATAGAGCTGTAGTAGTAGCAGTTGTAGTAGTAGTAGTAGTAGTAGTTGTAGTAGTAATTTACACGGTACTACAGTCCCTCGATAAGGACGATGTGGCTTGTCTTGAAGCCGACCCGTCACTGAATTGAAAGAAAACTCTTAACTCGGAGATTGATCCAGTTTTTGAGGGGTGGGTTCCTTGTGTGGTGAGACAGGCGATTGTTTGGTTGGTCAATAAGTGCCTCTTCCAACCGTTTTTTTGCTCTCTTTCTCTCTCCTTCTTTCTCACCAATTATTTTTCCCTTTCCTTTTTCACTTTTACTTTTTTTTTCAAATGTATTTTGTTACGCCATCTTCTTTTTCAAGTGTTTAGATTACAAAAGAGACATAGATAAATATGTATGTATAAAAAAATATATACATACATATATATATATATATATATATATATATATATATATATATATATATATATATATATATATATATATATATATATATATATATATATATATATATATATATATATATATATATATATATATATATATATATATATATATATATATATCTGAAAATAGTGAGTCTCGATATTTTTACACGCATATGTTTATATATATACAGGCATATGTATTTATAAATATATGCAAGTATGTTCTATATATACATATATATATATATATATGTGTGTGTGTGTGTGTGTTTTTTGTGTGTGTATGTATGTGTGTGTACAAGCATACACGCATATATATATATATATATATATATATATATATATACGCACAAGCATTCACACGCATGTATATATATATATATATATATATATATATATATATATACATATATACATATAAATATATATATATATATATATATATATATATATATATATATATATATATATATATATATATATGCATGCTTGTGTATGCATGTATGTCTAGCTAGATTCTCACTTTTTTCCATCGATGCGTACCCTCCTACTTTTGAGTGGCTATTGTCACTGTCACTCACACAAACAAAACAATCGGTCCCCTGGCACTACTTCATTTTCCCGACTATTACACGCTTCTAATGCTCCTCCTCCTTCATTGATTTAAATCTCGTCCTCAAACATTTGCCACCCATTCCTTTTCCTTCTAATTATCGCCGCTCATTTCTGTTAAATGTTCACGCATAAATTATTTAATTTTTTTTTTTTTTTTCAACCTAAAAATATTTTTATTAACAGTTTTTAGTTGTTTGGAGCTGACTGTGTCTATGGGAGAATATTTGCAATGACAGCAACACAAGTTAAATGCAACAAGAACACCGCTTTACACCGTTCATACGTAATAAAGGTTTCAGTAAGTTTAAAGCCGAAAAGAGGTCGGTTTTGCAAAATGTAATTGTGTTTCGTCACTCAACAACTGAAGTGATGTTTTTAACCGATTTATATGGGTTCGAGTGACACGACTTCGAAACATAGATAAGAAAGTTAAGCGACAAAACTAGAAAGAAAGAAAGAAAGAAAGAAAGAAAGAAAATGGGTGAATCAAGAAAGAAAGAACTAAAGAAAAAAGTGAACGAATCAAAGAAAGAAAGAAAGAAAGAAAGAAAGAAACAAGCAAACAAACAATGGAAGAAAGGAAGAAAGAAGGCGAAAAAAGAACTGAAGAAAGAAAAAACATGAATTAAGAAGTAAAGAACGAACGAAAGAACATTAATTAAGGGCGAAAGAAAGAAAACGAAAAAGAAAGAATGCGAAAAAAAGACAGACGGAAAGAAAGAAAGAAAGAAAGAAAGAAAGAAAATGGGTGAATCAAGAAAGAACGAAAGAAAGTGAATGAATCAGGAACGAAAGAAAGAAAGAAGACGAAAAAGAAAGAAAGAGGACAAAAAGAAAAAAAGGCGAAAACAGAAAGAAAGTGGATGAAAGAAGAAGAAAGAAAGAAAGAAAGAAAGAAAGAAAGAAAGAAGGAAAGTGGATGAAACAAGAAAGAAAAAAGAAAGAAAGAAAGACAGCTAAAACGTAAAACAAGAAACAAAGAAAGAAAAAAAAAAAAATGAATCAATAAGAAAAGAACGAATGACAAAAAATTAACGAATTAAGAATGAAAGAAAGAAAAAGGGAAGACGAAAAAAGAAAGCGGAAAGGTGAAAAAAGAAAGTAGACGAAACAAGAAAGAGAGAAGGTGAAAAAAAGAAAGAAAATGGACGAGACAAGAAAGATAGACGAAAGAAAGTAGATGAAACGAGAAAGAAAGAAAACGAAAGATGATTTTTCTTAATGATAAAAAAAAATCAGGAAGAAATGTAGCAAATACTTTTAAGAGAGAAATGATTTAATAAATATGATAATGTAATAAAAAAAATAGCCAAAATATCTTCCTTATGGCTGATATAGTTTTAATTATTTTATTTGGCCTAGTGGTCCGCATAAAAGCCAGGATTTCGAATACTGATATTCAAACCCCACTCTCCCCAGACAACAACTACATCTTACTCTTCTGACTCCTTCATTTTCCATTATGCTGTACTAATTTGAACTTTGTAACCCAAAATAGCGTAGGAAAAGGCAGTGGATTAAATAACTGAGGAGACAAAAGTATAGAAACTAAACCGTCCTGGGTAAGACGATAAACTACATCCGACAGCATGGCCTCTGATCAAGAGCGTGGAGCCACCTCCAATTGCTGATGTTCCCAGGTTCACCATGACCCGGAGTGGTAGCAACTGTTAGAATCCCGGCTGTGGACAAATAGTTAACTCCCCAAATGGGGTGAAAACGTGTAAAAATAGGTTTTTATACCAGCAATATATTTTTGTAAAAAAATTATTAGAGCAATAAATTTTTGAAAAAAAAAATTATTACCAGCAATACCTTATTACCAGCAATACTTTTTTGGAAAAATATTACCAAAAATCCTTTTTGGAAAAAATACTACCAGCAATAAAAATCTTGTCGGCATTAAATAATCCATATAAGGATGATATGTCGTAAAACAAAACAAATCAAAACAAATCAACAGAAACTAAACTACCGAATCAGTTTCTCTCTTCTTGGGGCAACACAATCTTCCTAGCCTACATTAATTCCTACTTGTTCTTGTGCCAAACTAAGCCGAGTTTTAAAAATTAAATAACTAATATTGCCGCTTGCTTACTTCAGAATTTTCAGAAGAGAAAATTGAAACATTTATTGATTAAGTTCAGCATGGAGCAATACAATGTCCTGAGTCACTTACTAAGGAAATGTAAAGCATTTTAAAGTATACTGACTGATTTTATTCTTCGTAATAAAACAAGTTCTCGACCCACCTCACAAAAGCAAACATTAAAATATTAATTTTGATAAATGATTCGATCAGATACTTTTCACTTTCACTTGATAGGTACAGAGTGTCCACAAAATTACCTAGGGATTTGAAAATATAATAATTTCAACCCTGTTTTTATTATTCAAAAATATTTAATATTGAAGGTGCTGAATTGATGTTTGTGAGAAAGATAAGATGGATGTTCGACAGATTGTTACCTTGTCCAAAAAAGAAAATGCATTACAGAGAATTTCTGTGAAAAGAAGTATACGCTTGGTGACAAATATTTCTTCAAGAACTACGGAGGTGGGAAAAGATTTTGGGAAGATGGAATTATTTTAAATAGAATTGGAAAAGTAATCTATACGGTGCAAGGAAAAAGATGTGTATGCAAAAGGCACGTAAACCAGTTAAGACCAAGATATTCTGAAATCGTTCAACAGGATGATGAAGAAACTCCGATGGATGTCCTGTACGACACGTTTGAAATAACACCACACACTAACATACCAGAAGTCATGGATACATATCCTACACCACCTTTGCCCGTAGGGTCGAGATGCTATTTGTCTTGAAAGAGTACAAGGAAAAGAAAACCCACAGTGCGGTTAATTCCAGAACCGAAAAAGAGAAAGTATTAGAAAGTTAAATTTCTAGTGGAAAATTCCGCTTGGGGGAAGGTAACGTAATGGAATAACCTGCCACCCTCATGAGTGACTACAATATAGGTAGTAACTGCCTATAAGTATCTTTTCAGCTGTACTGGTCGAACTCTCTGCTTTCGGGCAGAGAGGAAACTAGACGAGTTTCGTTCGGAGAGGTAGACAGAACCGATCTCGTTTATGCGGAGTCTATGGATATTTTTGTATGAGACTACGGGAGCTGGAACCACACATTAAATTCGGCCTTGCGCCACATATGACTGCGTGGGGCAGTTGCTAGATACCGTCAAGCTGAAAGCTTTTTCAGCTGTGCTGGTCGATCACTCTGCCTTCGGTCAGAGAGGAAACCGGACGAGGCTATGCCGAGATAACGTCTAGCTGGGATCTGTTTCATATGTCTTCTAACTGGGATCTGTTTCATATGTCTTGTCTGTTGTCTAACTCTCTACCTTCCGACAGAGAGGAATCCGGATGAGGCTATGCCGAAGGGCAGAGTCTCGTCCGGGGAGGTAGACCGACCCGATCCCATTTATCTGGAGTCTACACGGAATTTTTTTTGGCTGAGCCTACGAGCCCGGGGACCCCACATTAAACTCGGCTTTGCGCCACATGTGACTGTATGGGGCAGTTGCTAGATACCGTCTGGCTGAAAGCTTTTTCAGCTGTGCTGGTCGAATTCTGCTTTTGGTCAGAGAGAAACCCGACGAGGCTATGCCAAAGCGCGGTTTCTCGTTCAGGAAGGTAGACCGATCCGATCTCGTTTATGCGGAGTCTACGGGTATCTTTTGGCCCAGATTAACCCCAGATTAAATTCGGCCTCGTGCCACATATGATTCCGTTTGGCAGTTGCTAGATAACATCTAGCTGGGATCTGTTCCATATGTCTTGTCTGTTGTCTAACTCTCTACCTTCCGACAGAGAGGAATCCGGATGAAGGGCAGAGTCTCGTCCGGGGAGGTAGACAGACCCAAACCCGTTTATGCGGGGGTTACGGGAATTTTTGGCCGAGCCTACGGGCTCGGATTGCCCCACATTAAATTCGGCCCTGTGCCACATCCTACCCCATGGGAAGGCTGGTAAATATAATGAGCTGGGATCCGTTAAATACGACTCAGACATACCCTAACCTACCGACCTTCCAATAGTAGTACTCACTACTGGATTGACTCTGCAATGACCTTGTGCATAACTGTTACCTTTATTCTTATTGTACTGGTTTTTTACAATAAACCTTTACTTATTTTATATACTTTGTTTTTGAAGTATATATTCCTATTAGTATGGAATATAACAGGAAGAAAATTCAAACCCTGGAAATATATTTCCATTTTATTATGGAAAATTATACGACGAAAATATTCCCCATTCGCGATTTAACACAGATGCGCGCCTTCGATACCATTCTCCATAAGAGTGATTAACAACACTAGATAAACATTTGAATTTCTGCACAGATGTTATCTTTGAATTTTTGAATTGTCTATTGATGTACACACGTCCAAAAAAATCAACGGAAGGCGTCAAATCGAGGGAAGTGGTGGTCAAAAATATCGGAATTTCGCGAAATTAGTTGTGAATTTTTCCATTAGTGATTCTCCAGCGTTAAAAGCAGTCGAAAGTATAAAAAATCTAACATGCTATGATATTTCTAGAAACCGAAATGACTTTTAGGACATGCTGTATAAATGAAAAAGAATAAAACACGTGGAACTATAGCTTAAAAAAGAATTTACGGCACAAAATATCCGATCCCGATACCGGTGGGGTAATACTCCTTATTACACATTGGTTTAGAATGAAGAACGCTTGAATTAAATCCATATCTTCAGTCCTTGTAAAATCTGCTATGACTCGCCCTAATCCCGCGATAACATTTGAAAAAAAAGAAATTGTGAGAGATAAGAAAAAGAAAGAATAACGGAAAACAGAAAAGAAAAAGAAAAGAAAGAACGTTGAAAAAATGAGAGGAAGTGAGACTAGCAAAAATATACAATAAAAGAAAGAAAATGACAAAGAGAATAGGAAAAATAAAGAATGTGATGGAGATTAAAGAAAGAAAGAAAGAAAGAAAATCTTACTTCTTTTTTTTGTACCGTGTCTCTTTTGGACGTCGATGTTCTTGGATCTCCACAGTTTCCTGAACCGTGTAGCTCTAAGTAATATTTAACATTTCTCCTTGCTTCTTTCTGTCCGCTTTTCCCTCAATTTACATAAGCACATCTCTATCACTTCTCATGCTTCTTCTTCACCCGTAAGGAAACTATCCCAAATTCACTATTCTACAGGGGGATAGATAGGACATAGTAATTCAACACTCTTTTCTTCAATATCTGTCTATATCTTTGAGATGAGATTATTTACTTTATTCGGATTGTTATCCTCATCTTCATTGCCATATTCACAACGTTTCGGCCGTTATATGCTCCGGCTTTCTTCAGGCGATTGGAATTTCGAACCGAAACATTTATTGCATACACTGGGGTAGACTGTTCCCTGCCCCACGTGCTATGCCTCTTCCGGGTGTCTCAGTTATTTCCCTTTAACTGAACTCACCAAGTATTGGTTCACCACTGCTGTGGCCGGATATTGAATTCACAAATCTTTTGGTCTAGTTACTGGACCTAATGAACGTATTTATCCACTGGGCCATGTGTCCTTCAGATTTAAAATTAAAAGATTAAAATTTTAAGATTAAAACTTAAGGAATCAAAACGTATCCTAGGTCACAAAAATCTCCTGAGCCGACCAAGCATAGAAATGAATACAATATAGGAACCAGTCATAAGGAGTGCAAGAGAAAAGCAATGAATAACAACGAAAAATGCAATATAAGCTCTGGTAAGATACATAATAATAATAACAGAAAAATTGCAATATGAGCATTGGTAAAAAATGGTTACCGAGACATCAGGTTTATAAGTCGCAAAAAAATCATACACAAATGTTCTCAAGGACACATGACCCAGTGGTTGGTTAGATCCAGTGACTTGACCCAAAGAGTTGTGAGTTCAATACCAGGCCACAGCAGTGGTGAACCAAACTTGAAGAGTTGAATTAAAGGGAAATAACTGAGACATCTGGAAGAGGCATGGCACGTGGGATTAGAACAATCTACCCCGTTGTACTAAATAAATGATTCGAATCGAAATTCCAATCACCCTAAGAAGGTCATTGTGAATATGGCAATGAAGATGAGGATAACTGTCCGAATAATGTAAATATTCTTTTCTTCGTTTCCAAGGAAACTTCCCTATCTCTTAATAATTTGTTCGACTTTCGGTGGATATAAACCATAATAATAATAATAATAATAATAATAATAATAAATTGCGGCATGATGTTTATGCCAGAAAAAGAGGAGAGTATAAAAAAAAGACTTATCTCATGGCTGAGATTGTCAAACTACGGACCCATATACATAGCATCATTTCCTCTTAATGTTTTCATTAATAATTCTTAACTCAAAATAATCCAAGCATTATAAAGTTAAAGGTAGCAAACACTTCTGAGTAATGCTCAAACATTTCATTGTAATCATACTTCTTAAGTAAATAATATTAGATTGATGCAAACGTTTCAATCTTATTAAAACCATGTTCATATACATTCATAGCATCATCAATGTATATTTCTTGGCTTTCTGTGGAACTTAAGGCCACGTTTTAGCGTATCATTGTGTGTGTGTGTGAAATATTGGAGAGTACATTAATGATAAGGATTAGGAAAAGAAAAGAAATCTGATTAATAAACAGCCACACAGATTGATGAAAATACACTTACATGCAAAACCATTTTTGCCACTTTGGTAAATTAATTACTTTTGTTAATTTTGCCGCAAAATCGAAAGTGATTAGCAACATGCTTTTCTCGGTACATCTTATGACATTTGCGGGATAGAAAACAAGTTACTTCATTTTCGTTAATGGTTTATGGTGGCTTATAAAGCATCTTACGCATAGTGATACTGAAATAAAAATCATATGATAGTCTGAACATCGCATTGAGGTGTGAAAATGACAGACACCATGCAGTGTTGATTCCTATGTCTACACTGGTTACACTTGGAAGCAAAAATTTGGGGCAACCTTTGAAAGATAATTACTTTCGTTACTTTTACACCCAAATCGAGAATGCTTAGTAGTAAGCTTTTGTCAGTACATTTTATAATCTTTGAGTGTCAGGAATCAAGTTATCGCATTTTCGTTAATGCTTAAAGTTGGATGTTAGAGCATCTTAAGCATAGTGATGCTGAAAAAGGGTCTTAAAAATTACTGTGTCACGAGCAAAAACTTCCCCTTTCAGCTCTTTTTTAAAAATTTTATCTTTTTGGTCAAGGAATTCTCTTACTACTATCGCCTGTTAAATTTGATTTTATAATATTCCGCGTACTGTATCAACTAAAACTTCACTGTTGAGACTGAATTGACACTTGATTTCACTGGCTGTTCCTTTTGTAGTCTCTACCAAAATTCAGATGTCTCCTTTCCCTCACTTTTTTATCTTGTTTTAGTCTTCTCATTTTATTTTGTAAAAAGTGATCTTTATTATTACAATATGTACAAAACATCAAAGTATGGAGTTAGTAATTAATGTTGTTGCCTTAGAATAACAACATCAATTTGATGTGGCACTGAATGGAACAAAGCCCAAATTTTCTCAATTAAAATTTTCCCCCATTCTACTTAGCAGTAATCCTAAACTCTTGAAGACGTTATTATTTTTCGTTGGAGCACTTGTTTCTTCAATTGCCATCACAATTGTACAATTATGTTGTGATCAGAACTTTATGCCGACCAGTCATCCAAAAGTTGAACATCTTCATCCGCAAGAAAACTTTTTGATGCATAGAGAAAAGAACTATTATGCTGAAAATGAATCCATCTTGGTTGTATGGCAGATTGACTGACGTAAACTAATATAATTTTCTCTGTTTAGGTTACCATCAACTTTTACCAATTCTTTTTTACCATCGCTTTTGATGCAACATCAAAACTGTTACGTATCCACCAAATTTTACGGTCTTTGAGGCGCGTATTTTGCGTAGCTTCTTTTCTTCTATTGGTCTTCTTATACATTCTCTTTTATTAGAACGTAAATCTTTTTCACCAAAAAAAAATTACTTTTTGCGACTTTCTGCCATCACATGTCACATGTCTTTTTGATAAATCCAATTTTCTATTCCGATGTTGTTTGGTTAATGATTTTTGTTACTGCTATACGCACATTCACATTTGTTTTCGCAATATTCTACGTAGTGTATCACCTGAAACCTCAGTATTAAAATAGCATTCACTTCTCACTTCTCTGGCTATTGATTTTGAATTACCAACTAAGACATTCACAAATTTCTTTCGTATCTCTTGTCAAACTTTGGAGTTCTTCCGGTTTTCTTTGTATTTAAAATACATCTAGAGTAGTCCGGCCTGGGTAAGACGATAAACTACAACTGACAGCAAGGCTGATCGGGGGGGGGTGAGAACTGTGGAACCACCTCTTAATTGCTGGTGTTCCCAGGTCCACCCTGATCCGGGGTGGTAGCACCTATTACAGTCCCAGCTATGGGCAGATAGTTAATCACCAAACTGGGGTCAAAACACAATAAAAGTGTAAAAATATGTGTTAAGCCCAGAAATACTTTTTTTGTAAAAATTATTGCCAGTAATAAATTATTGAAGCAAAAATTCATTAGCAGCAATATATTACCCGCAATACATTTTTGGAAAAATATTACCAGCAATACATTTTTGAAAAAAAAAACTATTACCAGCAATACATTTTTGAAAAAAAAAACTATTACCAGCAATACATTTTTGAAGGAAAAAATATTACCAGCAATACATTTTTTAAGGAAAAATAATATTATCAGCAATAAGTTTTTGAAGGAAAAAATATTACCAGCAATATTATTTTAAAGAAAAAAATATTACCAGAAATACATTTTTGAAGGAAAAAATATTACTATCAATTTGTTTTTGAAAGAAAAAATATTAGCAGCAATAAAATTTTGTCGGCATGAAATATCCCACTGAGGTTGATATGCCGTAAACCAAACCAAACCAAAGCAAACACCCATAATAGAAAACGTCTTTTTCATGGTTTAAACATTGTTTCTGGAAATTACCGCCTGGATATCTCCCGTAAGTCATCTTTCTCCTCGAATTCCCAGCTTTTATCATTGTTTCAGCAAGAAATTTGCCATTATTTTATAGCAAAAAGCATGTTTTAGTAAAATGATCGTCATGGCATCTTACAGTCATGTTAATTAGATGGAACAATTCCTACTTTGAAATTTGCATATTATCGTAACTTTATCATCAGATGTATTTCATTCGCCCAATAGGTTTGCATGGACTTTTTCAACTTTATGTTGCATAAAGCCAAGAACCCTCTGGTACACGGCATTTACCAAAATGCAACAATTTATTTTCAAATATTCAAGTTTCAAAGCCACTACTTATAAACGCATACAGTGAAACAATCTGAACTTAAAATTAAAGTGTATAATCATTTCATATAATTGGCTCACAACGTTTGCACGCCGGTGTATAGTGTATTACTGAAATACAAAATGTTTGACAGAGTCAGTTGGCAATCACAAGTTTCGTAAAAAAAAGAACAACAGCAATTAACGTGAAGGCGAGATTTTCTGAGTTTTTCCATTCTAAATTTTCATGGAGAAATTTCGCTTCGTAAAGAGGATGCGGGTCTGAAACTTCTAAGATTAGGAAATCCTCACTCCACCCTCTCCGTCACTGACAGGCATTCGACAAAATTCACCTACTGGGGGACAATAAAAGTTGCCAAAGCAGAGTATATGCATTGTACAACTTAACACCATGAAAAAAAAACTTTCTCCTGGTAAAATAAAACTAATTTGATTTTCACCAAGGAACAGAGACAGTCTAATTTTGGTATATTGGCCAGAGAAAGCTATGTAGATGAACATAACGTCACAACTGAACCGGTTCACTACAAAAGAACAACTGTAGTCGCAAAACATGCTTTCAGTTCACATTTTGGCCAAACTGTTTATTCAATCAGAAAAAAATAGTTCTGGTGTTATTCGATGACTACTTCGACAATTATTACAGTATCTTCAAAATATTGGGATAGTATATTAATCAATGATTCTTGCATGGAATAAAACAAGAGATTGTGTGGTAGTGACCGGTTTGAAATAAACGTTACGTTTTAAAGAATATTACTTTCAAGCTCCACGATCTTTTTTTTTCTGCGAGATCACATTCGTGAGAGGAAAACAGGCATTTTTATGCAGGAAAATCACCTGTCAACTTACGTTCCAAGAGAAAGTTATTTTCTATTCCAATGCATCATACAAACGAGCCAGTTGCTCACAGTAATGCTAATTCTCCCGGCTCCAACACTTCGTAATAAAATATTCTTTTTGAATCCCACCAAGCACAATTTTCTTGCAAACGCACCAAACAGTAATAATTCTCTCGGTTCAAGTTCTTCGTAATAAAGAATCTTTTTTAATCCCAATCTAACATAATTGCCTTTCAAACGCGTCACTTGCTCATTGTAATGTTACGCACTTACGCGGCCTCATTATTCCATGATAAAGAATTTTCTTTGAATATTATCAAATACATCTTTCTCCCATTATATTTCTCTTAGATTTAATTACATATGTCCGTTCAATATTCAGTTCTTCATTTTGAATTGAAATAATTACTTATTGAAAAAAGTTTGAAAAAAGTAACTATAAATAATTTTTTTCTATCCTTTGCCAGGTACAATGATGGCGAAAGCATTACCACGAACAATCGCCAGTGAGACACGCTGCAAGAGCCACTCTGTTTCGTGAGGCTCGTCCCTTAATTGAGACACCATCGCGCCAATCCTCTGAAGGAATGCCATCGAATGAGGGCCAATAACACCAGAAGTCTCCACTGCCACAGAAGTAAAAAAAAAATCTATCAGTAAGAGAAGAATATTTAACTGTTTTTTGTCTGTTTGTTTTGTTTTTTTTATCTCTGCGTCCCATTTTTCATCACCAGTAAGTCCCTTGTCCAAATATTGGGCAAGAAGAGCGTGATAACTGCGTTAAATGTTGGTAAGTTTATGTGGAAGTAATTTTTCTAGTTTTAGGATTCTTCGTGCGAGCTTTTAAACTACATACGACAGTAGACTGTACAAACAATAAAAAGCTGCGTAAACTTCAATAACACTTCTAAGATTTTCCTAACATTATGTATACAATATATATGTTAAGGAAATAAATACGTTTGGAATAAACTTTTACATCACCCTAACAATATAAACTACTTGGGTTAAATATTTAGTTGTTGAGAAAATAATGCAGGTTTTTAACTAATATTTTAAAAATGACAGATTTTCGGAAGAATTTTCAGTAATCAAAATAAGAGTCTACTAGTATAGAAATTTAGGAAGCACCAAAATCTTTGAAAGTATTTTGGACGGCAATTGAACAGATGAAAAGCTTTCCTTGTCAAAAATTGCCCAAATATTTTAAAAAATGGTAACCAGTTGGCGAGAGGTCAGGATAAGGCAGATTTTCGTAGCCCCATTCATTCGATTAATGTTGCATTCGTTGTGCAATATGTAGCCAAGTTTGTCTTGTAAAAGGATTGGACGTTTTCTGTTGACTAGTGCTGGACATGTACGCTACAATTTCTGACGCATTTAGTCGATTTCTTGGCAATACTTTTCAGTTGTGATTGTTTCATCAAGATTCAGAAATCTGTGGTGAAGCAATCCAGCTTTAGACAACCAAACAGTCACCATAACGTCTTTTGGTGGGAATTAGATGTCTTGAATTTTCCTTTCACCTCAAGTATTGCTCTGAACATCGTCAGTTGCCATGTAGGATCAATTTCTCATCACATGTCACAAAGGGATCCAGAAATGGGTCATTGTAGTAAAAGGTGACAAGGTAGTATGCACAGTTTATGAGGATATGTGGGGAGGATAACGGTTAACCCTAGACTTGAACATGTTAAAATTGCTTAGTGATTGTGGAAACATCGTCTTGGAAGTCGTTTCCACAAAGCAGCGGTTCAATATATATATATATATATATATATATATATATATATATATATATATATATATATATATATATGATGTGTGTGTGTGTGGGGGAGAGAGAGAGACAGAGACAGAGAAAACATTGGAAACACTGACCTCTATACTACCACGGTTTCTACCAGAATGGTTTCATCAGGCATTAGTAGACCAACTGCCTGATGAAACCAGTCTGAAACAGTGGTAGCAGAGGTAATTGTCTACAATAATTTATATTTTCAATTGCTCTACCTTTTCGTTTTTGAAAATTTAATTGAGCACTGTATTTATTTAGCCATTCCTTTTGGCAAGTACCACTTTTTCATGAATTGAATTTATAAAGTATATATATATATATATATATATATATATATATATATATATATATATATATATAAGGCATATATTTGTTTAAAAACAACGGAACTTTTCGATTAATAATCTTTTTTTTTTTTTTTTTGCAGTTTTTTCTTGCTTTCTCGCATGATTCTTAATATTTAGATGTTGAAATAAGACCCTAGTCCATGATGCTTTGCCGAGCGCTTTCGGTTATCGTTAACTATCATCATCGCTGTATGTTTTGGTTTGAAATAGGTTGCCTATTATTTTTGTTTTATAGATATTATTTTGGGTATTTAGACAATGTTGTTGGATTAGTTCATTGTTAATGAGGAGGCGGTTAGTATTTATTATTTGAAAGATTAGTTATTAAATATGTTTAAGATTTTTGGGCTTTTGGTTTTAATTAAGATGGTTTCAAGGATTTGTAATCGTTTTTTGAAATTGTTTTGGTGTTGTTAATTAAGATTTTTCTTATTTTGTCTGATTTAAATGTGTTACTAGTAGTGCTGTGTGTTGTTACAAGATGATTTTGATGTAGGCCTGTGTTAGGGATGTCTTCAACTGATTCTATAAGCGTGTTTTGGGTATCCGCGTATCCTCTTGCCACTGGGAAGTTGTCCAAATAGGATGATATGTGGGAGTCTAGTAATATGTATATATATATACTGGAAAAACATAATTTGATCTGTTTTAGTACAGAGATCAAATAGAGGTTTTATAACTTCTGTGTACCGGAAACCAGCCTTTACGGGTTTATATACCCGGTGGGATTCCTTCTTTTCTAAATATATAAATTTTAACAAAATACAACTAAAACGGCATGTAAGTAAAAGCCAGGTCATTTTTCTTCCATTTACCTACTTATCTATGTACCGCTAGTGACATACGGTTCGGAAAACAGTTAAATCAGCCTACTCCATCCAAACTTTGAAATGCTAGAGCAAAAATGGCGTCGATAATCTTGGTTGACAACACATCTAGAGGAAGGACAATTTTGAATTTAAAGCTTTGGAGAGATCAACGGGAAACCACTCATAGTAATTCACGAATATTGAAGGAAGCTGTGGAAGATCGTGATTGCATAATTCCTGAAGGAATATGGTATTTTTTAAAAAAATCAAAGGATTATTTTGTTTACATAAGTCACAAATTTATATTTCCGTTACCTTAAAACTAATAAAATTTTTGGGTTAAGGTTTTGTACGTTAAGGTAAATTTTTAGTCTTTTTTCTGTCAGTATGAATTTGACATTAGTTTTGACACTATGTGTTAGTGAAGAGAAAGGTAAATTTTTAAAAATGGCAGGTCAAATGATGGTACGTTCTTTTATAGGGGCAAAGAATACTGAAAAAGTCCAGAAATAACACTTTCAATTAAAAATAATAAATGGAACAATTATTATAATCTTCTTTTGTTTTCTGATTATTACAATCCTTTACTAGTTAATAACCTGGGACAAGGCAAGTTAGTCAACATATGCGTTTCGCTTGCACAAGTTCTGATGTCAAGTGAAACTGAACATATGCAATGTTTATTCCTTCTTTTTCTTCTTCTTCGCCTCTCCTTCTTCTTCTCCTCCTCCTCCTTCTTCGTCATATTTCCTTCTTCTCCTCCTCTTCGTCTTTCTTCTTATTATTATTATTCTCCTTCTTCTTTTGCTTCTTCACCTCCCCTTCTTCTTTACCTTTTCTCCTCTTTCTCCTCTTCCTCTTCCTGCTTCTTCTTCTTCTTCTTCTTCTTCTTCTTCTTCTTCTTCTTCTTCTTCTTCTTCACCTCCCCTTCTTCTTTACCTCTTTCTTCTTCTCTTTCTCCTCTTCCTGCTTCTTCTTCTTCTTCTTCTTCTTCTTCTTCTTCTCCTCTTCCTTCTTCTTCTTCTTCTTCTTCTTCTTCTTCTTCTTCTTCTTCGTTAAAACCTCTTACCAATTCATTTTCGTTCTTGAAAATTGTATTGAGCACTCTATTTATTTCGCTATTTCTTATCCCAGATCGAAGGTACGGCAACATAATATGTGCATTCTTCTTCTTCTTCTTCTTCTTCTTCTTCTTCTTCTTCTTCTTCTTCATCATCATATTTCCTTCTTCTCCTCCTCTTCCTCTTCTTATTATTATTCTCCTTCTTCTTCTTCTTCACGACCCTTCTTCTTTACCTTTTTCTCCTTCTCTTTCTCCTCTTCTTCTTCCTGCTTCTTCTTCTTCTTCTTCTTCTCCTCCTCCTCCTACTCCCCTTCCTTCTTCTTCTTCTTCTTCTTCTTCTTCTTCTTCTTCTTTTAAACCTCTTACCAAGTGATTTTAGTTTTTGAAGATTCTATTGAGCACTCTATTTATTTCGCTATTTCTTATCCCAGATCGAAGGTAAGGCAACATAATATGTGCATTCTTCTTCTTCTTCTTCTTCTTCTTCTTCTTCTTCTTCTTCTTCTTCTTCATCATCATATTTCCTTCTTCTCCTCCTCTTCGTCTTTCTTCTTATTATTATTCTCCTTGTTCTTCTGCTTCTTCGCCTCCCTTCTTCTTTACCTTTTTCTCCTTCTCTTTCTCATCTTCCTGCTTCTTCTTCTTCTTCTTCTTCTCCTCCTCCTCCTCCCCTTCCTTCTTCTTCTTCTTCTTCTTCTTCTTCTTCTTCTTCGTTAAAACCTCTTACCAAGTCATTTTCGTTTTTGAAGATTCTATTGAGCACTCTATTTATTTCGCTATTTCTTATCCCAGATCGAGGGTATGGCAACGTAATATGAGCATTCAGTATTTATATTTCTTTACTTTGATGATATTCGCCCGAGTATACTGTAATTCTTTTAATCTCTTGTAAAAACGGGCTCCCTGGGATTTTGTTAACGTTCTTGTCCGTACCATTTTTTTTATTGGAGACAGGATTCCAAATATTATTATTGGTATAATAATGTTTTAAAATTGCTAGTTTTAAAGTGTAACATGTTTTGAATATCGAGATCCTTATCTTTACTTATTTTGCCAGATATATTTTTATACCGAATCAGCCACTGAGAACCTTGCCGATCTAGCACATTTGAATCGTGTCTTATAAACGCAAATAATTTTCCGACTCTTGAAACATTCGCATCTGTTTAGTTTCGTATCCTAACGCAAACAAAGCAATTTCTAAAGAAGTAATGGACCTTTTCATTTATTAATTCGACAGATTTTATTACCTAAACATTATTTTTACTGGATACTAACATTTTCCCTGACAGCTCGGCTATGTGAGAAGAAATTTTTGTTACTTACCGAATTTAATCAATTTGTCTTCTATTAAGTTTAATATGTCTCCCATTAAGAATGGATTATTATTATTATTATTATTATTATTATTATTATTATTATTATTTCCTTTGGTTTCTGGTGCATACTCATTTCTTTCAGAGACCTAAGGTCAGAAATAGCATCATGATATTTTCCACTGAGCAATTTTGAAAAAAAAATTTCACACATTTTAAATAGATAATGCCCTTCGTAAGGTGTGAGCTGTACTTGAGAGAACTTTTTTTTTGTATTTCTTTAAGGCATTATTATTATTATTATTATTATTATTATTAAATGATTAATATTTCTGTATTTTTTTATTTTGGTTTTTTATTTTTTTTCACGGACTTTTCTGTATATTTTATTATATATATATATATATATATATATATATATATATATATATATATATATATATATCCGCTGGTTTGTCAAAAACATGTCACTGGTATGTGAGCATTACGTTACATTGCTTCGTGGCCAGCTACATTCTTTATTGGTTACTATGTAACACAACATACCGAGTTATTTCAGTATGGTTATGCACTGTGTCATCGAAACTAAGTTCCCTAGCGTTTGTTTTTGGAGCCTTCTGGATACCTCAGTCGAAGGGTGTGGTCACCACGTTCACCTAACACAAACCCAATCGAATATTTATGGTAAAAAAACTATCAAGTTCTTAACTGTGGTAATCAGAGACATCTGGATAGAATTGTCTGTGACAACAATTTTTTGAGCAAGTCAGTTCAGTATTCATGGGATAATGAAGCAGAAGACCATTGCTGGTGTCCCTGTTAACCCTACGACACCGGAAATAGTTACTGACATAGAGTCATAATGTCCCTGATTGGGTCCGGGAAGAGTAGTAAGTATGATGTGGTCTAGAAGTCTCTGTTAATAGACAAGCGAGACTGGCTTAAATCACATCGACATTCACTGCAGGGGGGCACCAGATGCATATACAGCAGGTCAATTCAGATTTCTTTAGATTTTACGTGATAATGAATCAGATGGCCCACCAGGATGCTCCTGTTAACACAACGACACCATACAAAATGCCTAACCTGGGATTAGGATTGGAAACGTGAAAGGTCACGGTCCCCGTTGTTTTCAATGGCATCGTTCTTCTTCTTCTTCTTCTTCTTCTTCTTCTTCTTCTTCTTCTTCTTCTTCTTCTTCTTCTTCTTTTTCTTCTTCTGTGAGTCGTGTCACTTTATAACGTGACGACTAAGTTTCTTCAAAACCTTCTTCTTCTTTTTCCCCTCCCTTTTCTTCCCCCTCCTCCTCCTTCTTCTTCTCCTCCTCATTCTTCTTTTTCTTCTTCTTCTTTTTCTTCTTCTTCTTCCCCCTTCCTCCTCTGTCTTCTTCTTCTCCTTCTTCTTCTTCTTCGTTGTTTTGGATGGTATTTTTTAGGTGAACCATACCATTTACCCTATTTGTCATAAGGCACAGTGCAGACTGGTGTTTAATAGTATAGAGTGTGATTATGTAACATAGGTTGTGTACGCTATTTCGTCTGAACATGACACTGAGTGGTGACTGTGGCGTTTCACTGCTTCGTGACTATTAACACCTATTCATGAACTCCATGTACCTCCAAACGGTGGGATATTCCACAATTAATTAACCGTGTCATCTGCCTCAAGTTATCCAGAAGTGACTTAGAAGCATTCAGAAAACATCTGAATAGTGTTGACCGACATGAGCCAAATCGAGCATTTATCAGACGTAGTGTAGAAGTTAAGTCGCACACAATATCCCGCACATAAAAATATTAGGGACGGCTATAAAAAAATATAAGACTCAAAATAGATATCTTGTGAAACGGATGTTAAATCGAGTTTCAGCGAGTGGGTCCTAATATATACTAGGCGTCCATCCAATGACATTTGAAAGCTGAGTGTATACACAGGATTTCGATAAGAAATCCTTTTGGGCAACACATAGGAGCGGGCTTCCTTTCTTTTGACAGGCAACCAGGTCATTGACTGAACTTATCAGGATTGTTAAGAGTTTACATTCTTTGCGTCGAACTAGAAGAGAAAGATAAATATGTAGACGTTGACCGATGTTTGTTTCTGTAAGTTCATATGTAACTCATTTTATTACCTTCAAATATTTTCTAAGGTTTGTAAGCGATGTAATACACAATGTTTAAAATAAAAGCAAGGTGTTCACTTCAAACACGGCTATCCACTAAAAATATCGTTTGAAGTAATAAATAAGTTCCCATGCATATATATATATATATATATATATATATATATATATATATATATATATATATAGATGTAATGAGAACGAGAATAATGTAAATTCTAATGTTCACAGCATTAATTCAAAAAAGTGCCCAATACCAAGAGTAGAGCAATAATTATTTATTATAGATTTTTGCATGTGAACAAAGACAATTACTCACTATAAAGATGCATTTTTGTTTCATTGCCTTATTGCATCTCGAATGGTGAGAACTAAAAAAAAATTATATATATATATATATATATATATATATATATATATATCTCAAAGGTTAATGGTCAGAGTTGAAACCGACCAAGAAACAAGAGTATTAAAAAGTGCTCAATACACGTATGAAAAAATAAAATAAAAGTAAAAATAACATGTAGAGCTTTTAACTTTAAAAATCAGAAGATCATTTGAATCCTCTGCCTTGGTTTCAACCTAACGGTCTCCTCAGGCGACTTTTCATCAGTTGACCTCCCAATGATTAATTCTTACAAAAAATCTTGAGTCCTTGCGTACATATTCAGAAATTCCTCTTACGCTCTGTTATATACTGTACTCATGAACACAAATGGGTATGCTCCAATCCCCATAAATACGTTGGAAACTAATATAAGTGAGGGTAATATGCTAAGTAGTCCACCACTAGCAGTGGTTTACCTACTTCACGCCATTGGTGAGTACTATATTTTGTTGATGTTATAAAGATTACCATTTCATTTCCAACCTCTGTTTTGGTTATTCCTCATTCAGTAACACCTTCTAGCTTACAACAAGCGCATATGAGGCTAGATAAAAAAAGAAATGTACAATTAACCGCCCACCGATACATTTATAATACTCTTGCTTTTCTTCTTTTCCCCATTTTCTTTTTCTCCTTCCTTCTTTACAATCCTCCTCCTACCTTTTTATTACACTCAACGTCGTGCGTTTCTTTCACTACTTATTTTAAAAAATAATATAGCGTTCATCAGTTGTTGTTTTTTTTAAATAAAGCGTTGGAAGGTCAGTATATATAGATATATTCAGTGGGGGGAAATAAATATTCGTACACATGAAAAATTGTATTTTTATAAATGTAAAAGCCTTAAATAAAACAAATTTTGATACATTTTATGTGTAAAGATACATTTTCTTAAAAAATAGTTATAAACTTAATTAATTCTTATTCTAACAGAAATTAATGCATTTTTTTCATTTTAACTGATGAAAAAAGTATTCGTACAAAACAAAAAAAGCATATTAATTTAATTTAATACTTTGTGGAATATCTTTTATTGAGTTCAACAGCTACCAGTCTATTTCTGTATGTCTCAACTAATGATTTGCACACATTGAGTGGTATTTTGTCCCATTCTTCTTGGCATATTGTCTTCAAATTCTTGATATTTGTAGGTGCTCTTTTCCCAATTTGAATTTTCAAATATCGCCATAAATTCTCGATTGGGTTCAGGTCTGGGGACTGACTTGGCCATTGCAAGACATCAACGTTACCTTCAGCTAACCATTTCCTTGTAGATCTAGCGTTATGCTTAGGATCATTATCCAGTTGGAAAACCCAATCAGGAGGTATCCGAAGTCTCTCAACAGAACGTATTAAATTGTCTTGCAGGATTTTCTGGTAGCTTTCGGCATTCATCTTGCCATCTATTACTGATATTCTGCCAACACCTTTTGCTAAAAACAGCCCCAGATCATGATACTGCCACCACCAAACTTTACAGTTGGCAACGTGTTCTTTGGTAAGTAGGCTTCACCGTCCTTCCTCCATACATGATTTCGATAATTATGACCAAACAACTCTATTTTAGTTTCATCTGTCCATAGTACTTTTTCCCTAAACGAACAATCTTTATCCTTATGCTCTCTAACGGATTTTAGCCTAGCATCTCTGTGTCGTTTCAAGAGGAGTGGACTCTTCCTTGGGATGCGTGATTTCAAACTGTTTTTGTGCAGTTCATTACTTATTGTACGCTTGGTTACTTTAATCCATAATGTACGCAGATGTTCCTGCAGCTCTTCTCGGGTAACCTGTGGATTTTGTTGGATCTAGCGTCCTAATATCCTTGCTGATCTTAAAGAAATCTTCCTCGGAGCCCCTGTTCGTCTTTGGTTTTCGACGCTGTTACGAGTTTTAAACCTTGCAATGAACGAAGCAATTGTAGTAAAAGGAATATTCAGGTTGTTAGAAATCGTTCTGTAACTGTTCCCATCTTTCCAAAGAGACAAAATGTGTTGTTTTTTCTGAAATAGTCAATTCTTTACCTTTGAGCATTATTAGAACCTTCTCGTAAGCCTAGAAATTGCAGAATGCTCTCATAATGGCTAATAGCGTTAACTATAATTACTGATAACATTACTGGAACATTGTAGAATATACTTTTTTCATAATCAATTGATTATTTTATTCTAATAATTGATTTGTACGAATACTTTTTTCACCAGTTAGAATTTAAAAAATGCATTAATTTCTGTTAGAATAAGAATTAATTAAGTTTATTATTATTTTTTAATATTATGTGTCTTTATACATAAAATGTGCCGAGATTTGTTTTATTTAAGGCTTTTACATTTATAAAAATACAATTTTTCAAGTATATATATATATATATATATATATATATATATATATATATATATATATGTATGAAGGATGATGCGAGGAAGCCAAGAGAAGACAAATATTTCTTTGACATTTTTTTTTGCGGAAATTATGTTTGCAGCGATGTAAACAATGGACACTGGTATATTTGTTTCACAAAAAATATTGGAGGAAATATTTGTTGAGTCCGGGCAAAAATATCTACCACCACCACCAAAAAAAAAACCATAGAATTTAAACAAACTAGAAATGAATGTATCTGTTAACAAAAGGAATTACACGTGTACGCAATTGAATGTAAAAGAAAAGATATTAAACTTACTATTAAGAATGTGATTGTGCGTGTGTGTGATACACACGTGTGTGTAAGTGCGTGTGCGTGAGAGTTCAGTAGTCAGTGGACCCAGGAAATGAACGCGACCCAGCCGCCAATTTCTACATAGAAACAGGAAGAAAGAGAGAGAGGGAGAGAGAGAGAGAGAGAGAGAGAAAGAGAGAGAGAAACCGGAAATGTTTGACGTTTTATAGACGTTTTGTAGAAATCAAGTTAGGTAAGCAACTAGACGAATGTTTCAGATGAAACTTTTAATGTGAATAATATACTTTTAATCAAATATCAATCCGATATATGGACATTCCATAATGCATATTCATGATTCGAAAACACGACACAATGCAATTCGCTTAAAATAAAAGAAAATACACCATGCATGTGATTATTCTTGTATAATCTCTCGAAATTCCATGATCCATATTTAATATTTAGAGTCTGTACACAATATAATGTACATTTTAATAATACAAGACAAAGACATCACTTATCAGTATTATTTGCAATCTTGCTGATTCCAGAGGTTTTAAGCTGTGTATAAAATTCTGAAAATGTATAACGTGTAACTTCACTTTTAGCCTTTAATTTTCGTTCAAAACTTCTATTATACACAAGAAAATAGACACCAACGAACATCCTGAAAAAATCTACCAGTAAAGCACAACTGCGTAAGTGATGTCTTTGTCTTGTATTATTAAAACCTGGATTATATTGTGGACATACTCTAAATATTAAATATGCATCATGGAATTTCGTATTCGAGGATACACATCTACTCGGGCGGCTAGCCAATCTTTGTCGCAGGGCGCATTTTGTGTTTATTCAACATCTCTGGTTTATACTGCAACTATGCTGAGCAAACCTTAGTTACAGTTACTGTTATCTAACGTGATCGACAATTTGAACAAGGCCATGATGGACTTGTGACTTCGTGCTAGCACAGCTATCGACGGTCCACAAGGGTTCCGTCTATCCAATTTCACTCACAAAGATTGGTTCAACTCGTGGTATGGTTTTCAGGCACTTTCCAAAATCTACGGGTCTCATGGTCAGTAGTTCTAACTACTCGGCCACGATATATATATATATATATATATATATATATATATATATATATATATATATATATATATATAAGCGTTTCACCCCAATCAAGGCGAGAAGCCACTAAATATCAATGAGAGAATATCAACAAAATACTAATCAGTGTTTGTTAAGATCAATCTTAATAACATAAGATTTTCAGACATCATGTTTATGGCAGACAAGGAAAAGAAAGTGCGGGAACTCTGAGATAAAACATTAAAGGAAAAGGAGAAGAAAGAATTAATAATCAAGTGTGAGAAGATAAAATATATGGTCGTTAACAATAGTGACTTCCCAACAAGTGGAGACGTCAAAATCAAGCAAGTACAGCAACTTAAATATCTGGAAAGTGTTATAACAGATCCCGGAAAATAGGACACCAAAATGCGAAGGTGCACTGAAAGAGCAAAAATGCCTTACAAAACTTAATAAATTAAAAAACAGTATCATTTTCTTAAGCATTTCACCCCAAGCAAGGCTGGAAACCACTAGCACGCAAGGGGTTACATAGGATTTGGAGCGAGAGCAGATAGGAGTGATAGAGGAAAGGATGAGGAGAAGGATAGTGGATAGATCAAGGCAACTGGATATGCCGATTGACATCACATTTGAATAGTTGGAGATTATAGCTCTCAGGGAAACTGGAATAGGGAAGGGAGTTCCACAGGTGAGAGGTGCGAGACATGAAGCTATTGGAATAAAAGTGACGGCTACATTTAGGAGTTTCAACAGTGAAAGGGTGAAAGCGGGATGCCAGCCTCGTAAGGCGCTTGAACTCATGAATTCCGGGAACCAGCGAATGCAACTCCTCAGAGCAATTGCCATGAAAGTATTTGTAAAAAAGACAGAGTTGTTGATTTGTAGATCTGGAGGATCGATTCCGGGGAGAAAAATTTCCTGGCACGGCACAAGGAGCCAACTTTCCTTGCGGTGGACGAAGCAATTGACTCAATGTATTTGTTCCATCTCAGGTCAGCAGTCAACGTGAGATCGAGCAGCCGCAGAGAGGTGCTCTCGTGAAGTTGAGCGTCAGACATTCTAATGGAGGGAAGGGAAGGATCTCTGTGGTGATTAATAGAGAGCAGTCTTGTTTTTGAGGCAAAAATATATATATATATATATATATATATATATATATATATATATATATATATATATATATATATATATGATTCTATTTTACATAACAGAAAATCCAAACAAGGAAGAAAAAGAGAAGATAGCAATAAATCAGAATCAAACTAGGAGAAAGAAAGAAAGAAGTCAATAATGAGTTTAAGTTGAAAGAAAGAAAGAAAGAAAGAAAGAAAGAAAGAAAGAAAGAAAAACTGAAAAAAGACTGTGTTAAAAATTTCAGAATTCGGTAAAAAAAATTTAACTGAAAAACTAAATAAAAGGGAGTAAACTGCGTAAAGAAATCTATAATTTTTCGCAGAGGTCGATGGAATGAAGAAGCTTCAAAAAAGCACGAAGGAAATTTAAAAGTAAGAAAGAGGGTGCAATTATTTTTTTATTTTTTTTACTTTGTGGATCTATGGATATTCCATGATGTATATGCTTGACTTAGAAATGTTATAAAATAGAATTTATTTTTTAATAAGCGAAATAAAATCGATCTAAAGAAGTATAAATCCCCCATGATAATTAAATGTCGAAACCATATAAATAATATAAAATCTTTAAAAATAAACGACAGATGTCCTTCGCAACGGCAGCGTAGTGAATACAGGAGTCCGTTCAACATATGTTACTGCCATGCGTTCAATCCGTAGTTGAGGTAGTGAAACTGTTTAAGTAGGAACTTACGATAAGTGGCACCATAGGGATATAATAATCAACAGATATCTCATATCGGCCAAACAATGGACGCCTGAGTACAACCATAATGTATTTGGTCGAAACGTTTTATCTATAGCCACCAAGATGAGAACACTAGTTAAACATAATAAAAAGTATAGAGAAAATATTTACGACACACGCAGTTATTGCTTACCTGATGGGTTACGAGACTGTTTACAAATTACTCAACGATTTATTTTATTGAAAATGAAAATGAACATAACGAAATTCTAATTTTAAAAATAGAGAAAAACACAATTCCGTCTATGCTATTATTTTTTTTTTAATATTATGGTCTCGGTAATGTCCATGATGCAAATGTCCTATTACGGAAGTCTATACAATCTAATTCACGTGGTTGTTGTTGTTTTATAATAATAATAATAATAATAATAATAATAATAATAATGATAATAATAATAATAATAATATTTAAACAAACAGATAGAACATTCAAATCTAATCGCCAGACATAGTGACCAAAGATCACAAAAACATAGTGTGATTTCTTATTGGCATGGAAGATCCTGCTTAACTGTAATATATATATATATATATAATATATATATATATATATATATATATATATATATATATATATATATATATATATATTTTAAAGATCTCCAAAAACTCAAAAATACAATGATCTTTACGTTGGAAATCTAGAAAATGTGACACATGGGGATATATCAATAATAGCAATAGCAGTTGGAGCCCTCTGTTTGACTGGTAAAGTTTCTAAAAGATTAAGTGAAGGGATACCTGCCGTAAAGTAAGATAAAAAATATTCTCACAAGTATAGCTTACAGCTTACTAAGGGATTTATCATTATAAAATATGTCCGATTACGGTGTTTTATTTTATTTTATTTTACAAAAATACCATGATGCCATTTCTGACCTTAACTCTCTGGTTGGGGACCGGAAAGGAATGAGTAAACAAAGGAAATTAAAGGAAATAATAATAAGAAAGAAAGAAAGAAAGAAAGAAAGAAAGAAAGAAAGAAAAACACAACTTCTCTTGTATTCAGTATGTTCAGAGGGTTAAATTCTTTAGGTTGTTTCCCTCATTATGTATCTCAGGTAATTTGTCTCTCCCTTTTCTGACTATAAGCAGATATTTACCAGGGTATCCCCACTGAGACAGAATATAACATAAGGTCGGGTTTAACATGGGGAACCAGAGCGCGTACATCCGGTCCAAGGTCAAAAATTGTCCAGCCCCAGCAATCCTCGGTTGCGCTGGCATCAGTATATCAATCGGTATATCAATCGGTATATACCAATCTCACACTTTTTAATCCAATGTGAGTTCAGTTTTTCCCCGGCACCGAGCACAGAGAATATGATATTTTTAGCATTCGTTGGAAACGTACCTGAAAAACACATCATGGATTGCAAAGACGAATGGTAGATTTGTAAGATGGACTCAGACAAGACAAAACTTCTGGCGTAACACAAAGAAGCGACTACCCCTGTGTTAGGATAAGCTATTGATTCAATGTAGTTGTTCCACCTCAGGTCAGGGGAAAACGTGAAACTAAGAAGACCTAGAGAGACGCTCTCGTGAAGTTGAGCATCAACCACTCAGATACTAATCAGGGAGGTTTCTCTGTTGTGAGTAAATGACAGCGTTTTGGAGTCATTAAAGTTTACAGGCCATTTCCTGCCCCAGTCAACTACAGATTGGAGGTCTTTTTTGAGAGCTACAGCCAAGTTAACTTTGTAATACTTTATCCCTGAAGCTTACGAAGAAGACCGGCATGCCAAA
>CAHIKZ030000635.1:475000-527500 GCA_903632075.3 Acanthosepion pharaonis
AACTATTTCTAAATCTTTGATTGTCTTTCAATCATTTCGCCTCACCTGCTATCCTCTTCCGCCGCGCCTATGAGTCACGCCACACCGTCTGGGAACCACCGATTTAAACCTTGTGACATTTCTAACAAAACTCTATCATGTTAAGAATTTGAAATTTGAAAATTAGAATTAACTTTCTTTCGCTCAGAAAGAGTATAAATATGGGACCTATAGATTTATCAAACATCTGGCCCTGTTGGGGATTTCAAAGCGAAAACCTTTTGTCGGCTTTCCAGAAAACTCACTTGAACTTTTTTTTTTATTTTATTAGATACTATAGTTACCTATTGAGTGCTTTGGGACAGAATTTCTGCTTACCTGAAAAAAACACGTAAATCTTTCGTGATTTTCACGTATTTTCTCAGTTATATTACACACATATATATATAAATGTAGGTGTGTGTGTGTCCGTCTGCTTGTTTGGGTGATATCATAAACTAGCTAATATACCCAATATATATGTTTGTGTTTCAGTAATACCAAACTGTCTCTTCTGCATATACAAACCAATCCTGTTAAGAATGATGATAATCGCTATTCTAATTATCGTCGTCACCAAGAACTTTAATCGTCTGTTAAAGCCGTCTAGCCTTTGGCGCTCAATGACTTAGTCAGTCTGACATGGTTCATTAATCCCCACGTCGAATCATTTTCGCGGCAATTGCATCAACGTTGCACTTGAGCCAGACAAATGGTTAAGTCTAGCTAAGATTCTTAAGTCTATTGCCGAAATGACAGTCTTTCACACTTCTAACTGGCTTATATCGGACCGAGGAGGAAAACCTCTGTTGACACCCTCCAAAATCAGGTGTCTCACTTTTTAAATTATACCCCCCTCTCTCTCTCTTTCTTTCTGCCTCTCTCTTTTCCTCTCTTTCTGTCTCTCTCTCTATTTCTGCCTCTCTCTCTTTCTGTCTCTTTCTCTCACGCACCCACATACATATATTTCAGATTATTGACGACACGAACATCTAATATTGGTACGATCCATAATCTGAGATCAAATTCCAATGTATGTATCTTTCGAAAGCAATAATTCCATATCGATTTCATGAGAGCAAATGGTGTAATATTCTGTTATAAGAATTATGGGGTCCCTACGCGTCAACCGTTGGAATTCTACAAAATAATTTATAGTTTCGCTTTTCCCCGTTATTTACATGCGTACAGAAGGAATAAAATTATTTTAGATATAATTTTATATTTCGTAGCAAGCAATAAAAATGAACCTACTAACCCCTACGAACGCTTTCTCACTGAATTCAATTGATTAAATTTGCATTTTACGATTGTTGAAGTATATTCGAATAAGACAGAACTTATGGCAGCAAACGGTCTTCATACGGATAGAAAATAAATTCAGTAAATGTACATAAATAGAAAAAGGATGTAAGATAAGCCCTACCAGGATTCATTATTGGTGGACACAATCTTAACAAAATAAAATAAGCAGATGAGACAGTGTTAATAGCAGACGCAGAAAAGAAACTACTAGAACTCCTAAAGAAGATAATGAAAGAAAGCAAGAAGAAAGGAATAAACATCAATAGCAAGACAGAATACGGGGTTGCTGGCAAAAACAACATCCCAGCATGCAAATTAGAAATTGGAGAGAAAAATTCAAACGATTACAACAATTTAAAACTCTGGAAATTATTTTAGCAGAGAACGGAAATTGCAGCATTGAAATCTGAATATGCATTGGCATAGCAAAAGATTCTGCCCAAAAGTTAACCAAATATAGGAGGACTGATATTAGATAACAGTTCACATAACAGTCCACTGAATGTCGGACACTCTCCTCGCAGATGAAGAAGAGACTTGAAACAACAGAAAGGTGGTTTTATAGAAGGATGCTGAGGATACCATGGACAGAATATATAAGCAACAACTAAGTTTTAGAGAAAATAGAAACTAAAATGACATTTATACTTAGCATCAAGAAGAAACATTTGAAATTTCTAGTGCGCATAATAAAGAAAAAGTACTTATAAAATTCGATACTCACAGATTGAGGTCAAGAGGAAATCAACACATAACCTATGTAGCGAACTTGGGTAAATAGATGGTGGAACAAGGTTTAGGAGATAACAAAATGACAATTTTTAAGAGCTACAAATGACAGGAAATTGTGGGAAGCCAACATCGTTAACGCTCTGAAAGCACACAGACACAGTAGTACATGAGAGATGAAACAGATATGTTCTAGTTATATAGAAGAATAAAGCAATGTAATTGATTTCCTACCATCCTACTATGCTTAACACTTTCAGTGGTAAAGATGATTCGTTAACTTTTTCGTTACTTTAAGCGCTAAATAATAATCATTAGGTAACGTCTCCATTGTTTCATATTTCCTCCGCACAATGTTGTGATTAGCAACATAGATACTTTATAGTCTCTACAAAATCGCCATTTGTGTATATTTGTCTTACACAGGTCAGAAAAAACCATGCTGACACTGAAGATAATAATAGTCGTAAAATACCAAAATACTTAAACGTTGCGAAAAAAAAAAAAAAAGCAAGAATAATAAAATGAAATATAAACTAATCATTTCTTTTAAAATAAATATCTCCACCTTAGAACAACCGATAACTTAAGATTAGTATGACTACTATTATCTTACTACTAGTTGTAAACAAACAATGGGATCAAAGGAAATCGAATAACAAAGGATTTGGCTAATGACTAGGTTTGAAGAATTGAATTACTAAATACTAATTACTCAATAAGAAACATCAATAAGAATTACTCAATAAGAAACATTTACAAAATACAGACCTACAAGCCCAATAAATAACACTGAGTGTGTATCTATGTGTTTGTTAGCGCGCATATATACGGTTTTATTTTCGATACAAATAATTTAAAATGAGTAATAATTTCGGCAGTTAATTCAGTAATAAGTGTCACTAATTTTACGCGCAAAATCGAGTATATATATATATATATATATATATATATATATACACATATATATATAAATATGTGTGTGTGTTTGTGTTTAACAACCTATAACCTTGTCTTAACTCTGACCTATTCTAATATGTTCTCTAGTAAAAGTAGTATTTTAAATAGACAAAATATTTCGATTTTAAATTTAATCATCTTGGTGTCAGTGAAGCAGCATATACGGAACTAGTGTATATTATATATATATATATATATATATATATATATATATATAGTGCTGATCAAAAGTAAGTGAAACCCTATGATAATATTTAAAATAATTGTCTCTTTTGTAGATAATTAGCAAATCTTAAAATATATATTCATTAAGAAAAACCTTTACGAAATGAATCTCAACCACTTTTAAAAAATATTGTTTATAAATTATTTTCAAATATTATCTAAAAATTAAGATGAGCAAAAAGTGAACCCTTACATTTACACTCTGTACTTTGTTTTACATGGTTGCCAGTGCGAATCATTTTTGTGCACATGCAAAAATCAAAATGACACTTATCCATTTTTGGTAAGCTGTGTGTACTGCAGTCAAACAATATAACTCATTTTTTATGCAAAAGTATGCAGTTAGAGACTAAATTTAAAAAAATATATATGCAAAGATCAAAAGAACTGCCTGAAGCTTTAAAAATTACATAATTGAAACCAATAATGATGGAGAAGGCGACAGAATATCAGAAAACGATTTGCTGGGCCATTATCCATACTACAACAAATTATTTATAAATGGAAGGCCTTTGGTATGACGGCATCACAATCAAAAAGTGGCTGTCCACGAAAAATAACAGCAAGAGCAAGTAGACATCTAATTCGGCAAGCCTAGACAAATCCTGGTCTGGCCTGTGCGGTTCTCCATTGCCCACTGACAAATATTTGAATCAATGTGCATACATCTACAGGGCGACGAAATGTCTAGAAAAAAACCACTGCTTACGAAATAGCACAAGCAAGCTCGCCTCAGCTATGTCAAAGATAAAAACGTTCAGGCAAATAGATTTATGGTTGGATAAGACCAAAATAGAGCTTTTGGGGAGGAACAATAGACGGTGTATCTGACGAGCACCTAATGCAGCTTTTGACAAGAAGAATTTGATATTAACCATTAAACATGGGGGTTACAGCGTTATGATTTGGGGGTGTTTTGCTGCGACTAGAAAAGGTAAAATAGTATGCATTTACGGCACAATGGATTCTGAAAAATACCAAACAATTTTAAACGAAAGTAACTTGTCCTCAATTCAATAGTTGGGTTTATATCAGGGCCGGAATATATATATATATATATATATATATATATATATATATATATATATATATATATATATATATATATATATATATATCAGTGTGTGTGTGTGTGTGTGTGTGTGTGTGTGACAGAGATAGAGAGAAAGAGATAGAGAGTGAGAGACTCGGTTAAATGAATCGCCGGTTAATTGGAGTATTCCATAATTTGAGTCAAATTTTATAAACAAAACAAAAAGCTAAAAAAAAAAGCAAACAAACCACTTCAATTTGTAATTAATCATTCGCTTATTTAGGCCACAAACTATTTAATTGGGTTAGGTTGAGCAAAACAAGATGACTTTTCGATTAGTCATCATTGACTCGCCGCTTTGACTGTCTCTACCGGATGTTATAGGCTGCGTTTTACTTTTGCATATACTTTCACAAATATATTATTGTGACAACTTCGACACCCCGTAGATAGATAGATAGATAGATAGATAGATAGATAGATTCCTTTTTGTTTCCATTTTCTCTCAAACCTTGTCGTTGGTCACATGTACTATGGTACACTTAGTAACCGTAAGTATCCTTCCGTAGAACCACATTTCTGTTACTTCAATCCTCTTCTTCTTCTATGAGGGGATTCTTCAGCATTCACTGCTATATAAGAGACATGACATCACGTAATTACTCAGTACACTTTTCTTTATTTCGAACCAAATTTTTCCTGTCTCTTGATATTCTGCTTAGCTTTTGGAATGTATATTTTACTACCCTAATGCGTCATCGGTTTTCAATGTCGCACTTTTCGTCTCCTGCTAAACCACTTTCCAGATAATTAAATTTTTGTACTTGTTTGATTTTGATATCTCCGATTTGTAATCTGAATTTTGGGCTGTTGTTTTCGCTAACAAACATTTAATGGATATTTACTTGACCCCCCCCCCCAAACCACTGAGTCAGGTTGTGACACAAGGTTTGTTTTTAACGTGGGGACCCGAATGTTTTCACTCGGGCCGCTGGTTTATGCTGGTCTAAGCTGGTCGTAGCTGGACTTAGCCTGTCATAGCTGGTCAGAGCAGGTCCAAGCTAGTCGTAGCCGTGACACCACCAGCACGGGGACGGATCCCTGTGCCAGGTAAGTAACTTCTTGTAGTTTAATATTTAATCCCTCCTTCTCGCTTTTCATCACTAAATTCATTTAGTTTCTTTTCTGTGTCCGCTATCAAAACTGTGTCATTTGCATATATTGTGTCGTTAAAATTGTGGCCGCTAATAATGAATTCTGGTAGGACTTCTAATTTTCTTAGAATCGCCTCGCTGCATAGGTTGAATAAGTCAAGTGAGAAGACAATTGTCTTACAAACTTTTTATTTTTTATTTTTGCATATCTATTGAACTCATTTTCTATCCGTATGCAGGCGATTGGCTGCCAATATAGGTTCTGGATTATTCTAATGTCCTTCTCAAATATGTCATGGTTATTAAGTAGTTCCAACAGTTCTTTGGGACGTACTTTTTCAAACATGTTTACATAATCCATAAAACGTATGTACACGTCCTTCTCCATTTGTATTGCTCTTTCTGATAACATTTTGAACATAAATATCGCGTTCCTTGTTCCAATGTCTTTGACGAACCCGCTCTATTCATGTCCTATCTCCGGCTTGATTCTGTTGCTTCGTACTATTCATCAGAATTCGGATCATGAGTATTGTTATATAGCTAATTGGGCTGGGCCCCTCGAGGCAGTGCTTGTCTCGCTAGATAAATTTACGACTGAGTACTGAGTTCGATCCTCACTGGGTGCTCCATACTTTCGGCATTGTGCCACATCTAAGCTACGCATGGAAAATCACTATAGCTAATTAGGCTGATTGTCTAATGGAGTTCACATTCTTTTGCACCTAGATTCTTAGGCAGTGCTATGAAAATAAATATACTGTGGTCTAAGTAAAGCTTTTAGTCAGGAGAAATAAACTACATCCAATTTCAAAATTTAATTACGTAATCCCTACTCATCGTAAATAAACAGTATTTGGAACTAGTTTAGAGTAGTTCCTGTATCTGCTAGTTTCAGTGCTTGTATTCGATTTTTCATGGATTTCATAAAGTTCTCATCACTCGTCTTATCCATATTTTGCCACTCCTGTTTCTTTAAGGGTTGCAACTGACGTGATTTTGGTTGCACACTCTCAAAGTTTGCTTGACACTAACACGGTATTGTCTGAAAAAAAAAAAGAATGTTATTACACAAGCAAAAATTGTTGTAATTAAGAGTGGCTAAAAACTTATCGTAGCCCGGTGTACTTAGGTCTTTAGGAATATAACCACTGTTGTAGTTTAAATTTATTATTTCTATAATCTTATCTATGCCGAAATCATATAAGGCTGTCAGCATCTTCATTATAATTCTGGGCGTAGGATCAATGCAAAGGTGTTTGGCCCTCTTTACGTCATTTATGCTAACAGTCGCTTGATGACGGTCAGGTGACACCTACTGTACATATCGCTCCTTATCGGACGAAGAATTAATTTTTATAGACTTAACCCCCTTCACGCTCATAGCTTTCATATTTAGTTTGTCAAATTCTATGATATTTCTTGAGATTGACAGTGGTGTAATTTCCTGTTGCCTTCTCCATGGTAATTTCTTAAGACACCACCTCGAGTTAGCTGACCTTTGACTTGTCAAGTGTTCTTCCGCCCTTTGTAGGTCTTGTTTTTCATCCTTCAGCGTTGCTAAAAAGCTGCCTCACTTACGAGTTTGCTAAGCATTTACTCGCCAACCTTCCGACAATAGCATACATACTTACCCATAAAGATCTTCATAATATATATATATATATATATATATATATATATATATATATATATATATATATATATACTTATCTTGAATTTAGAGTTAGTAGGGAAAAATTCTTTAATATTCGATTGCCACCAAAAAATATCATAACTAATTTTTTTCTTCTCTCTAGCAACTTGTATTTATCTTTGCTGGTTTCCGTACGATTAGCCTAGTTAAGCCACCTCGAACCTGGTCAGTACCTAGATGGGTTACCGCTTGGGAATATCAAGTGCTGTAAGCTTGGATGTGCGAGTGGTGTAATGGATAATGGCTCGGAATTGTTAATGGGAGAGCCGAGTTCTAATTCCACTTAAGCTAATTGTATTTACTTACGCGCAAATACTCTTGGGAAAGGTATAAATTTCCCTTTCTCACCCAGCTATGGGGTAAATAGTAAGACTTGTGCAACTAAACTCATTATTATTTATAAAAATAAAATTGCGTATAAAATATTAAGATTTTGGCATTAAATAACCGATAGATGTGTTTATATGCCTTAAAAAACAAAAGCATATCTATGAATGTAAATTATTTCATTTGTTTGTCTTTATTAAATTTTAATTTAGTTAAAGTCGCGACACTTCCTTTTATCTTAAAAATGATCGAAAAATTAATTTAATCTTGTCATAACATGTTATTCTGTGGCATTTATTTGAAGGTAGGTACGCAAATGAGATTCTTTAACAGGATACGTCGTCGTCACAAAAATGACCAGTCAGATTGCAAGTCCGATACATGAACGCAGTTTGCTGTGGACAAATATATCTTAAATTAATCGGAAATTTAGCAGTACTACTTAATTACTTTCTTTTCTATTCTCATTTTTATCTCTGAGGAGAGAGTTGAATAGTCTCCCATTTTTCAACAACTAATTCACCAGTCGCCAAAAAAAAAAAAAAAAAAAAAAAAATTAACTCCATACCAGGTTCATTAAACGTATATATTGAACAGGGAATGAATATTATTACAATCGGTAATTATTATAATATTAAAAGGTTACAATTCTCTCTCTCTATAATACATATATATATATATATATATATATATATATATATTATAAATTAATTGATTTAAAATGTTTTTCGCTACAGTTCGAATTTTGGAGTAACTTTTAAAAAGTAAAAAAAGTTACTCCAAAAATTCGCTTGAGGATGAAATGGAACTAATGTCTTTAATTTAATCACAAAATTAAATTCGTGGCTTTTTAGCTTCCATTTTTTGAAACATGGTTAGAACTGTGTAGCGAAAAAAACATATTTTAAATCAATTAATTTATAATATTAATGCTCTGTAAATTTACATTGAGCACTATTTTGTAAAAATAAAAATATCTATAAGAACACCGGATTCTATATCTTGCTGTTCTTTCTTTTTATTTATATACATATATATGTATGTGTGTGTGTGTGTGTTGTAGTATACCTACGGACGATAATGGGTATGTCCCCATTGATATAAATATAATAGTAAATACTGTATGTTGGTCTGCAGTTTGAGTTTCTTCTCCAGCTGTGCTGGTCAAACTCTCTGTCTCCGGGCAGAGAGGATCCCCAGCCGAGACTATGTCGAAGGGCAGAGTCTCGTCTCGAGAAACGGCTACCCGACCCCCTTTTATACGGGGTCAACGGGGAATTGTTGGTTGGCCCCACGGGCTCGTATACCCCACATTAAATCCGGCCTTGTGCCACATCTGACCGCGTGGAGCGGTTGGTCGATATCTTGCAGTTGGAGATTCATTGTGGAATTTACTTGACTCACTTCTAGCAGTTGATTACTCCTTCACGCCGCTGGCGAATCTTATGTGTGTTGTTCTTGTCCTAAGTATTATCTTTCATCACCGACCATCGTGTGATTATTCTTTTCAGTAACCAACACTAGGTTACAACAATATATATATATATTAAACATTTCCTATTCTGAAATAATTTTTACTTCTAATATTTAACAAAGCATGAGAACAGAAGGAAATTATTTGCCTCAAATCAGGAACAGGTGAGGCCCAAGGAATCTGTACAAAACAATTATGTTATTGATATAAGCGGACATGGCGCTTTTAATTATTTTCATCCTTTTGGGTGCAGCCTTCACTCATATTTTGTTGATATTTTCTAAGCTTTTGTTATTCTTAAAATATTTTGACAAGATGCCCTGCAATATACGGTAAATGATAATTTCAGAGGGTAAAATACCAAATACATTTTAATTCTAGTAGCTTTATTTACGGTTGCCTAATAGTATTTCTGTGATCGCATTATACACGAGCAATATGAAAAAATATCTGAGTTTTACAAAAGAAATTCAGGGTTCGCACTACACATAAAGTTGGCTTATACACGAGTATGGTGAACGTTAATAATGGCACGGTAAAATAGCAATGGTAAAAATGATACAACATTGATCAATTGTTATGTGAAATTGGTCACAACATAAGATTCTGTTTATTAAATTCTGTTTTTTATGGTTGATATAAAATGGTGTGCTAATGTCTAAACATATTTGATTTTATTATAATTGTTTTTAATAAATTTTAAACGTATAAATTCATATTAACAACTGGGATAAAATAATTCTACATTTTTTGGCTAATATTAAAAAATAAATAAATAAAACTTTATATATGATATAGTTAAAAAAAATAGATTTTATTTAAAAACAATTTATTTTTGCAAATAGTGTGTATTTCAATAAAGTTATTTTTTCACGTGTGCCATTTTTTCCTATTTTCCACTTGTGCCATTTTTAACGGTGCCATTTTACTGTGTTATTACTACCTGTCCATTATTATCTAGATTCAAATGATGGATACTCTTCGTCGCGAACCACAAAGAAGGGCTCAGTGAAATAAAGAGGACCCCAACATTTATGGACACGCATGTTGTGTCTGGAGGCATGTATGTGTTTTGCAAACTTTTAGAACATGTGGTTGAGCCATTTCGCTCGCGTGGTTGAAGATCAATTGCCACATGTTTCTGCGAATGAACAGCAAGGCCTGCTTTACTGCGTGCAAAAAAATGCCACAGTGGTAGGTAAGGTTATCATTGAGAAGAGTTGCATGGTGACAACTTTCTTTAATATTTCCACCTAGTTGATCCTGATGTTCAAGTCGGTCTCCCTCAATCCTTCAGAGGGTGGGTGATCATTTTTACTTAGCAATATTTTTGGGGGATACTAACCTTCCCTCTCTATGTTCATCCATTTACATACAGTTGTTAAGTAGGTCATTCGCTACTTCACACTGTTACTCTTACCTTCACTACGCCCTGTGAGTGTCAAATTCTCCAAACACATTTTCCTCATTATTTGTCCCAGGAATTTCAACGGTCTCTTCAATTTGTAACCCGAAATTTAGGCTCTTTCTCTTGCTGACAAACGTGCCGTCTGATGTGTGTACTTTGAATTAAATTAATTATAACTGTAATAAAAAGGCTTGAATATTTGTGCAACTAAAAATAAATAAATATTTTATTTATTTGTCGCATCTATCTAAAACACATAACACACAATTTCATGGTGTGTTATCTAAAAATTGCCCAATTGCTGCAGACATGATGGAATATATTTTAACCAAAGTACTATGGGATGATGCAACGTCAGAACATTACAAAAAAAATAATCCATATTGGTGAAAATTTCAGTATTCATATACTCATATGGATTTGAAACGTATGTTGTGGTCATTGGAGCACATAATATCTATCATATTTTTTAAAATGTTTATTTGTAATAACTTAATTTGGAGGTTTCATTTAATCTAATTCAAATAAAGTGAAATATACATTTTTATTTATAAATATATCCAAAAGACATAGGTCACAATAATATTTCTTTTATTAATAAAATAACGTATATACCTGTGTAAATTATTAATTTATTATTTTACATGTTTTTAGGGGATTATTGAAATCTCACAACCTTCATCCATATTTCATCCATTAATTTAATGAACTTTTCTACCATTTCGTTTTTAACATTGCTAACAGATTTTATTGTTTCTCAGAGATGTTCTTTGCTTGAATATTTTTCCATTCTCATATGCACATCTTTTGAAGATAGACAACGAGTTTTCTGCTGGTTTAATATCAGCAGATGATAGGAACTATTTCATTAATTTAATGTATTCGAAACCTTTTTAGTAAGTTAGGCAATTGTTAGCTTTGTATAATTTGAAAACGCATTTTCTTCCATTAAATTTTTATTTCGAATAAAGCTATCCATATATATTATTCCAGCTCCCATACTGTTGTCTTCCCAGCTGTGTTGGTTGACTATTTCCATGAATGACCTGATCCACAGCCTAGCTATCAAGTCAAACCAATGTAGCTCTACATTCATCAGTAAAAGTTAATGCTGAGAAATCAGTTTTCATGTACTTTAAAAATGCTAATAATGTAAATTGTATTTTCAAAAAAGTACAAGAAATATTCAAACGACATTCAGTTCTTACAATTTACCTACGAAGCAAATCAATATTATATATATATATATATATATATATAATTCTGTGACTTCCGTTAATCCATCCGTCCCTCTAAAATAGCGATACATTGACCGATAGAAACCAAGTTTTGGGGAGAACTGCAAATTGTCAAGGGGCTTTAATTACAGTACAGTTGTTTTTACTTGGGTGCGTAACTTAGTACAATAAATTTTCATTAATTTTTTTCGAAAAATTAAAAGTTTTATTATTTAACATACAAAATGCTCCCACTATTTAAAAACAATTTAATGATTAATATAACAAATATTTATTTAATATGTTTTTTGCATATCTTTTCTTTAAGTTTTTATATATAACAATATAGTTTCCAGTCCGCCCTCCGTTCGCCAGAACTATAAACAAAACACAAGGCCAAACACTTCAAAATGTTGGAATTTGGCTCCAGAAAGAAATATTTACTCATGACCAGTTGTATCATGCATGCTCAAGAGTAAGAAATTCTAAGAATTTATTCTTCGTTCTTAAAAAGAAAAAAAATAAATTTTCTTACAAAATATTGTTTACCCTGAAGTTCTATAAAGTTAAATTTATCGTAGTGCCACCGTAACTCCCGTTCATGTTCATGGCAGACGAGTTATTACTTTGGGACCTTTGCCTTTTCTTCGTTGCATCACGCCAAGTTCTTCCATGCAACATGGCAGGTCTATTTAGATTTTATAATCAACCACATTTCTCTTTGTTGTTTGATTATTATTAGCACAAGCTAAATAGTCCCCTTGAAATTTTAGCACATTTTTAATACATTATACCAAATCAGGATTTAATTTTTCTAGGTATTAACTACCTATCTAGCTCAGCGATGTTACTGCACACTTCTGTCCTATAAACCAGCGACTTTTTACCGCTCAAAGAAGAGAGAGAGAGGAGAAGGAGCGCAAGTCCATGTGACCAGGATGCTTGAACGGGTTCTGTATTAACCTTAGAACACTAGCCATCAAATAAAGTTACCCCACTTCTAACCATGGGTATATGATACCCGATTTTGAAAATATCAAAAATAAATAAATAAATAAATAAATAAAAATCTTTATTTGAAAAATTTTACATGCAGGCACTTCTAACTTTGTACTTTCAGTTAACATTAATAGGAACTGAAAAACATATTTATGTAAGAAAATCAGGTACTGAAAATTGTAATTAAAAATAGGAAAATTTGCGCTGGGTACTATATACCCATGGTTAGTGTTCTAGGATTAAGTTACAGCCCAATTATCTTCCGACTTACTTACTTTACTCCCACCGTTTCTGACCTACACACACTCCGGCCACATTAGCTTCCTACTTCTGTCTTTCGTTCCTGCACTGACCACTTGCAACGGCCAAAAGCCCCTACTACTTCTAGCATTTCTGGACCTGCTCATACAATGGTTGCAACGCCCCCTTATCGCAGGTTTTTTTGGACTTGCGCATTTAATGGCCACCACAGCTCTTTACTTCCGGCTAGACATGAAGAGACCATTTTTAGCTTTCCGATTTCAAACTAACTCACTTGATTCATTACAACGCCTACACCAGACAGTACAGCTATTTCGGCCAATCTTCAACTGATCATTGTGAATGCACTACCGGTCCTTATCAACTTCCGGTGTTTCTTTTCAATCTAACTCAGTTGGTTCACTCAAAGCATCACCGGACATCATCTACCACCGGCATTTCCTGTCAACCTAACTATTGTGGGCAAAGCTTGACAGATATGACAGATATATATATATATATATATATATATATATATATATATATATATATAAAGAAATATAGTCTTAAGGTGTGCTATATTTATGGGATAAAGTGTTCAATATCAGAGATAGAGCGTGTGTAAATATAAAAGTGAACATAGAAGTCAACACTTAGAGGCGACAGTGTGTTTCATGCTATATGCAATCGTCAGGCTACGATTGCATATAGCATGAAACAGACTGTTACCTCTAAGTGTTGACTTCTATGTTCACTATATATATATATATATATATATATATATATATATATATATATATATATATATATATGAAGAAAGTATACTGAAAAAACAAACAAAAATCCTAATATGCGATTATGCTGTTTTAATGTCAACGTCGGACGTTTCGGTCTAATAGACCATCTTCAGGACATATTCATAAAACATAACTAACATAGACCATATACAATTCAAAATGAAAAAGACGATGGACAAAAAAGCAATACCAATCCAAACAGATAACTGAAATATTTTATAAGATCAGCGTTCCATTTAAATATGATTACGTCGTCGTCACGTGGGCGATGTTGTAAAAACGTATTCCTAAAATTTGAGTATTTTGAGAGAAAAACGAAAAGAATTTTATGTTGATCTAAAACTTATATGTACGTTTGTCGAGCATTAATCTTGCTAGAAAAGGGATATATATATATATATATATATATATATATATATATATATATATATATATATATATATATATAAAGGTTTTGCTACTTGATCTTCATTTACTCAAACAAATGTCTTGTGGCCCTTAACAGTTTTCCTACTATTGCTAAGGCTCCTACGCCCTATCCCGCCATCCACTCGCATAGGCTGGTCAATTAGGTGGCTCGCTTTCAATACATCCTGTGAGGGTTAATATTCCGATTCGCTTTTTCCTCATTATGTGCCCAAAGAATTTCAGCTATCATTCCTGGTTCACGTACTATTTCATTTTCAAGCCTTTCTCACTGTTCTTTGGACTGTCATAGCTGAAACTCCTCTCATGTGTTCAACGTCTTATGGATTGAACTGGATCTTTTCTAATGGATCTCTTTGGCTCTAAGTTAAAATGATCATCCCTCTTCCTATTGTGACGTTCTGATCTGGTTTTCCTCTCCACAGTTCCCTCTTTTTTAAACTTGATAGTTCTTGAATGTAATTTAAAGATGGAAGCCAGAGTATGAGTGTTGATACCATTACTGAAGGCCTGAATGATCTTTTTCCTCTCACCATTTCTTATTTAGGAAGACAGTGGGGCTAACACAAAACGATATTCACCTGTTCCTTTCTATCTGAATAACTCAAAGGGGTTTTTCAGAGATTCTTATGACAAATGGTGTCAAGATGGATAAACGTCTTATCTGAAAATGTGGGAAAAGAAACTCGATTAGTTTAGTGCCGGGGGTGGGTATTTAACATTTTGTGGGATGGACAATGATGCTGTTACACGATTTGGACAATTTTGTTGTTTTTCCTTATATATATATATATATATATATATATATATATATATATATATATATATTGTGTGTATTAATAATAATAAAAATTACTCATTGTTCAGAGTTGAAAGTTGGACATGAAACAGTAGTATTAAAATGTGCCCAATACACGTATAAAGAAAAAAAAAGAATGCAAATTTAACATGCAAAGCTTTTAAATTTGAAAAAAATTAGGAGATCAGCCGATCACGCTACCTTGGTTTTAACCTTCCGGCTAAATAATTTCCTAACGCTCTATTATTGAAAAATAAACAAATAAACGCACAAAGCGAAGCGTAATAGAGGGGGGGGAGAAGCAAGGGAATTGAAATTGTATTGGAAGTGGGTTGTATAAAATTCATATGCTTACATCCTGGTTCAAACGAACGCAAAAAAATTTTTGTGTGTAAGCATCGGGTCATTATTTTTGATCTCTCATTCGGGAAGTTTTTCTGGTCTGTAAATGTTATTATTTTTAACTTTTCTTCTTGGCAAAGATTGCAGATATTACTATGATTGTTGTAAGGTTTTACTTTTTTTAATGTTCCCCTGTTTACAATCAGATTTTTTTTTCTTAATTTCAACACATGTTTGGCTAGTTGGTAGAATTCCTACGTCTTTCTAGCTTAAATGATGACTTGTGATTATACCACCTCGTCTTGAATCTGCCTTCAGTACATCCAATGTAAATTTTGGTTTGGTCATTTGTATCTTTTATTCTGCTTTATAAACTGCTCCTTCAGTTTTGCAAACTCTGTCAAGTGGTCAACTACTTTTATTTCTACACTTACATGTTTCACTGTTAACGATATCTTTGTTGCGCGTTAGTTTTGAAATTACTGGCGTTTTGTCTTTTTATAGTAGTTTCTAAATTACTAGTGCAGCTGTAGATTAATTTAACTGCGTTTTTGTTAAAGATCTTGTGTAATTTGGAATTTTGGGGAAGTGTTTATTAAGTAATTTGAAAATATTTTCCTGAATTTACATTTGACCTCTTAGTTAAAAGTGGGGGTTAAACCAAATTCTTTTCCTAGAATTATTCTTCATTTTATTTGAGGTTTAAATTCCGGTTTAGTCTTATGCCATCTCTCCTTTTAAAACCTCTTCTTTCTTTTCTTCATCGAAAATTATTTTATTAGAGGAATTTCTAGATAACTTGGACTAGGGTGTGCTTTTTATACTTGCTGAGTGTTTGGATGAAGTATTCACGAATTTTAATTTTGTATTAGGTTTCATGTATGGAGAGACACTGCCAGTTTGTAGACTTAATTCTACATCTAAATATAGGATAACTTTCTTATTCATATAGACTTCTACTTCAAAGTCGAGGTTTTTGAAGAGTTTGAAGAGCATCTTTCTTATATAGCCATTTATTCTTCTGTCATAAACTCATCATTGCTATATATGCCGTGGTTGTCTGTGTGCAAAATATATAGGCCTATTAATTTAGAAACCGCAGCACCATCAAGCGAAACTTGTTGTACATCAAAGTTGCCCTTTTTTTATTTTTTTAATCCAAGCTTCTACATTGTGGAATATTATTGTTTAACAACAATGTAAAATTATATCTATTTGCTCAGGTGTTATACAGTGAGCTATGATAAATTTTTAGCCACCTTTGATTACAGCAATTTTGGCTTGTGTAATAACGTCTCTTCTTTTTTTCAGACAATTCCTTGTTAGTTTCAAGCTACTCTCATCTATGAACGATAGCTGATATATTTCGCAATGAAAGTTCGAGGGAGTAAGGAAATTGGTGACTTTTAACGATGGCAAATAATAGGAATGGCATCAGTGTGGCAAGTCAAATCGCTCGGTTTTTCCAAGTTAATCATCGAACGGTTAATAATACTGACAAGAAATTTAATAAAGAAGGTCATTGTTGTATGAAACAACGTTCAGGAAGACCAAGCATCGTGTCTGAGCAAACGAAAAGGTCGCTGAAAAGAAAAGTCATCAGAAACCGTCGTCAGAGCGTCATAGATGTCGCCAACGGCATGGAAATGTCGCCATATGCGGTGAAAAAAGACCACGAAAAAGCTAGGCTATCAAACAAGAGTTGCAAGAAAGAAGCCCTTGATTTCAGAGGTTAACAGGAACAAGGGTATGAACTATTCGAGAGAAATCGAGAGCAAAGATTATGAATTTTGGCAGTGTGTAATTTGGTAAGATGAAAATAAATTCTGCCAATATTCGACTTCGAGACAGGTTTATATTTGGAGATATCAGAATGAGACTTGGAACAATGAATGTCTGCAGGCGATCATGAAACATGGAGGGATTGGAATAATGGTGTGAGGCGCTGTCTGGTATGGAGGGAAATCTGAGATGATTCTTGTTGACAAGCGGGTGATTGGTCCAAAATACTGTCAAATATTAGAGAGAGAACTATTCCCACTATTTCGAACCAATCAGATTGATAAGAATGTCGACCTTTTTCAAGAAGACGAAGCGCCATGTCATATGAGCAAAATAGCAAAGTAATCGCACGGAATCAAGTCACTGCCATGGGTAGCCCAAAGCTCTGAAATAAATCCAATACAGAACGTTTGCGAGCACCTTAACCGAAGACTTCGAGAGTCTGCAACCAAAATCACGTCAGTAGCAACCCTTAACAAAACATCGCTAAAGGAGTGGCAAAATATGGCTCAGACGATTGGTGATAACTTGATCAAATCCACGAAAAATCGAATACAAGCACTAAAATTAGCAAATGGAGGACCTACTTCATGCTTGTTCCAAATACTGTTTATTTATATTGAGTTGGGATTAGATAATTAAATTTTGAAATTGGGTGAAGTTTATTTCTCCTGGGTAAAACTCTTATTAGGCCACTGGATTTACAAAGCCCTTTGCGAAGTCAGAAGCCTCAAGCAGTCCGTTTTTTAGATATTGATGGATAAAAATTTTATGTCGTGTTTTATAAACACATATTATCTCTTTACTTTTAATATCATGGAACCAAGAAATACACCCAATTCTGTCCTTCCATTGATCTGCTTACGTAACGATCCTTAATAATTCGCACAATTTTTTTCAGTATTTCCTGCCTTATTTTACCCAATTCAGTTTTGGTTGGGTTTATTAGTCGAAATGAAGGATTATTGGGAAATTGATCTTTATGGTCCTTTATAGTGAAAAATGCTTGCTTATCTCATTGTACATGAACCCTGTCACTTATATCTAGTTTAGCTGTGGTATTTTTCGCCTCCTTGTTTATATTTTCAATGTACAAGTTTGATGTTTTTTTGTAAATTATTTAGCCCGGATTGCTTGAAAATACTGAAAGTTGAAACCAAGGTAACGTGATCAATTGATATCCTAATTTTTTCAATTATATATATATACATACACACACACATATATATATATTTATATTTATACATACACATATATATATATGTGTGTGTGTGTGTTTGCATATTGTTCGCTTTTAAGTTATATATATATATATATATATATATATATATATATATATACACACACACATATATATATATATATATATATATATATATATATATATATATATATATATATGCCACTAGGTAGTTCACAGATTCTCTAAAAAATGAGCATATATGATGAAAAAATGTCCTAAACCCAATAAAAACATATGTTTATAATCACATTCTTTATTTTATTATTAAGAGAAAAGATTAAAGTACTTCTCATTACTAAATTATATTTTAGGGTCCTTTTTAGAGCTTTCAAAATTTTGGTTAAAAATTTTGTTTTTCTTTCTTCAGCGGGGGCGGTGTGTGGGGCAAAAATGTGTATAGGAAATTTTAGCGTCATTTTTTCTGATAATAAACATTAATTTCGAAATTATTGCAAATATCAAATCATTGTCGACTTTTTTAATGAAATTTTCATGACTTATTCACAAATGAATTAAATTATTTGATAAATGTTTCTTTTTTAGAAAATCTTGGAAAAAAACATTTTTTTTTTTACATCTGTTAACTCCACTTATTTAATTTTATGAAATTTCGAGAAATTAATTTTTGTACCACTGAATTTTCATATTAATTATGCGCAGAACTCCTTGGAGAATGTTAATCTTCAATTTTTGTTTTGTAAAATAGGGCACCCCACTTAAGTTGCCGAAAATCTGGCTTGGATAGTAAAATAGACAAATGCAATAAAACTAAGACATTATTTAATTAAAAAATCTTTTAATTGCTTTTATGGTATATTATGGAAACTATTGCCCTAAGAAAAAAAAATCGATGATTCATGAATTTTTACAAGCTCGAAATTAAAACTAAAATAGAAGCTTCAAGAAATATTTTTCATTTTTACAAATTCATTTTAAACCTGTGGTATCGCGTTTCTATGGCGGTAGCTATAAGGGATATTTAGGCAGCAGGTATTCATCCAAATAAGTGTAATGGAAAAAGAACTGTTTACACTATTTACATTGTTCGGACTGTTGCCCCCACCTTTTCTGTCACATAGTTACAATACCTCATCTCAGAAATATAGACAGATATATGTTTAATTTGTTATTGTATTTTTTAATACACACACACACACACATATATATATATATATATATATATATATATATATATATATATATATATATATATATATATTCGTTTTTTGTTTACGTGAAGATATAAATTCAGAATGTACATGTTACTCAATGATCAGATTATTTCTCCGAGCATATTCGTGGCTTGAATAATTAATTATCTAGTACTGGTAAGGTCATACATTGACTGGTGAGAGATCTTTGTAATTGTATTATTTCAACCAACCATAGTAAAAAAATAGCACCTTATCGTCTGTCACCCACTATCACCTGAAAAAAAAACATGTTTAAATATCTAACTAAAGATATACAGTCAGCGACGAAATTATTCATACACCCATCAATTTTCAATATATTTATCCATTTCTCAGAATCTAATGTCCGTATGATGCCAGGCTTTTATATGATAATAAGCACAAAAAAGGAATATAAAACCCAGTTTTCAGAACAATAGTTTAAATACAACAAATTTGAAAGGCGAATTTTGAAAAATACGGAAGGATAAAATTATTCGTACAATATGAAAAATAGAAAAATTGAGCAATCTTCATAATATTAATAATTAATTACATAGCCTCTCTTCTTTTTGACTTGTAATCGTTTTCTAATGTTTTTGATGAGATTTGGACAAGTCTTTTCTGGGATTTTGTTCCATTCTTTTATCGTTACGTTATAATTCCTGGAGGTTTTTAGTCACCGGCGGTTTATTCGAACTTTCAATTCTTGCCATAGATTTTCAATAGGATCCAAGTCAGGACTCATTGAAGGCCACGGCATCTTCATTTTCTGAAGCCACGCAGTCACTGATTTAGACGTATGTTTGGGATCATTATCTTGCTGGAAAGTAAATCGTCGACCTAGATGAAGATTTTGGGCTGATAATTGTAGATTTTCATCCAGAATGTTGATATAATCTGCAGACTTTATTATTCCTCTCATTGCAATTAATTGTCCAAGCACCTTGAGCTAAAACAACCCCAAAACATCATCAAGCCACCTCCATGTTTAATGTCGCCATTGTGTTCTTTGGGTGGATGCTCCAAATCTTCTGTACATCATTATGTCCAAAAAGCTCAATTTTTGTTTCATCACTCCATAGTACTTGTTACCAAAAGCAATATTCTTTGTCTTAGAACGTTTTGGCAAACTTAAACTGAACAACAATGTAACATGGTTTGTGAAAAGAGATTCGTCGTGGTCAGTTTCCATGCAACCTCTTTCTATTTAAACAACGTATCTAAACTTTTTTTCAAAACAGCTTTTGAGTTTATACTAACATCACAATACAGTTTTCGTGCAGTTCTCGGTAACAATTTGGATTTTCTTCCACGCCCAGGCAAATTCGCTGTCGTGCCAAACTTGCTAAACTTCTTTATAATAGACTATACTGTAGATTGAGGGATAGCTAATCGATTTGAAATAGTGTTGTAACTATATCCCGACTTGTGAAAGTAAATAGTTCTTTGTCGCAAGTCAAGTGTAAGCTCCTTTGCTTTACCCATCATATTGTTAACGTAAGTATAACAATGGTGACACCCTATACACTACGTGATGTTCTTTGCTGGAATTATAAAAAATATTCTACTGAATAAACAGTGTAGAAGGCTTCACCGATAAAATAATTATATAAATTATTTATACGTACACAAATCAGTTATATGCCATACGTGTTACACGCTAAAGCAATCATGTATCTTTCGATACATGACTGATTAGACAGTTTTTTCCCGCAGTAGGTTGCCATTTGCCATCCAAGGCTATAGAACCTGCTATTTACTCATAGCTGGAGGGAGAAGATGATGATTCATACATTCCCAAGAGTATTAACACGTAAGTGAATGTAATGCATTCGACTGAAATTCGAACTCGGCTCCCCGATTCCTCAATCCTAGTCGCTACAATCAATTTAAGACTATATTTTCTGCTGTATGAATAATTTTGTCTTTTCCTATTTTGCATTATTCGCCAGTCAAATTTGTTGTATTTAACCTATTGTTCTGAAAATTGAGTTTTATATTCCTTTTTTTTTTTTTTTTGCATTTTTTTTGTTCGTAATAACATATAAAAAACCTGGCATCATACGGGTATTAGATTCTGAGAAATGGATAAAAATATTCAAAATTGATGGGTGTACGAATAATTTCGTCGTTAACTGTATGTGCTTATTTAACGAATTTAGTTTAAGTATTCATAACTGAACAGAAAAAAGAAAACCCAAATTAACCATGATTATCCTACACAAAGAAACGTAATATCGTTTTGAATAAATGTACTTTTAAATTTAATACAGTTTATTCAATCGTATTCACAGGTTTTGAACGCGCGTGTTCAGCAAACCTCTGGTGGAAAATACTGGGAAAAAGTTCTAGATCCTAATCCCAATCAAATAAACTACTGCGTTATCATACGTTGTAATAGTCTCCCGATATTTCACAGATCCGTACTCTTTCGGCTCATAGAGCATTATTTGCTTCGAAACTTACATCGTTCGCAACTTGTAAGCACCACTGCTTTTTCTTAAAAATTATCAACGGAAACATTTTTAGAGTCTTTCTTTATTAAATAAATACTTTGATTAAATAATATTTTATTAAAATGCAATAATTGGTTGAATTTCGTTACATGATTTTTTTAATGAAATTGTTTTTAATCTAATTTTTTTCTAATGCAAATGATTGCATTTTTCCGTGTGTAAAACACATATTTCATGAATACACAATGTAGTATATGATTCAAGTCGGTCTAAATCAAACTTAATATCAATCAAGAACCTTTTTTCTAAGAGAAGTTAATCAGTAGTGACCACAATATATATATACTGGGATCAACCTAAGAGATACCAAAGTAAGCTTTCTACTCGGTGTCACGTCAGAATGTCAAAAGAGCTAGGTGCAACGGATAATTAAACTAAAAGATGGCGTCATAGTAACAACATACAGAATGGAGCCTCGAAAGTATATATATATATATATATATATATATATATATATATATATATATATATATACAAGAAAATCAAGTGATAGGAAGTTGATGGGTAAAGTAAAATTGGTCACCTGCTGATCGAAAGATGAACGAAAATCCTTGAAAAATCAGACTTGACAAATTCAGAAGTGAATAAACAACAATATTATATACGAACAACTTAAATTTGTATTTTTTCAAACGTTATTAAAATGGCGTTATAAATTATTTTTCATTAGAATGCTCACCAATCTTTCTTCTTACTAATAGCACAAAGATTGTAACGATAAAATTTTATACAATATTGCTTTTTTGTGTGTTCAAGTGTCAATTTCCCGCTGAATTTTTTGGTTAATACGCACAATAAGGACATATTTCCTAGCATTCACCGTTATTATAAGTAATCTAGAAAATATTTCAAATATAGGGAATGGTGCTTAAATGTTATAATTTGGAGTTGAACAACTGCGGATTTGTTTGTTTATTTAGCGGCATATCAACACCTTGTGGGTCATTTAATGCCGACATTTAATTTTCATGGTATCATTAGTAATTTCTGGTGAAATTTCATTTATTTTATATTTATTTTTTTTATACAAATGTATTTTTTATTAATGTAACTTTTTTACTATGAAATGTGTGGCTGTTATTTTTTTATTATAAAAGTGCATTTTATACTTTCATAGTGTTTTGACCACAGTTTGGCGGTTAACTATTTGTTCATAGCTGGAAACAGCTGCTACCACCCCGAGTCAGAGTGGACCAGGGAACAAGAGCAATTAAGAGGGGTGTTCCACACTTCTCAAAACCTCCCGGCCAGAGATCTTGCTACTGGATGTAGTTTATCGTCATGTCCAGGACGTTGCGGATTTGTACAATCATAGAATTGATTAATTTATTGATTGATTCGTTTTCTACGGTTTATCAACCCATCGCAGGTTATTTAAAGGCAGAAAATATTTTTAGATTGTAAGAATTCTTTTAGATAATAATGATTTATAAAAATTAATAAAAATCTTACTAATTAACACAAAATGGAGGAGAAGAGGTGGATTCATGCTTTTCCCAAGGGTATTTACGCGTATGTGAATATAAAGAACACCACAGAAACTGGAACTCGGTTCTACGATTAACAATTCCGAGCCTTTATCCTTTACACCATCCGCACAAGCGGTCACTGACCAGATGTCACGTTGCTTAACTTCGATGAACGTATGGGAACCGGTATTTCATCATGATGTAGCCGTATGATTAAATCACCAACAGTGAATTTTGGACAATTTCTGCACAGATAAACAGGCGAGTGTGACGTGACAGAGATGCGGTTTTACAGTGCATTTAAGTATATTATGATTAATGCAGCTTTTCAGTATACAACATTAAGAATCACTTCAATTATAGCAGATAATTTTTATGCTCAGAAAAACAGAGCATGAAAAGAAATTGACATACTGAAAATAGCCAAAAGGATTAGAATCATAAAACTTTGAAAGAGAAAAAGAAGCTGTAAACATTTTAAAAGAAAGAAGAATCTACCACTTCATCGAAACATAAACACATTTTCCCGTAATTGGTAGTGAATTTTCTATACGCGTCTCTTTCAATCTTTACATTTCATGTCTTACTGATGAACTCATGACTGAGAATGGAGAAGTATTTGTGCGTACGTTAATATAATAAACCCAACTGGAATTGGAACTGAACTCTTCTATTAATAATTCCGACACATTATTCATTGCACCACCCGAATATACAAGCGTACAACACTTGGTATTGCCAAGCGGTCACCCATCTTGCTTCTGACTAGGCGTGTGGTTGCTTAACTTCGGTGATCGTATGGGAACCAGAGAACCAGAATGGGAATGTGATGTGGCCGTAAACCGATCCTAGAATTAATTCCCAGAACATACCAAAAGACGAAAGTACACCTTTATGGACAAATAGTTTTAACTGGTCAAACATCTCCATAGATAATTTCACTAGTCTATAAGCAATGCATAAATTCATCCTCGAGTAACTTATTCAAAACGAAAAAATCTTTATTGAAAATATACGTAATTTTATTCAAATTTATAAATTCGAGACATCAGTATCTCTGTTTAAGATTAGCACATTCGGCTGCATATATGATTCCAACCATTATATTTAACATTACATTATTATAAAAACTTCAGAAAGTATTGCTGATTTTGTTCAACATGTAATAACATTAAAAATTAAGCCATGTTCCACTCGGTAATTATTTAATTGTCAGTTAGCTTTAAGGATTATATTTTGTAAAATGCTATATGACTTCAGGGCTTGAACCATCATGGCTCTCCCCAGATCCTGTTTCTTTATTATATGCAGATTACAATAGCTACAGACCCCAGACCACTCTGATATTTAACCAATAATTGGGACACTCACTACAGACAGACAGGTAGCTAGAGAGAGAGAGAGATTATAAAACGGCTGAGATAGATAAATACATACTTGCATAATACAAAGAAGGACATAAATATTTAAATACTGAGATAGGCAGATTCTGAAAAGACTGAAACATATAGATAGATACAGAGAGAGAGAGAGGGGGCGTAAGAGAAATTATGAAACGGTTTAGATAGATAGATAGATAAGTACATATATACATACATACATACATAATTCAAAGATTGACATAAATATTTTAACAGATAGATAGATAGATAGATAGATTTGTTTTAGGATAACACAAAAAACATCTATGCAGTCAGTCCAAGCAAATATTCAAAAGTAAAGACAAGATTCTAGTGATTTGGAAAAATATAGAATAAAATTCTTAATAGAGTCAAAGCGTCTGTGCTAGCTGTCATAAATGGCTCTGAAGTTATTACATGCTCATATGACAATATATATATATATATATATATATATATATATATATAGAGAGAGAGAGAGAGATAGATAATGATAATATTAGTGGTTAATACATATATATATATATATATATATATATATATATATATATATATATATATATATATATATAAATTCACAAGAGGATAGTCCAGGTAGAACTCAATGTCCAGGATAAGTAAGAATATAACATAAAGGGCTCAAACACTAATATTCCATGGTTATAGTTTATTACATTGGAATCGTAATCACGATCCAATTCATCAGACCTCCAAATTCAAAAATTTTTGAACTTGTAGGTCTGATGAATTGATGGTGATACGAATTCAATGTAATAAACTATAACCATGGAATGGAATATTAATATTTGAGATTTATATATATATATATATATATATATATATATATATATATATATATATATATATACATACCGGGCGTAACATATATAATATGTAAAACGTAATATATATATATATATATATATATATATATATATATATATATATATATATATATATATATACCGGACGTAATAGCAAAATTGTACACTTGTTAGATTAAGCATTGAACCGTTATAACTTAGAAATGATTAAAGATATCTTAGTGGAATTCTCCGAGGCTTTTATAACACTATTCGGCTCTACTTTAAGCAGTAATAATGTATAATTACTCTCCAAGCTTGACAGGACAATCATGATAAAATCGATCATAAACAAAGATAACATGTTCATCATTAATTAATCATAGATAAGGATCGGACGCTCCTAAATGATTGAAATAAAGTTCATATATATATATATATATATATATATATATATATATATATATATATATATATATATTTCAAGATCCGTCACTTCGAGATCATGAATGGTTAGCTTGATCCGATTACGGCTTTGTAGTGAGTTCGTTCCTCACTGGGAGCTCGACACTCTCAGCCTTATGCCACATCTAATCTAGGCTTAGAAAATCATTTCAGGGCACATCGAGGTGGTGCAATGGTTAGCAAGCTTGTATCGTTAGAACAATTACAACTAAGTAGTGAGTTTGATCCTCACTGGGTGTCCTATACTTTAGGCATTGTGCCACATCTATGCTATACTTGGAAAATCATATTATTTCAGGATCATTTTTCAACATATTCAAGATGATCTTCACCCTTTCTAACCTTCTAATATTCTATCCTGGAGTAATAAGGTGCCTCGCACGTTTTATGTACGACATCCTTTTCAAGTCTTTTTCACTGCTCTTTGGACTGTCATAACTGAAACTTCTCTCTCGCATGCCAAACGTCTTATGTATTGAAATGGACCTTTTCTAATTGATCTCTTTAGCTATAAGTTGAAATGAAGATCCCTCTTCGTGTTGTGACATCTTGATTCAGTTTCATCTCTACTGTTCCCTCTTTTTAAAACTTATTTACCGTTCTGTTGATGGTTCTTGAATGAACTCTAAAGAAGCCAGTGCATGAATGTTGGTACTATTACTGAAAGCCTGAATGATAGCTAAGTTGGGAAGACAGTGGGACTGAAACAAAACGATTTTAAACTGTTCTCTTTCTAGCTGAATAATTCATTTATTCAATATTTTCAGTGATTCCTCACAAATGGTATTTTGGGACTGCCATAGCTGAAACTCCACTCTCACGAGCCACATGTCTTATGGATTACATTGGATCTTTTCTAATTCATCAGTTTATCTGTTGAAACATTGATCCCTCTTGCTTCTGTTCCCACCTGATGCAGTTTTTTTTCTCTACTCTTCCCTCTTTTTAAAAACTTATCCCCCATTCTCTTGATGGTTCTTAAAGATGAAATCCAGAGTATAGATGTTGGTACGATTACTGAAGGCTTGAATGGTCTTACCTCTCACCATTACTCAGTTGAGAAGACACTGGGGCTGACACAAAACGATTTTAACCTGTTCTCTTTCTAGCTCAATAAATCATAGGTGTTTTCAGTGATTCTTACAATAAATTGTGTTAAACGTCTTATCTGAAACCATATTGTACCTATAATATCTGGGGTTTTTTCTAACAGGACGGATTTTCTGTATATTAAAATTGGTAGTAAGATCGAACTGTTCATGGTTCGTGTTAGTTTATTTAATATAACTATATAATAATAAACTAATAAATTTAAAATGACTAACGCATCATATCCAACTTTGAAGTACACAATCGCTACAAGATGTTAACAGAATGTGATACTTGACACTAACTAAAGTCAGTCGAAAGCCTGAAATACTTAATAAAAGAAAGAAATTCTAAATAAATTTACACAGAATTTGTGCATCTTTTCACACATTCACTTCCAGAATACGGAAATTAATCCGCCAGAAAAATATAGGCACAATTTGTCGATTCTAATAGCAAAACACACACACACACACACACACACACACATATATATATATATATATATATATATATATATATATATATATATATATATATATTGTATGAAAATGCTCTTCAAAAAGTGGATCTTATCTAACCTAATAAGTAACATGGAAATATCTAAAGTGAAATGTAGACACAGAAAAAGAAATATTATATGGTTCAACTCCCCTTCTGCAAACTGTCAAATATTAATATCAGACTGTGTTTTCTAAAGTTAATAAATAAACACTTAAAAAAATATAATCCTCTAAGTAAGATCTTCAATGGCAAAACGATTAAGATTAACTACTCCTGTACCAACAACATGTTTAAAATTATTAATTCACACAATAACCATAATTTAACAAATTTTTATGGGACAAACAACAAACCTGGTATTGAATCCTCTTGTAATTGTAGATCTAAAGAATATTGTCCAGTAGGGGGCAAATGCAGATTTAGCAGGGTTATATATATCAAGCGATCATTTTCCTCCAAAACAATATGAAAAATTACAATGTTTTCACTGGAATTTCAGCGATGGAATGGAAACAGAGATTTTATACGCATAGGCACTCATTTTGTAACACTCAACTAAAACATCTAACAGCTCTTTCAAAAAAAATCTTGGGAATTGAAGGAGAAAGGTTTGAACCTACAGATAGTTTGGAAGGTTCCGCACGTATCCTAATAATCTTAGAGATAAGTGAAACTTATGTTTAGAAGAAAAATTAGAATATTAAAATATAATAATCAAAACCAACTAATAAATCAGAGGAATGAATTAGTGTTAAATGTTGGCATAAAAACAAGTTCAAATTTCCATAATATAGGTTTAACCTAATTAGATTTATATTTGAGTAATATTCACTCTCCCCCTATAACTCTTCAAATGTCGAATGTATAATTAAATTTAATTTCAATATTATCCCCTCTATAACCTCTTTACGTATATTAATTATAATTTATAAACTTTCCCCTACTCTCTTTCCATTAATCCCTTACATCCTTTTAACTATATATTTTAAAGTTATATTTAAACGGCTTTTTATCTCTTTATTAATTTTAAATTAATATATGATTCTTCATATAACCCCAAATTAATGCGACATAAGCTGTTCCCTATATTAAGTGATTTCGGATTTTATTGCTTATTTATTATTTGTTCTGTAATAAGAAATATATTGAACTCTATTTGTGGATCAGTTTTAATATTTTATATTACTAGGATCCACTTGGATTATAGAACAACGGATTTCTTACCTTTACTATATATATATATATATAGAGAGAGAGAGAGAGAGAAAGAGAGAGAGAATTATGATCAATTTGTTCATAAAATAGTGAAATTGCAAATTTTTTTAAAGAGGTTAAAAATCATTTTTAACGACCGGTTGCACTATACCTGGTAATTTTTCGGAGGGCGGGGGTAAAATTTATGCAAAACATTTTGGAGTCGAACTATATATTAACATGTGTTATAAACGATATATATATATATTGTATTTACCTTATTAATCCGGCAGTTAAAATATATTTTAAAATAGTCATAATTTTCTACTCAAATTGATAAAAACACACATATATATATATATATATATATATATATATATATATATATATATATGCTAAAAGTAACAAATACAAGTGGATCCTAGTAATATAAAATATTTAAACTGATCCGCAAAAAGGGCTCAATATATTTATTATTACAGAGCAAATAATTAATAAACAATGAAATCCGAAATTATCTCATATGAGGAATAGGTATTTCGGCAGACGGAGATATCGGTCGTCTGTCATATCAAGCCCAGTGTGGACCCACCGGGGTTGATTAGGAAGACGACCAATTTTTATTAAATATATATATATATGACAGACAACCGATTGTTTTACAATATATATATATATATATATATATATATATATATATATATATATATATATATATATATATATATCGTCACTGTTTTGTCTCTCTCTTTCATCTAGTCTATCTCTCCTTCCTCTATGAGAGATGCATACTTATATTCTCGAAAGTGTGTCGGTATATGCGAACGTCTTCGTCTTTTTGTTGGATACTCGATGCGAACTTAAGTTGAACTCATCAAGGTTTCAATTAATGACTATGGGCTAATTAGTGGCAGCTTATAGTTGTATCAACGAACAATTGGCCTTTACGGGCAAAAAATAACAACATCTGACCGAGTATCAATTGGATGACGTCAGTTAGAACTCATTTGGATATTTCTTCAGCAAAATCAACACCGAAGATCTTGAAAACTGAAACAAGAGAATAATATAGTTTATCAATCATTTCCTTCTGTCTCTGTGATTGATAGATAGATAGATAGATAGATAGATAGATAGATGAAAGAAAGAAATAAGGAATAGGTGGATGGATAATAGATAGAAAGAAATTAGGAATAGATAGATAGAAATAAGGAATAGATAGATAGATATCCCTCCACGCGGTCTATGTAACAGCTAGTTGATTACATAATTCTGAGGTGTGAGTTTGATCCTCACTTGGCGTTCCATACGTTGGACCTTATGCTCAAAATAAGCTTAGGAAATAACGATAGATAAGAACAAAGATTAGATACCAAACTTTAAGCCAGTCCAAAGAACAGGTGCTACACTTTGAACCTGCATTTATGAAACGAAAGGAATATATGACATGATCGGTTTAACCCAGGGTACCCGTATGCCTACATACAGACCAAGGATAAAAATATTTAATTCACCCACCAAAAATGTCACGCTGGTGTCAGAGAACTCCGATTTTTTCCCTTTACTACAATGGGGGAGGTGTTGGAATCCTCGGGACTACAAAACTGCGAACTGACCGAATGGAGAGACGGTAAATAAGATACTATATCTTGATTATTGTCAAAAAGCCTAAGAGCCTGTGCACAGTATGTATCTCTTTACCAAGATACTACGCATACTCAGTTTAGCATAGGCTGCACATAGGCAGGAATAAAAACTGGAAACTCCTCACACGACCCCATAGTCACGATGTTTCGGTATCTAGCAACACTAACGCTTGCGATGAGGAAAGTATTGCTGCAGGGTTGAAATCCTTATAAATGTAAGAAGCAAGAACAGATACTACACTTTCATCCCAACTCGAAGACTGAAGACAGAAACAATATATACTCTGATTTTACCTTTGTTTGTCACGGGTAATAGTAATGACTTGTTTTAACCCTAGATTTTTCACGGTTTTCCTATTTGAAAATTCTGATGAATCTTAATTCTTCAGTTAATGATTGTATATGCTCATGGTGAGTTCTACGACAATAAAACATCGGTAGAAATTCTCCAGTCACATCGTTAGAATATTTGAGCTTAACAGCTTTAACAAGATATTGCAATAACAATCATAAATATGAACGCTGGCCTTTATTTAAAGAAGTAAGGAGGTACAAATGAAAAGGTTTTAAACTGACAATTTTTTTCCATTTCACTGAAACAGACGTTAAACACTTCTATCTTCCCTTCTTTCTTTCATTTTCTCACTGAAACCAAACAACGTCTCTGATTTATCTTCTCTCTTTTCAGGCGATCAAAACGGAATACTTCATTATTTATGAGGTATTAGCAGGAGACGTTAAATACTTCTTTCTTTATTTTTCTTCATTAAAACCAAGTAGCGTCTCTGATGAGTCTTTTGCTTATCTATGCGTTAAAAACAGAATAGTCTATTATTTATGAGGTTCTGACAGGACGTAACGGTCGTGCGAACTAAGGGAAGGCCAAGCACAATAATAACAGGATAATAATAAAATACATTTATTAACCAAACAATCAATATTAATATCGCTTGGAATTTGTAAAATCTTTTGTCTTAACCCTTTGAACCGTGCGTTCCTGAACAATGTTAACCCTTCTATCTGAGCTCCTGAGTCAAAATTCACAAGTAATTGGTATGTTATGTTTCACGGTAAATATTAAAATAGTTACAAGTGTTTACTTACCGTTCAACCGGTAGCCGAGCAGTAAGTCATTTTTCTCTACCACTGTTTAACCGGTGTCTAGGCATTACATCATTTTTCTCTTCCAACGGTAAAGCGGTGGTCAGGGCTCAAACGGTTAAAAGAGTTTTTTTTTTTTTTAGGAATTTAAACCTATCGATTCCACTGGTATAGCATTTTCTAGTATTTATGTCAGTTTCATTTCAAACTTTTTTTGTTTTTCGTAGTATTAACAGTTTGATAATTCTTTTCACTTTTAGTTCAATGCAACGTCCATTTTTGTTGTTAATGTTGTTGAAAGTCTCAAGTGGTGTGCGTTTTGTTATTTTGTAGAGCTCACGGTGTCTGATTTATAGCGTTAGTCTATACAGTCTGATGAAGGAATGTTTCCGTTAAGATTCATAGGATCTACATGAACTACATTCCTTATTTTCATCAGTTCTAACCTTCATGACTAAAACACGCTTTGCCACGCACATTATAGCAAACCACCCTCTTTTTTTTCGTATTCCATGTTGCATTCATGTACACTGGAACCTCGGTTCACGAATTTAATTCGGTCCTGAAGCCCGTTCGTAACCCGAAATGTTCGTAAACCGAAACTATTTTTTCCAATAGGAATCAATGTAAAATGGATTAATCCGTTCCTGGTCCCAAAATGATTGCTTTTTTAAACTTTAACAACAGTACATTGTGCGCAAGTTCATACACAAAACTAATGAAAACCATTAAATCTAATGAATAAATAAATAAATCTAATACTAAACAAATAAAATATAGACAAACACTTCAATTTCACCGAACCTGTATATAGGAGTGTTGATGGCGTAAGTGGAAAGGGAAGGAAAGAGATGATATTGTTTGGAAAAAGGAAGAAAAGACATGATTGTCTCTTTATTTGTAAGAATAGTATAGATCATTGATTTTGCCATGTGACACCGAGTAGGAAGAGACAATATTATCATCATCATACAGACAATATCACCAACAATTGTTTTTCTCTTAACTTTTCTTTTTCCTTTACCAGTATCACTGCTAGCTTTCTTTGGGACCATAGCTGAGGACTAATTAAGAGAAAAAAGGCACAGTACAATAAAATTGGAAAAGAAAAGTAGAGTACAATACACGAATGTATACTACACGGCAGTCGACTAAGAAATGATTCCGTTCGGGTTAACTCGGTCCGGATCGGTTTGGCTCGGAGGGCAATGTTGTTCGAGAATCGAAATTTTGTTCAATATCCGAGGCATAATCTGTTCGAAAATCGATTTGTTCGACATGTGAGACGATCGAGAACCGAGGTTTGTCTGCAGTTTCTTCCCACAAATCACTGCTTCGTAGAACTGATTTCCAAGAGGATGCTTCCCCGATGACTACAATCTTGTTCAAGTTTAGAGTTAACCGTTATTTTCCCTACATATCCCCATAAACTTTGGACACCTAAACGTGGTCTAGTGGTTAACGAGCTTGTCTTGCAAGAACATTTACAACTAAGTAGTGAGTTCGATCCTCATTGACTGCCTCATTCTTTCGGCCTTGTACCACATCTAAGCTGCTTTTAGAAAAATCAACAATAACTATTAACACACTGTCTCGAGTGAATATCGGGCCTTGTACAGCGTGAACATTACTTTTTAAAAATGGATTAATTCGTTTGAAGCTATTTTTATTTATTGTTCTAAGAAAATGTTTATATACAGATGATAATTAAAACATTTATGAATAAAATTGACACATTATGTGCGATATCTACAGAATGATTGAAAAGTAACTCCCTATTTTATGTAAGATGGATTTTTCCGTTTTGTAAAAATTATAGTTAGATGGAAGAGTCCATCTTACATAAAATAGGGAGTTAGTTTTCAATCATCCTGTATATGAAAATCTCGAAATGACGAGAAAATTTCAGAACATGGTTTAAGTTTTCAGGTTAATATTCTATTGTTTTCACTATTTACATTATTCACTTTTATTATCACTAAAACGCTACCCGTGTAGAGTTCGTTATGATTATGCGTTAGTAATTCTTGACCTTATAGCCGACACTTATGTTACAGGATATGGTATAAAATCACTAACCAGAGGAGCTTGAATGCTGAATGTTGAATGTCCGGTGAGAAGATACATTGAAGTTCTACCCGGATTCGTTTCTGGAGGTCAAAATATCAACAACATAAGATGGCAATGTTGATAGCACCCGCACAAAAGAAACTGCAGGAACTACAACAGAATGTAGCAAAGGAAAACGAAAATAAGGAATTTAGCATCAGTTGTAAGAAGACAGAATCTATGGTTATCAGCAATACAAACCACTCAAAGTGCAAACTACGAACTGAAGAGACTAAAATCAAGCAAGTACAAATATTTAAATATCTAGGAATTGTTTTTAAAGAGGACGGAAAATGTTACACCGAAATTCGAAGTCGCATTAGCATAACGAATGATTCTTTCCAAAAGCTAATCAAAGTCTTCAAAAACGAGGAATTTTCGTTAGAAACAAAGAAAATAGTACGGAGCAGTTATGTAATATCAGTCTTCCTATATGACAGTGAATGATCAACAATAGATTAAGAAGAGACTTGAGGCAACAGAAATGTGGTTCTACACAAGGATGGTGAGAATACCATGAATTGAATATGTGAGCAACTACGAATTTTAAAGAAAACAGAAACAAGGAGACACTCACATTTCTAAAGAGACAGATGAAATTTGAACATAATGAGGAAAGAGGGTTTAGAGAATTTAACACTTACAGAAGGTAAGAGGGAGAGAGGAAAGTAAGGAATAACCTACATAACGAGCTGGGGTAATTGGTTGGCAAAACAGGGATTTGTAGTTCTTAGCAAAACACAAAACATGCTAAGAGCTACAAAGGATAGGAAGTTATGGAGAGCTATGACCTCCCAGGCCCTGAAGAGACAGGGCACATAGAATATAATGAATCAGCGGAGGAATGTTGAAGCAAATGAAACAAATGTAAGTCTGAAGCCAGGAGGTCTACTGTATACACAGTAGATCCATGAATGTTTGCTGTATACGCTCGAAGATCCAGTAGTTCCATGATTGTTTGCTGTATACGCATACTCTCGAAGATCCACAGTATAAGATCCATGATTGTTTCTTCTGTATACTCTTGCAGTTCCATGATTGTTTGCTGTATACTCTCGCAGATGCATGATTATTAACTGCATACTCTCGAAGATCCACGGTTGTTTTGAGTATATTCTAGCAAATCCATGATTGTTTTTTCTGTATACACTTGCAGATCCATGATTGTTTCTTCTGTATACTCATAAATATCCATCAATTCTTCTTCTGTATACTCTTGCAGATCCATGATTGTTTCTCCTTTATACTCTTCAAGATCCATGATTGTTTCTTCTTTGTACTCTTGATATCCATGATTGTTTCTTCTGTATACTCTGGCCGATCCATGAATGTTTCTTCTTTATACTCTTGCAGATCCATTATTATTTTCTGTATACGCTCGAAGATCCATGATTGTTTCTTCTGTATACTCTGGCAGATCCATTATTGTCTCTTCTGTATCATTTTGAAGATCCATGATTGTTTGCTATATATTCTCGAAGAGTCATGATTGTTTTTTCTGTATACTATGGCAGATCCATGAATGTTTCTTCCTTATACTCTTGCAGATCTATGATTATTTGCTATATACTCTCGAAGGTCCATAGTCGTTTCTTCCGCATTCTCTGGCAGATCTATGATTGCTTCTTCTGTATACACTTGAAGATCCATGATTATTTGCTATATACTCTCGAAGATCCATGATTGTTTCTTCTGTATAGTCTTAAAGATCCATGATTGTTTCTTCTTTATACTCTGGCAGATCCATTATTTCTTCTTCTGTATAATCTGCCAGATCCATGATTGTTTCTTCTGTATATTCTGGAAGATCTATAATTGTTTCTTGTGTATACTCTTGAAGATCCATGATTATTTGCTATATACTCTCGAAGATCTATGATCGTTTCTTCCGTATTCTCTGACAGATCTATGATTGTTTCATCTGTATACACTTGAAGATCCATGATTATTTGCTATATAATATCGAAGATCCGTGATTGTTTCTTCTGAATACTCTTGCAGATCCATGAATGCGTCTTTTGTATACTCTTGCAGATAAATGATTGTTTCTTCTGTATACTATTGCAGTTCCATGATTGTTTCTTCTGTATACTCTTAAAGATCCATCATTGCTTTTTCTTTATACTCTTGCAGATCCATGATTGTTTCTTCTTTATACTGTTGAAGATCCATAATTTTTTCTTTTGTATACTCTGGCAGATCCATGATTGTTTTCTGCATACTATCGGAGATACACTATTGCTTGCTTTATACTCTCGCAGATCCATGATTGTTAATACCTAATACGCACCATAATTCTATCACCCAATCACACACTCTAACATAGACACTCACCCATGCACACAGGTATTTACTAAATTCATCTTCGTCAGATGCAAATAAATAAAGTTAATTATTTTTAGGTAGCTTGTATTATGCCCAACTTTCAAATAAGGTGGAATAACTGCCTTGAAAATTAGCATTCGGAATCCTGGATTTGTATGGATCTTGAACACTGAACTTGTAGACATACATAATTTTGTCAGCCAAGAAACAAGTTACGTAATTATAGATATTAGGCCTAACATAATCTGGCACAAGCTCACAGAATTAGAGCTGATCGTGAATAATCTCACTACTGCTCTACGACAAGTAGACAAACATAATTTTTCACTTAGTACGGCACAACACGATATTGAGGCATCCTATTGGAATCGATTTCACTACACAAGTGGTCTGATGAGACTAATCCTAATCCGATTATACTCTGTGTTTTCTCCAGGAACGGTGAACAGACGCTGTCTCAATATTCCTCCTTATTTCGAACGTTTGTTGGGACTCAACTTCACTGTAGATATCAAACAGAAATTATATATACGTTCCATTGCCAAAGATGTTTGAAAAATAGTCCGTTCACTGTACCCTTCCAAAGTACGACACCTACTACCATGCTCTGATATAATCTGACACTTTTCAAGAGTCAGATTATATCAGAGCTCGAACTGCCAAGTCCCCATATTCCAGTCATTTACGCGGTCTTGCGGGTGATGGCATATTTTCCATTTTACCACCACTTTCAACGTCACAAGCTTGTAGTAACTTAATCGTTATTTCCATGGCAAATCTCTAGACAAGCTCCGTTCTTTAGTCGAATCAATATATGCATGTACAGCTAAGACCCACCATCGAACTACCAATACAAGTAAAAAAAAAAAGTGCTCATTGTAAGATTTTCCTTTTTCATTAAAACTTTTCCTAGATCTAGATCATTACAAATTGGTAAACCCAAACGATATATTGCTCATATAAATATATCCCGAAAGAATTTACCAATATCGAATAGTTAATACCAGTTTGATTATGAAAACATTAGAGATATTAGGTTGGTGCAAAAATAATGACGTAATAATGTCGTTTTTTGACGTTAAAAAATACGTCAAAAAACGACATTATTACGTCATTATTTTTGCACCAACTTAATAGATTTTTAGAAGCTGATACTCACACGATATATTGCTCACGTAAATATCACCTGAAAAAGATTTACCATTATTGAATGGTTAATACCAGTTTTATCATGAAAATATTTACTTAATAAAATCTAGCAGAATGTATAAGCAGTCTTGCAATGAAATTTTTATTTTTACAAGCCCAGAACCAAAGTACTGGTATTGTTTATGAAGAACGTTGCTTAGTTTATGTGAAGAGAATGGAGTCCGTGTTACTAGCAGTATACAGAAGCTGTTAGCGCTAGCCAATAGTAGACTTATTCCCCACCTACCCCAGTTGCAATTATCTTACAACTTGTTGCACAAAAGGAGAAAATGTGCAGTTGAACGACACTCATTTTGAGCAAATTGCTTGAAATAATTAACAGAGATAATGCAATGCAATGCTGATGGAACAAGATAATATCTGAAACTGTCAAGTTAGCAGGTACGTTTTTTTTCTCTTGTGTTCTTCTATTATTTTCATTTAATCTCACCTTAACATTAGCTTGATCTCCAAATTGCTCGAGCCGTAACCTTGGAGAAATAAGAACTGTCCGACTGACTAACACGACTCTTGTGGCGACGGCAATGCAATGATGCGCCGAAGCAGTTCCCATAGTGGCAAAAAAAATCGGGTGAAGAATGAACGAGATGTCGTGATTACTGCAATGCTAAAAGTGTTGAGAGAGATTTGATTAAAAATTGCTTAGACAAACCAACAAACGGCCTAATTTTCTCCAAGCACACTGATGACGTAAGATTTAGCGTAAATAAGAACTATTAAAAGGAAAAAAAACACGTTAATACTTAGCAAGGTCATTAATGATTTGATCTCTTTCTTTAATATAGTGTGAATTGTTTGTTTGTATTAATTGACAAAGACAATAGCTAGGTGACTCGTATCCTTGACTTGAAGCCGAGCAAAGAACCGTGCAGCTAAGGACTCAAATTACTTCTTATTGGAATTAATTCTTCCAAGACACAATTTGTAACATCGGTGATGCTTTTTTGTGACTGTTCTGTTGAACAAAATGACTTTTGTTGATGCAGCATGCAGTTTTGAATCTCGAATCTCCCGTGTTTACATTTGTAGTCATATCATGGATTAGTCGAGTGGACTTATTAAAAGTTCAGTTAAAGAATATGACAGCCGAGTAAGATTCTTGTAAATTCTGTTACGTTGCGACGTCATTGCTTTGAAGTATGTTTGAGTCAGGTTTTCCGCGAAATCCTTCCCTCTAATGTCTTTGCTTACGTGAAATGAATAATGAGACGATATTAATTAGTTCAATCTCGGTTTGTCTCTCAATATCGGAAACTTTTTCTTGGCTAAGCTCCTCAATCTTTCTATCTTAGTCTATCCTAGAATTGCCAACTGGTCCACAAATGCAGGATTTGTACCGCATTTTGATGCTGTATGACGTATTCAATATTAACTGATGCAGACAAGTTTTTCCCCCGCATTTTGAGAATCGATGTAAAAAGAGAAATGGGTTGAATAATTGCGAAATCTGACCTGAGTGCCTGATGCTCTCTCTCTCTCTCATGCGCGCACACACGTACACACACATTTCGCATCGTGTACAAATACCAAAATGATTTAATTCGGCTTTATGGGTCCGTTGTTGGGAGGGGTTGTCTCCATAAGTGAGTTTGCTAACTCTATGGTTGAAAGCCTGTCTACCGGGTCCGCAGTCACTTCCATAGGAATTCTCTCCCATGACCCCATGTTCATTTTAGGGAGTTGGTAACCCTAACCTAGCCATATTTATTCATTATAAACAGAGGATTTACTTAAATATCTGTATCTAAAAAATAACGCATGAACAATATATATAGTGATTTTTCAAGCGGAGCTCAACTGTGGCACAAAACCGAAAGTATGGGGCGCCCAGTGAGGATTGAACTCACTACTCAGGTGTAATTGATCTAGCGAGATAAGCTTGCTAACCATTGCACCACCTCGTGGTGCCCCATGAACATTATATATGTATATGTGCGCGTGTGTGTGTGTATTTTAAATCAGTTGTTGGTTTAAATTCAATATGGCCACCTTTATCTTCGTGAGCCATCTGGTAATTTTAACGTCCAAACAGTTATCCATACTTACTTCTCAATAATGAAGTACGCTAGGTATCTTATCTCCTACAAATGCATGAATTCAACTGTAATTTAGGTGGTCACTTTTTATTTATTCTCTGTTGGTTGCAGCTATGATCCACATAGTAGTAACTCTGCTTTCTCGCCAATATAGTTTAATCATTTATTCTATTACACCATTTTCACGCATTGCACTTCGGCCTAGCAAGATATTTTATAAGCCTTATAGGGGATAAAATAATTTCCTTATGTGAAATGAAATCTTTAAATTAAGACGGATGAACCCATTTTCAACTCTAGATACATTGATAGATTAGAAGTGTTAATGCAGAGACTAAGAAGCTTGCGTATCAGTAGTAGCGTTACTCCATAAAATGGCTAAGAAGATAACAGGAATTATTATCTTGTTACCTGTAGAAAATACCTTCACTACGTTCATGGAAGAATTTGTCAGAACATCTACCTCTCTCTACTGTCGCACATTTTAAAAGAAGTGATGATAGGAGATAGCAAACCTCCCCAGTTTCTTCGCAGCTTAGAGCATCTTTCGGGAATACCACAAAGACGACGGATTTAATGTCAATACAAATGCCAGTCTTTTCGTATTAAGCCTTCATAATCCTGCGTCAGATACCCTGCTCAAAATGTAAGAAATACGATTGAGATTATAAAAAAAGATTCAAGAAGTTGTCCACTAGGCTTTACAAACTTCGGCTTCTGTTTTCAATAGGGGTCGTTCCTTCCAGAGGTGACAATACAGTATACCAGCTATAGATTTGTCTTTTGCCTTTTTTTTTTAATATTTCTACATAACCGTATAACTGGTATTAGTTTTCTTGTTAAAAATGGCGATCTTCATTATGTGACATGTCCTTTCAGGACGAAGGCGATCATGGCTCCCCACAACTTCTTGTCCCTTGTAGCTGATAATAAACTTTGTCTTTCTGTTATTTCTCTTAAGTCCTGTTCCGCCATCCATTTACTCAAGCTCATTAAGTATATTATGTGTTGATTTCCTCTGTGCCTTTTGCCCTTAGTCTGTCCCGTGAGTATTAGATTTACCAAGCCTTCTTTCCTCATTATATGCCCTAGAATCATCAACTGTCTCTTCCTGATGTTAAATATTAGTTTCCTTTTGGCTTCCATTTTCTCAAAAACTTCATCGCTACTCACATATTCGGTCTAAGGTATCCTCAGTATCCTTCAGTAGAACCACATTTCTGTTGCTTCAAGTCTCTTCTTCATCTTTGAGGAGATTGTCCAGAATTCTCTGTCAGATACTACATGAGATTTTCGTACTTTTTTTTCCTTGTTTCTAGCCAAGTTTTCCTATTTCTTAGTACCCTGCTTAATTTTGGAATGCTTCCTTGATTTTCCCAATACGACTTAGGATTTTAATGTCGCTCTTTCCACCCTCTTTTAAACTCTTCCCATATATTTAAATTTTCGCACTTGTTTGATTTTGGTACCTCCGATTTACAATTTGCACTTTGGGCTTACCATTTTGCTTCTATCTTCTTGCATGTTTAGTTATTTCTTCTCGTTCTCCTTCTTTACCTTCTGTAGGAGTGTTTTGTGGCACTGTTCTTAAATTCCTTCTGCCAGAAGAGTGAGAGACAAAGGACCCTGTACTTTATACTTCAGTCTCTTATACAGACTTATAGACAAAAATTTCTGTTCCAAAATTTGGGTTAACGTCGTGTTTTCATCCACCAGTTTATAATTGCGGACAAGGAAAACGCTACATGGATTGCTGATTTATGGTACAAATATAGGCTTCTAATTGCTCTCTACAACCGTTGTCTAGTGGATCCTAAATCATATATTAGGTCGCCATATTATGTTTTTTATACCATCCCATAATGCCCACACTGTCTCTAATATTAAGTATATTTCTGAATTTGTAGGCATTTAGGCGATATTTTTTATCATTACTAACCCGTCCGTTCTGAAGGAAATATTATTCCCTGGCATATTACTATCCTGAGAGTAATGGTCAACCAATTCAACTGGCTGTAGACACTTTCCTTGGTCTTTGTGGAACTTCGTACTACAGTTAAGGTAACACTGAATGTTCGTTGGTCAAGATGATGTCTAGCAGGTTCACAGGCAGTTGTATGTGCGGATAGTGTAATGGATAGCGACTCGAAATCTTAGAACAAAGTTCGAATTCCAGTCGTTTACCGTCCTGGGTATGACGATAAAGTACATCCGCGTCATGGTTAAGACTACTCCAACAGCTAGGCCTGATCTGGAGGTTTTGAGAAACACGGAACCACCTCTTAATTGCTGGTGTTCCCAGGTCCAACCTGGCCTGTGGGGGGAGCACCTGTTAGGGTCCCACGTATGGGCAAATAGTTAACCCCCAAATTGGGATCAAAACACTATGAAAGTGTAAAAAAAATAGGTTTTAATACCAGCAATACATTTTTGGAAAAAATATTACCAGCAATAAAAATCATTAAATAACCCATTGAGGTTGATATGCTATAAAACAAACCAAACCAAACCAAACCAAAACAAAACCAGTCGTTTACAAACCATTCACTCATGAGCAAATGGCGTGAATAAACCGGTATTAATCCACCATACCCTCACAGAAAAATTATCGTCATCCTAAAAATTGTTAATCGCTGGCAAAACAGAATTTTTCTAACAATCCAAGATATGTTTCGGTTTTAAATAACCTGCAATCGGCTGACAAGCAGTAAAAATAAATCGATTAAACAAAAGCTTATTCAGTTTTTGGGGTTTTTTTTTTTCACACGTGACAAAGCGGATCACCAAAGCTAGAGGTGCTTTGGGGGAACTTCGCCAATGTCTATGAAACGAGAGAAGTATCAAATTGGACACCAAATAAAGGTTTATAGAGAGCGGCCATTTTAATCCCACTGTTGCTCAGAATCATATATTCCATATCAATCAGCTGGATTTCTTCCACAAAAGTTGTCTTTGCGCAGGTTGTGGCTATACCTTTGACGATGGGGTGTCCAATGCCGATCTCCTCGCAAAATGTAACATTGGTGGAAAACATTCTCGACGCTAAAATGTGTAAAAGTTAGTATGATGCAGTAAGATGTTTAGATTGGATACGTCTCAGGTGTAAGGAAGTAAGAGATAATATACAAATAAATGTAAGAAACCATTATGAATTTTAAAGTGAGTGAGATGTTGCAGGATATTTTGAACAATTTTTCATTTCAAAATCCTAGAGCCAAGTTCGAATTCCAGTCGTTTACCGTCCTGGGTATGACAATAAACTACACCAGCGTCATGGGTAAGACTATAAAATAGCACTTTAGGGTAGAGAATTTTTGCCACACATAATTAAGTATAATCTGTTACTGCAATACAATTAATACGTATCTAGGAAATGAAATAGAGTAACACAACATACAATTAATTTGCGCCTTTTTGCTTTTAATCATTTTTTTTATTATTTCTATCTTGATCTCTGATAAAGCTTTAATAAAGTAAAACACGTTAGTTTAAGATCTGTTCCTACTTGTTCGTTTTCCTATCACTTTGTCGGATTCCTATCCATACTCTCTCTCTCTCTCTCTCTCTCTCTCTCTTTCTCTCTCTATATATATATATATATATATATATATATATATATACACAAACACGCACACACAAACACACATATATATGAAAAATATAGTTTTAAGATGTGCTATATTTATGGGATAAAGTGATCAATATCAGAGTATGTAAATATAAATATAAAATTCAACATTGAAGTCAACACTCAGAAACGACAGGGCGGCCTGACGATTGCGTCTAGCATGAAACAGTCTCTCGCCTCTGAGTGTTGACTTCAATATTCACTTATATATATATATATATATATATATATATATATATATATATATATATATATTTCTGTTTTCAGAATAGCTGATGGTAACCTTCAGGTGAGCAAATCTTTGTGCCTTCTTTGGCTCAAGTTTTGCACCGACATGAAGTGGAGTGATTATATTGAATTAATTGCTATATCAGCTGCCAGAAAAGTTGATTCATTGCGCCGTGCCGGACGATTGTTCTTGTCAGAATCCATCTTGCATATTTATGAATCTACCATTCCTCCGTGCATTGAATAGTGCTGCCATATCTGGTCTGTTGCTCCTGCTATATATATATATATATATGTCTCGAGATTCTCAACAAACTCCAAAAAAAGCATTTGTAATCTAAACAATCCTGACATCTCGACTTCAGTCACTTTTCTTACCGCCGTGACGTTGCTTCCCTCTGGTTTTTCAATAAATATTTTCATGATGAAGTTTTAATAAAGTGAAATATGTTAAGATCTGTTTCTTATTTGTTCGTTTTCTTATCATATACTAGCAGCATGGCCCGGCGTTGCCCGTGCTTGATTCAAAAATCGTACGACTCATACAGCAATCACTATCACTTGACTTAAAATATTTTTGCCCTTCCTTGCCTTTAAAAGAGTGCCCTTTGCCGTGCTGATGTTGCTACATGCCTTACTTCTTGCCTATCTCATGCGAATTTTTCTAAGCTCTATACTAAACATTAAATCTGTTACGAAAAAAGAACTAAACAAAATGAACACAAAACGATCAGCTTTAAAAAAGGACTCGTAACTGGAGGAACCGAATGAAAAAAGAATGTTAACAACAAATACTTTTTCACACCCAACCCAGTTCTGCGGAATCAGAATCAACGTTGAGTTTAAGCAAGTGAATGAGCCAATTGGTATAAAGTGCCATGCAGATTTAAATTTTTCCCACTTGTGACGAATGCAGCTATCGATTTTTTTTGCATGTTAGCATGCTAGTTAACATTCGTGTCAGTCATCTGTTGGCTCTCATGCTGGCCAATAGAATCTTCCTGCCTATTCGTGGCAGCCGGCTATAGGCTCTCACTCTGGCCAGTAGAAAATGGCCGCAAACTACATGAAAACTGCCGTAGAAGCATGAAAAAATCGATTATTTTCACTATCGATGGTAGTTGGGAAATGCAAAGCTGTGTTTATGTCAGCTGCTTTTTGCATCGTAGCTGGTTGGCAATATCTTTTGGTTGATGACTAAGAATTAACTTCCGCATTTTGACTGTACACATAGGTTTCATTTGGACACCATGTATATTTAAATTAGTTTCCGGTTATTATTTTTAGTTAGGAGGACTTGTGTATGTTTAGGTTTCATTTGTTTACTTTTTGTGTATCGTTCTCTGAAAAAAAAAAAAAACGCTGAGTCACCGGAAGTTAACGATATTCGGACGTTTGAGTAGCCGGCAGTAACTTCCGGCCGGGTGCGATACCCTTAACCGTGCTTTCAAATTGATTTCGCGCAAAAACAATTGTGTTTTTCCAATTTTTGGCGCTGTCAGAACCATCGCCGGGTAATTTTACGTAGTCCTGTGAAGTTTTGTTGAAATAGGTTGAAAAATGTAGGAAATACGATCCCATATATAAACGTACAGACACACGCACACAGACAATCTGCGTTTTATAATAATATATATATATATATATATATATATATATATATATATATATATATATATATATATTCTGCTGTAATTTATGCAGCAAGTGTTATTTAATAAGGAAGAAATTCCGTCAGAAATTCATTTCGAAAAAAAAAAGCCTGATGTAATTTTTAACAACTTGTTAAATCTACGGATGATGTTTTTATTGCTGTTTTGTCATTAATAACCTAACCCAAAGAGCTAAACTCATTTCCTCATCTAAAATATTTTCCTTAAATAATTAAATAACATAAAGCAAACACTTATCAATAATGGGTACCCAAATTAAATTTCGCTTGAACAACAACTTTAATAATTCGTAAAAACGATAGTCAAAACCATAATATTGGTTATTAAAATATATTAGCAAAATCAAATTCCCCACAATTACAAAAAGGCCGAACCAACAATAACATAATGCGTAGTTAGATAAAACCTGTTGCAAAATTTAAATACATCAGACATTTCTTCCGAAATGAAGTTGGGATAATTTCTAACGGTATTTCTTCTTTGTCTGTATAGGATAATTCGTAATTTTGAAATTTGATCAGTAAAATTAATCGACACAAAATATCTCTTGTTTTTAATAATATTTGCTTTAAAAAAATATAAGCGTTATTACTTCAAGCGTTATTTTTAGTGGCTATTTGTATTTGAAATACGTTCCCCATTTTTAAATAGTGTATTAAATCTTTTGGCCTACTCACTCGTGAAATCTTAATAAAGAAAATGTGCTCTCCGTCCGACAGGGTACGAACCTGTGACACTATTTGTAGAAAAACCATTGCAGTCATGTTTCGATGTATATGAACGCATCTCATCGGATTTTGCTTTTAAATCAGAATAAATCGTTCACAAGTAATGTACTATCGCCTGATGAGATGCGTTGGTTTGGTTTGGATTGGTTTGGTTTGTTTTACGGCATATCAACCCCAAAGGGTTATTTAACGTCGACAAGATTTATTGCTGGTAATTTTTTTTTTAAACATATCGCTAGTAATATTTTTCAAAATGTATTGCTGGCAATAATGTATTGCTGGTAATAATTTTAATTCATTTATAAGTATTTCTGGTATTAAATCCTATTTTTACACTTTCATAGTGTTTTGACCTCAGTTTGGGGGTTAACTATTTAACAGGTGCTAACACTCCGGTTTAGGGTGGACCTGGGAACACCAGCAATTATGAGGTGGTTCAACGCTCTTTAAAATCTCCTGATCAGAGGCCTGGCTGTTGGACGTATTTTATCGTCTTACCCAGGACCCGAGATGCGTTGTTACGCATCGAAACCTGACTGCAGTTGTGTAGCAATTTTGACATGTTTTTCAATGTAATATCCTAAAATAAAGAATATTGTTCTACTTTGTATTGAGCCCTCTTTTAAATCAAATGTTACGAACGTTGGAATTGTACTTTATTCGTTTTCATCTTACCTGGACATATTAACTGGACACACACACACACACACACACACACACACACACACATACATATATATATATATATATATATATATAGTTTGAAATTCTGTTATATTCATGCGTTATATTGCTCAATATCAGCGACAGAGTGTATGTAAATATAAAAGTGGACATTAAGTCAAACGCATTCTTCAGGCCTGAAGATTGCGTTTAAGCCTGAAACAGACTGTCGCCGCTGAGTGTTGACTTCAATGTAAATATTTTATAAATAGTAGATAATTGCATGCAAGGTTCCAAGACTTGTCTTCGGGCACCAAATTTTGCAGACACAAGTCCGCTATACAGGGTGAATATGAATTCATTGATTCATTTTCTACGGCTTATTGACCCTTTTCGGGTTATTTAAAGCCAGAAAATATTTTTAGATTGTAAGAATTGGTTTGTGGGAAGGGATTTAATAACGATTTAGTGATACAATTCTTAATAATTAACCCATAGTGGTGGGGAGACAAAGTGAATTCATACCTTTCCCAAAGGTATTTGCTCGTAAGTGAAGATAACGAACACAACGAGAATTGGAACTCGGCTCTCCGATTAACAATTCAGAGACATTGTCTATCATATCAGCAGCACACACAAGCTTACAGCACTTGGTATTCTCCAGCGGTTACCCATCGAGTTACTGACGAGGCTCGACGTCGCTTAACTTCGGTGATCATACGGGAACTGATGTTTTAACGTAATGTGGCCGTAAGTCGTTAAGATAAATCATTTCAGTTTATTAACGGATATCTATTATCAAATACGTTACACAAAAAAAACTTATTTTTTTACATCAGCTTATTTTTAAATTTTTTGTTCTTCGCTAAGGGCATTATTATTTCTTTTTTTGGCGCTGCTTTTTGTAAAATACCTGACTACTCAATATTTCGGCACTCACTCATAAACCAAGTCAGATTTGTCGATAGAGACAAATTAAATCAACAGAAATCCAAGCAGACGGTGATTCCATTGTCTTTGGGTTGACATTTCTTTCTAAGTGGACGAAAAGTCATCCACCGAACGATCATTGTAACGCTGCTCTGGTCCAAATCTTGAGACAAAGCGAAACTCAAGCTTCGAGGTCTGGTCATCACCTTAATAGACCGTCGGCTTAACTGAGTAATCAATGATTACTTCATGTTTGACACTTGTTTCTTTATTTACTTCTTTTTTTTTATTTCTTTCCCCTGCTGTCCATTTATTTATAAACTGAGCCAACAAGGACATAGGCGTGTAAGTCACCCAAGTGCGCTTAACTAACACGTTAACGATGTGTTTGAATCTATTATAGGGTATGGAACAATCGAACTGGCAGTGAACAGGATTATTTTTCTTCTTCTTTTCTGTCAATGGCCGAGAAGCCTACCACGGTTGAGGGTATTCGTCCACTGTGGGTATCGAATTCCTCCACTGTGGGTATCGAATAATTTAAAATTATCATTATTGAAGATACTTATTTAGATTTAAGAAAAACACTTTTATCGAAAAATAAACCAAATAGTTAATCCTGACAAAATCAACGCCTACATAAAAGTGTTTATGTGAGGATTATATTTTTCTTATCATTTCATCTTTACATGCAAGGGAACAAAGCCACTGAGACGCAAGGGATTACTGAGAGGGAAAAATAATAAAATACGATTTAAGGATACACAATATGTTTCAGTAACAGCTACCATAATTCTATATCACAGAAAATACTTTTTTTTCATTTTTTTAATATCATCTATATAATAGGTTAAATAGCCAAATAAACCTCGCCTTAATTCAATTAACGTTGTAAAAGTTTCTCCATTACATTTTTGTAAAATAATTAGAAATTCATTTTACACTGCCCACCCCACCACACACACACACACACACACACACACACACACACACACACACACACACACATATATATATATATATATATATATATATATATATATATATATATATATATATAATTGTGTATTTAGTCAACAATCCGTCTCTTATAAAAAGTTTCATTAAAGACGAACTATCCTTGTTGGCTACTGGGTCATGTAATTTTATATATATATATATATATATATATATATATATATATATATATATATATATATAAAATATATACTTAAATACATATTTAAGTGGGTGTATATGTATACATATAAAGGTGCTTTGATTTAGTTTTTTATAAAATTTCTCATGATAAACTCTATAAAAACTGCCCAATTGTTCTTTTTATCCGAGCGCTTTTGGCTATACATTTAGCCATTTTCAAGGTTGAAATATATATAACCGTTAAAAAGAAATTTTACGAATTTAAATGTCCATTAAGGAACTGTATTCCTGATCAATCAAAATTCGTAAATAATTATATAGGCCACACTACAACATGTTTGACACGCAGACTCAATCTACACCTTTCTGACCATAACTCCATTAGGTCTCATTGAAATACTCATGGAGACCTACCTGACCCTATTCGTAAAATACTTGTTGACAACACAAATATAATAGCATCATTTACGTGTAAGAAAAGGGTAAAAATAATGGAAGCCTTATTAATAATAAAAAAAACTCAATAATATCATCTATAAACATGGACACAATATCTTGACCGTGTTTTGAAAATGAAAACATTATATAAATACATTCATACAACAAACTATTTCTTGTTAACAGAAATTTATCATCCGAAAAAAATATTAAATCACATGAGAAATTGTATATAAAAATACAAGCACCTTGTCTGTCGCATTCAATGAAATGTGCATGAAAGAAAGATTGCTACCTATATATATATATATATATATATATATATATATATATATATATATATATATATATATATATATGGTAGTTAAAAGGAATGGCTTCATCTAAAACATGTTACATTACCTGCGTTGTATATAATACATATATTTACATTTTTATGGTATTATTTCAAAATGTATTAAGTAGTAAAAATTTATTTTCATGTCTTCATTTTAACATATTTACATTGGCCCTATCCTTGATATAAGCACTTTTCCCCATAAATAGCTTATTTAAGACCACACACACACACACACACACATATATATATATATATATATATATATTTAGAAAAATATATATATATATATATATATATATATATATATATTAGAAAATATACATAAGATTCATAATATACATTTAACCATTCGGTTATATATATATATATATATATATATATATATATATATATATATATGTGTGTGTGTGTGTGTGTGTGTGTGTGTGTGTGTAAAGTAAAAAAAAAGACAATAGGAAAACTGTAGTTTTAGCCGACGCATTTTATCCGATGTGGACTTATTCAAGGCAAAAAAAAACGAAATGAATTGCTTGAATCAAAATATCTATAAACAGCAAACAAAATGTCGTTAGAAACTAGAAGAATTTAGAAACTCTTAGTATTTTAATATGCTGAACTGAAAAATTACGTCAATTACTTTACGTCTGAAAAGAATATTTTCTCGTGTAGAAATATTATTGTATTGGCGGATTCAACTGTTTTCTTTTAATTTCTTGACGTATTTGATGTGTACGTTGGGAGAGTACTGATTCTGTTAGGAAAGGTGGAATTGGAAAAAAAAAACCTTGGAGTAGATTAATATTTGAATAATATTCAATGGCGGCACTCTCAAGGATTTTCCTTGTGAGTGAATTATTTTCTTCTTTATGAGTGTAGCATTTTTAAAACCAACATTGTGGTTGAATTTATTTCGATGTATGACAATGTATTGGTTAAAGTATTTATGAGATTTCTTTTGTGCTCATAAATGCGTTTTTTTTTTTTTTTTTTTTCATTTTTGCATGTTTCTCCAATGTATTGTGAGGAACAGTTTTAGTAATTTATTTTATATATGCCTGCTTCTGAAATATTATTACTATGGGTGTTTGAGGATCTAATTATATCCATAATGAATTTGGAAGTGTTTGTGATTATTTTGATATTATTTAGATGGGATAAGTTGTTCTTGATAGTGGACGTGAGGGAGTTGGTCGGTAGAATTATGTATCTGTTCTCATATAATTTATTATTACGGATGATGTTGTTATTTTTGTTGCGATTGTATATTTTGCATGCCTTTCTTCTTGCGTTCTGGATGAGATGAAATGGATATTATAGGTATTTGAAAGTGTTTTCTATGTATGTTTCTTCTTTGGGGGCTACAAATTCTTAATCCTCTCAAATAGAAACCTATAATAATTCCAGATTTAATTTTAGAGGTGTGGTTTGAGTAGAAACTGATCAGGTCATTTTTGTTTGTAGCTTTTCTATAAAGGTCAAAATTGAGTTCGTTATTGTTTCTGTGTAACATGATATTTAGGAAGGGAAGAGTTTAGTTGGTTTCAGTTTCAAAAGTGAAGTCTATTGTAGGTTCAACATTAAGTTGGTTGGCAAAATCTGTTAAATTAGTATTTTGTGGATATATTAATAGTGAGTCGTCTTTGTATATGAAATAGGAAGACTTTGGAGGTAGACAGTTTTTGAATGGGTCATTTTCTAGAAGCTCTAAAAATAAACAAGCAAGAATTCCGCTGAGAAGTGATTCCATTGTTAAACCAAAGTTTGTCTGTAAAGTTGGTTATCGAAAGTAAAGAAACATTTCTTGATCATTAGCTGGCATATTTTTATGACTTTACGTGTAGGTAGATGTAATTTAATTTTTCTTTTGTTACACGTCTAAGAGAAGAACAACACCGAGTTCGAAAGTTTGCGATCATGGCTCTCCACAATTTCACGGCATTTGAAGTGTTACGGCACATCAAGAAAGAAAAAGCGTTCTCGCCTGACCATTGGCAATCGATCTCTTTCTCATTTCTAATTCACAATGAAGAAGTTGAATTCTTAAATGTTCATAAATAAATTCCTGGTTTAAAAATATGAATGCAAAATTCGGTGGATATTTAGAAATCAGGAATCAAGGGTAATCGTTTCTTTTACACACACATATATATATATATATATATATATATATATATATATCATCTTCAAAATTTAAATAATATCAAAAACATCTTCTGATGCCTTGATCTTGATCCCCGTCATTCTCTTTATCCTTTTTAAACACCCCTCTTGAAAAATTTTTTGATCTTTGTAACCCCTTCTGATGAAGGAATGATACCACCTTATTGAAATGAAATGGTTAAAAAATACACAAAACAAAACATTATAATTTATATATTTGAAAATGTTTTGGTTATATAGAAAATATGTATATTAAAAATATGTATATTAAAAATATATATATATATATATATATATATATATATATATATATTTTAATATACATTCTTTTTAAAATGTTTTTATAGAAAATGTTTTTATTAAAAAGTATATTTTATATATATATATATATATTGTGTTTGTGTGTGTGTGTATTTTAAACCATTTCAATTTCAAGCAAGGTGGTATCATTCCTAGCATGGAAGGGGTTATAGAGAGCGAAAGTAAGTGTAAGAGGGGTGTTTAAGGAAAGGATAAAGAGAATGACGGGGATCAAAGATCAAGGCATCAGAAGATGTCGGTTGATATTACATTTAAATTTTGAAGATATATATATATATATATATATATATATATATATATATATATATATATATATTTTAATATACATTTCTTTTTAATATATATATATATATATATATATATATATATATATATAAAAAATATAAAAGCTTAAAAGAAGGAAAATACGCGATATGCAATATGTCCATAAACAATATAAGTATGTATCCAAAGCAATGTATCAAATGTATATAGAATGTAAAATGATGTATACATAATGAAATAACTACATAGAGGAATCAATTTAATGTGTCCATAAGGTAATGTAATAAATGCATATGCGAGACTATGTAATAAAAGCGTACACAAGGCAATTAATTCAGATATGGACGTAAGCCTTAAGCAGACATGAACCGGTGTTTTAACTTGATATGGACGTAAGCCTTAAGCAGACATGAATCGCCTTAAGCAGACATGAACCGGTTTTAACTTGATATGGACGTAAGCCTTAAGCAGACATGAACCGGTTTTTTAACTTGATATGGACGTAAGCCTTAAGCAGACATGAACCGGTGTTTTAACTTGATATGGACGTAAGCCTTAAGCAGACATGAACCGGTTTTTTAACTTGATATGGACGTAAGCCTTAAGCAGATATGAACCGGTTTTTTAACTTGATATGGACGTAAGCCTTAAGCAGATATGACTGGATTGACAGAAAATTTAGGTTAACCTGTGTTTATAGAAACGACAGTCGGAAAGTTTCTGTCACAATATATACCATATTGTGTATCAATAATATTCTGAAGAGTTATCC
>CAHIKZ030000635.1:532500-867500 GCA_903632075.3 Acanthosepion pharaonis
TAGTGTCTGTGCTAAAATTGTTGCCAAACTTAGGACTTAACAGCCTCGCTATCACTCTTTATTTAAAAGAGTGCCAAGAAAGGATGTCAAGATGTATACATAGAAATGAAGATCACAATAAATGAAATATTTGATATATATTTAATATTCGAGATATAATCTCTCTCTGCACACACACACACGCACAAACACACACACATACATATTTTAACTGAATTCACCGCGTCTTGGGCATGATAAACTACATCCAACAGCAAGGCCTCTGATAAGGTTTTGAGGAACGTGGAACAACCTCTTAATTGCTCTTGTTCCCAGGTTCACACTGAACCAGGTTGTTAGCACCTGTTATGGTCCCAGTTATGGGCAAATAATTAACCCCCAAATTGGGGTCAAAACACTATGAAAGTGTAAAAACAGGTTTTAATACCAGCAATACATTTTTGAAAAAAATATTACCGGCAATACATTTTTAGAAAAAAAAATATTACCAGCAATAAAAATTTTGTCGGCATTAAATTGAGGTTGATATGCTGTAAAGCAAAACAAACCAAACCAAACCGAATTCACCCTAGGTAAAGGAGTAAAGCAATTAAGGCGCAATAGGTGTGAGAGAATTAGAAAACACAAGCATTATTGAGAGCAAGAACAACAGAAATGTCATCAGTAAAAGAGTAGGTAACGACTGACATTGCATTTAAATTTGTCTAAAAATTAATAAGCCGGAAAAGAGTTCCACAATCGAGATATGCAAGAAAAGGAACTACTAACATAGAACTTACGGTTACATCTAGCAATTCAACTGTAAATCTATGGAAACTTGTTGCTAATCTAGTACTGCGCTAAAGGTCAAATTGGAAGCTGATCTAAAAAATAATGTACAATCTGCTTTTACCTTGGGCAAGAAACGCCTTGTCAATTTTACCGCCTTCCAAAATTAAACTGCTCTCTATTAAACATCTAAGATACTCATTACTCCTCATAGCGGGTAGTATTAGGCTTATTAAACCATGTCTCTAAAAGTATTCCTCACATCCTCCTATGTCAACTTATATAAGCTTAATACTGCCCGTCAAAAGTGCAAATTTTAAATTCATTTTTCGTTTCACCTTTGAAAGTGAAGTCTGAAGATCCACAGAAAAATAAAATTCTCTGGTGAAATAAATTATAACTAATGGAGCCTTAAAAGTGGTCTGTTTTTTTTTAAATTAAAATTTATATATATATATATATATATATATATATATATATATATATATATATATATATATATAAACGTGTGTGTGTGTTTCTGTGTGTGTGTGTATTTTTCTCTGTGTGGGTGTGTTTGCTAGTTTCCGTTACTTGATGACTCAACAGCAGCAAGAACTAAAATAGATAGCACATAAGTCTAAGAGAAAATAATTGAGATGCTGACGTTCCACACGATTTCGAACAAAAGGCAAGGAAGGAAAACCACATCAATAATGGAAAGACGGTAGTAGTTAGCGACGTTCAACAATCTATTTTCCTGAAAAATTGTTTTAAGAGAAAGATTTTATAAATTTCAAGAGAAAGTTGCACTGGTTCAATGAACACCTTACAAAGAAACAGCTAACATTTAACATTACCATAAATATGTGCATTTACGAAAACGTTATTAATCCAAGCATTCAAAACTAAATTTATCGTGTTCATATGAATAAATTGAAATATTCATAAAAGCATTCACAGTCTGCTAATTATTAAAGGAAAGAAAAAAAATGAGATATCAACAGATTTGAAATTAAAGAAAACATTTAAATGGCACCGATTGAAAAACACTACGAACTTTCGTCCCATGCTAATAAGTACACAAAGGGTGAAATCAATGTCCATGAAAATTGTAGATAGATATAGACTGATTCAGACTGAGATAGATAAGCAGAGTAAAACCTATTGAAACTTAGGTAAATAGATAGATAGATAGATAGATAGATAGACAGATAGATAGTTTCAGACTACCAATAGATCGCGTTTTACATATATTGACAATCGCTCGATTCGCAAGTCGCATTTTTTTATAAGAATACGAAAGAGTAATGAAAAGTTCACAGCCCGACTAAGAGGAGTATTTAAAAAAAAATCTAATGTTTAATCGGAATGTGCGGGTAGTCCGAATGAAACCTCGACTTAGACAGTTGCGTTCACTTTCACACAAATGTGTTTGGGAAATGTATGAGTTAGTTTATTCTCCCTCCAGCTATGGGTTAAATAGCAGGATAGACTGGCCTCTCTAGCCTTGGATGGAAACCGTTCGAAAAAAAAGGAAACTCTGAATTCCGAACTATAGAGAAGACAACAGGAAACTACTTTATTATCTTGACATTCACATTCACAGTTAATAAAGAAAAGATGATGTGGTGAGCCATGACATACGTTCTGAAGAACACATGGCATTAAAATTAAAAACTTATTGTCATTTGATCTGAATTTTTAAAAATTGATAAAACCAAGTGGCTTTAATCATGTGCGATGTTTTATTATTTAAGAATAAATAAATAACGCCATAATGATTAAAAATGAGTGACATATTTTTACAATTTAAAAATATAAAATTAATGGCTTATTATTTAAACATAAATGACATCTTAAGTCTGTCAATAAAAATTCCTCAGCAGATTTAATTTCATCTTTTAAATGTGAGTTTGTATACACGAAAAATAGAAGTTTCTTGAATACTTTCTCAATCATGTGAGAGTTGCTTTCACTTCATCATTCGAGGACCACTGTCTTGTAAGCGATTCGTTTATGGCTTCAAATAAATATATCTGAAGTCTCGAGAGCAGGACGATAGATAGATAGATAGATAGATAGATAGATAGATAGATAGATAGATAGATAGATATGAACAGACAGGGATAGATAGATAGATAGATAGATAGATAGATAGATAGATAGATAGATAGATATGAACAGACAGGGATAGATAGATAGATAGATAGATAGATAGATAGATAGATAGATAGATAGATAGATAGATAGATAGTGTTATGGTCCAAGTTCCTTGTACCACAGTGATAGTCCAAGATTAGAACCAATGAAAGAATAACACGAACACAGGCATGGAATACAAAGATATATTACAACAGAAATATAATACAAAGAAGTAGAAGTATTAGTAATGACTATCAGATTTGGTTAGATGTTGCCTCAACAAGTATCACTATTCCAATGCCCTTAAAATATGCTCTCAATTATCTCTACTCGTCTTACAATATCCTCATACATCTTGAGAGGCGCAGTATTTATAATGTCAGGAATAGTCCATTATTATTATTATGGGTAAGTTCCCATAACAGATAGATAGATAGATAGATAGATAGATAGATAGATAGATAGATAGATAGATATGAGCAAAGATAACTAGATAGAGAATGTGTTGGTGACTGACGTAATTGCATTATTAGTGCTTGTTTTCACGGTAGTCACTCCCTATGTGAAAAAAAAAAAGCGCAACACAATCTTCCTAATCTTCATTCCTGTCATTGAAAACCAAATTAAACTAACTCTCTGATATTTTTATTCATGTTTGTCTGTAGATAGTATCGGTCTCACATCCAATCATGCAAAATTTCGCATTTCATAATAATCATATTTGCTTCCCTGATTGAAATGAAAAAAAAAACCTGCTTAGATATAATGCAAATAAGAACTGTTATGTGACATCTGTCCTTCTTTACGGCAGCGATTGTTGGACGATTTCCTCAAAGATGAAGAAGAGACTCGAGACGACAGAGATGTATTTCTACAGAAGGACAGAGCGTATGAGCAAAGATGAGATCTTAGAGAGGTTGCAAACAAGGAGGAGGCTTATACTTAATTTCAGGAAGAGGCAGCTAATGTTTCTGGGACATATAACGAGGAAGGAGGGACTGAAGAATCTGATACTCACGGGTCGAATAGAGGCAAATAGAAATAAGGTAAAACAACGCGTGACATACCTGGTGGACTTAAGCAAGTGGATGACAGAACGTGGTCTTGGGGAGGAAGCAGAGGGAAGGAAGATCTGCAAGGGATAGAGTGAGTTGGAGAGCCATGATCGCCTACGTCCTGAAAGGACATGGTACATAAAAAGAAAGAGATTGTTTAATCAGTAAAAGAATGTCAGCATCTGATTATTTGCTAAAACCATATCTATTTATTTTAAACAAAGTATCTATAAACAAAAAACATTTTCGTTTTTTTTTTTTTTTTTTTTTTTTTTTGCTATCCTCTCCCAGCCGCAATGAAGGAGAAAGCATTACCTCGGACCATCGCCAGTGAGACACACTGCAAGAGTCACTCCGTTTCTCGAGCCTCGTCCCTTAATTGAGACGCAATATCGCAAACCTTCTGGAGGAATGCCATCGAACGAGGGCCAATAACCCCAGAAGTCTGCACTGCCACTGGAGTAAAAATTAATCTGTCCGCAAGGGAAGAATATTTACCTTTTTTTTTTTTTTAGCTTCACGTCCGGGCGACAGACCCCCGGGCTCAACCGCGGACCTGATCAAATTACCGGTCGAAAATTTATCGGCACATGTCGCACCCCAAAATCAATGACTTCCCCCCATTTTAAAAGGGAAAATGGTAATCATATCCGTCCGTTTTCCATCCCCAAAGTCGAGGCCTACGGGTTCGATTTGGGATGGGGAACCCAGCTGCATCCAGACCTCCGACAGGAGAGAGGATGCAAATCCAACTCATCAATGGAAGCTTTACATCTGCATATGTGACGTTCACATAATTTGAGCCCAAGACAGATCGGGACTCCCACCCGAGTGTATTCATCATTATTTGGAGATTGTAGAAAGCAGGGAAGCAATAAACAGGAAAAGAGTTCCACAGGCAAGAAGTGCGAAATATGAAACTATTAGAATAGAACTTACGGTTACATCTAGCTAGTTCGACAGTAAAACAGTGAGACCTAACAGCCAATCTAGTAGTACGCTGATATTTATGCGGTCGAGGCACCATGAAAAATTTCCATTAAAATATTTCTAGAAAATCCAGAGGGGAGCAACGTCATGACGGCGTGAAAGTAATGGAAGTCGTGATGCCAGGTCAGGACGAATAACATTACAGTACCTTCTTTAGATTTTGCTAAGAATTTCGAGATATATAACAGGAAAACCAGACCACAGTAATATCCCATGCACGAACGAATGTTAGATTTATAAACGTGCAAGAATTTTGCTGGCACAACACAGTCAAACAAGTTCCCTTGCACTGGACTTAGCGATTAAATAAAATACATTCTCGTAGCAAATATTAAAGAAAAAAAAGTAAAACAGTAAAGAGCCTGTTAATTGGATGTCATATATACAAATGTGCAAATTACTTGAAATAAAATGCATAATTCCGTTATTACTTACTTTTTTTCGTATCTTTCCACTGCACATGTTAGTTCTTCGTATGCCCATTCCACGAAGTTATTCTTTGCAAATAGATCACAGATTGTCGATTGGATTTAAATCTGGAGAGTTTCCGGGCCAGAATATAGTACTTTGATTTGCTCACTGTCAAGTCTTGCCAGTGTGTTTGTGCAGCATTACAATTTTCGTAAGCTTCCTTGGAGTAATGGTCGCAGGACAACTTATCGACAGTGGAGGCAATAGTGTCTGAGCGTGATGAAAATCTGATTCAAGTAGGTTTGGTTAAATAATTCAGACGTATGATGTCTATTTATTTTAGTAAAGATTTTTCTAAGATTCGTGTGCAGATTATGGATTTTAAATGTTTTTACATTGAAAGGGAAAATGGAAATTTTCCATCATTTTATGCTCTTTTATTTCTGGAAAGGAAAAATGCTGTACAAAACGGGTCATTCATTATATTTACATTAAATAATGAGATAGCAATATTTGTATCCAGGTATTTTCAAATGCCACAAAACGCTTATATGTGATATGGGGAGTATCTCTGCTATGTCCCGTGTCGTGTGACCTGGATTCTTTTTCATTTGGATTTTGATTTCAATCTCTGATGATGACCAAATCAAAAACATGTCAATATATTCTCCATCTACCAGATTAGAATTTCCACTTCTGAGCTTAACGAAAACTTTACAGACAGTATTCTAAACTCCTGAGCCATCTCCATAAACGGAACATACACCCTATGCCGTTTGTACAGCATTTTTCCTTTCCAGAAATAAATGAGCATAAAATGATGAAAAATTTCCATTTTCCCTTTAAATGTAAAAATATTTAAAATTCATAATCTGCGCACGAATCTTACAACAAGCAACCTTTCAGAATATGTATATGTGTATTAAATCTCAGTAACAAGTGAACCAAAATAAGGTGTTTAAACGCCAGCTATTGCAAAACGTTACGGCCCAAATCCAATAAGAGACTTTTGATAGATAGATAGATAGATAGATAGATAGATAGATAGATAGATTGAGATAGATAGATATATTTTTAGATTGAGATAGATAGATAGATAGATAGATAGATAGATAGATAGATAGATTTTTAGATTGAGATAGATAGATAGATAGATAGATAGATAGATAGATAGATAGATAGATAGATAGATAGATAGATATGTGGTTGGTGACCGAAGTAATTGCTTGTCAGTGATTACTGATGGTGTTCATAGTAGTTTCTCTGTCTATTCGAAACTAGAACACAACACAACCCTTCTAATCTTCGTCATTCTGAATCTGATATTCTTATCCCCGTTTGGCTGGAGAAAATATTGGCCTCCCATGCATAACATCTCATTTCATACGAAACATCTTGTTTACTTGATTTGTATGAAAAGCCCCACCTTTATTTATGAATGCTTTGATACATTTCGCATTACACCTTGGTGCTTACTCTTAAGTAAGTAGAGCGTTGCATGCCTCAAAACAAATGAGTTTAAGGAGTTTTTTTTTAATGTAATCAGTGGAAGAATTTAATGTTCCATCAATTTACAATAAAGAAAATTTTGCTTTGAGCTGAATTTGTTTTACAAAAAATAAAAAATGTATCCCAATTAATATATCAAATACACCCAGAAAATAACGTAATGTATATACAATTCAATAATTGCAGAGAGAAATCAAATTAATATGAACAGAAGATGAAATAAACGCATACACGAGGCCAGATAATAAATGCATACACAAGGCAATGTCGAAACTACATACATTATGCATGAACTTCAGCAGATTCCGTTTGGAATATTCAAGACTGGCCTAGATCTAACTATGAGTTTCTTCGGGTTTTTTTTGTTTGTTTTTTTTTAGGCTTGTAGTAATCCACTTTACTTCACCAAAACACTGTACGATGTCTGTTTCTATGTTGGATTCCACTTTCTTAGTTTTTTTTTTTTTCTAAGCTTAGCAAAATGAACATACGAGACACCTAAGAAACAACCTTAAAGTTTTTAAATAGTTAGCACTGGGAACTGTTGCATGGGTGCAATATTGATTTACTAGGTAGGTCCTCCCACCGGAAATTAACGCCAACATTTAAAGTATTTTCAATGTGCAAGAACTTCTAGACAAACTAGTAAAGGAAAGCGAGAGGAAAGGACTGACTATTAATTGTAAGACACAATGTCTGGTTGTTAGAGGAAAAACCCAAGACACATGCTATGAATCGGAGATGTCATGATCAAGCAAGTCCAAATCTTAAATATCTGGAAAATATCATAACAGAGGATTACAATACGTGGTACAAAAAAAACCGAAAGAGCATTGAAAAAGGGAAAGCTCCCTTTCAAAAACTGAAAAAAGAATTCAAAAGTAAGAAAGTTTCGTTAAAAATAATAAAAACTGTAGAATTATTATATATTATTATTATTATATATTATATCAATCCTCCCATGTGCAAGTAAATGTTGACAATTTTCTACAAATGACAAGGACACATCGGGCAATAGACGTGTGGTTCTACGGGAGAATGCTGAGAATACCATGAACCGAATATTGTTAGCAACGAGGTTTTAAGAAAATTCAGAATAAATGGGACAGTTGTACTTAGGATCAGAAAGAGACAATTGAAATGTAGAGAAAAGACGGCTTGGGGAATTTGATACCAACTGGACACGCTAAAGGTAAGAAGGACAGAGATAAATATTGTGTAACCTACATAACGAACTCATATAGATGAATGGCAGAACAGGAATTAGGAGGGATGGTAAATGAACAAACATTGCTTATAGCTACAAAAGATAGTAACTTGCGTAGGGTCATGAACGACTACCTCCTTAAGGAGACGGCGTATAAAAGAATATATTTTCTGCGTTAGTACTATAGATTTTTAACTATATAATTACCTCCATTACAGAACAGAGAAGAACTGTCTAGTCAATGAGTAAATGTAAAAATACCCAGTAAAAACAACTAATAGCAAACTATTCCACTAATTTCCTCATATTTGAGAATATAGAGATTTCCCAAGCGTAGCTTCGATGTGGCACAAGTCCGAAAGTAAGAGGCACCCAGTGAGGATCGAACTCACTACCCAGTTGTAATTGTCCTAGTGAGGCAAGCTTGCTAATCATTACACCACCTCGAGGTGCCCAATCATATAGTGATTTCCCAAGCGTAGCTTAGATGTGGCACAAGGCCGAAAATAAGGGGCACCCAGTGAGGATAGAACTCACTACTCAGTCGTAATTGTCCTAGAGAGACATGCTTGTTAACCATTACACCGCTATGAGGTGCCCTATTTCAGAATATACATGATAACATGATGCTTTTTCAGTTATTGTAATTTCTTTTGATATCAAAACAACGAATTATCTCATTTCTAAAAATTGGAAATTGGGATAATTCACCAATAATGTAATTTATATTAATGTGTTTTACGGTAATGAATCAGGAGCCAACAAACGAAAGCAAAACAAATGGTGAATAGAACAAAATTGGGTCTAGAATGACTCATCTCTTCTATTCGACAGTGTGACGTTTATGGTTCATTTTTGAGTTTAACCCTAAAAAGTATTATAACTTTAAAAAGCAATGTATACGACATTTCTTATCGTATAAATTCCGAAAGGGTAGTACTGCTTCGGTGGAATTTAAAAAAAACATTTGACTAGTATGCATATGTAGTGAAGGCTCGTACATGTAAATTGTGGTATAAAAAATGGTTTTAAAATGGTGACTCTGATATATACGTGAAAAATTTTTGAAAGATACAACTGAATCAAATCCACATCAAAGCATTAGAAATTTTGGTGTAAAAACTTAATGCTTCTTACACAACCGACCACAGATATCTGATGCGACTTGGTAAACTTGCAAAGGGAATTTCTCCTGAGAACCGAATACAACATTCCACTAGCAGTTTTTACCAGAAATGGCAATATTAAGAATATATGAAGAATATATTACGGTGTTCAAAAAGTAAATATGTATTTTACCATTAGAAATTATAAGTTTAATTCATTAGAAACTGCACCCAGAATAAATTTATTATTCGACAGTGTATTGTTTATAGTACTAGTAGTCCTTTAACCAATAATGTTTACCTTTCATTTCTGCATTGTTTTGTTACAGGTGATATAATATAGGTTTTGCAATTTAACAAAAAGAAATGCTGTGGTTTCTTTTTCTTCACGAATAAATTGTGCGATCATCTGTTTCCCGATGTAAGGTGGAAACTCCATTGTTAATGTTATATGATCTTGTTTCCGGCTGATCAATGATACTGTCTTTCGAATTTCATTGCACTTGAACTGCGAAATCTGACAATTCCATTATTCTTGGAATAAGAAATTTCTTTATTCTTGTGTGAAATCTAATCATTTCTACAGTTTTCTAATACGAAGTCAGATAATTCCGTTTTGTTTTTTTCTTTTAGCGTATCAAATACTGTGATATCATTAATCGCTTAATTCTCATTTATTTGTAGAGTAAAGTCGTAATTATTAATAAATATAACTTTTTAATAGTCAAATCAAAATAAAATACTGTTGTTTAACTGTGTCATATCGCGGGGGTTGCGTTGTGGCTAACGGCAAAGAGGATGAACTGAGTTTGAATTTAGGCATAAATTCATATCCCTCTTGGAACTAAAATATATCTTAGCAAAAAGCCTTGTCAGTGGTATGTTACGATACTTATTAAAGGACAGAATAAATGAACACATAGATAAACGGTGTTCTTATCTGCCTAGGCGGTAAAAAAACGGAATCGTTATTATCATAAACAACAAACCAATGACAGGGGCCAAATTATCAATAAAATGAACTTTAAGTTCTTCTGTACCATAGTGAAAGCCCCACCTCCATTAATTCTTTCTGCATTCCTTGTTCACGAACAGTTTTCCTGTTATCCATACCTTTCTCTATTTCTCTTCTTTTTCTTTCCTTTTCTCTCTACCTTTTCATCTCTTTCTTTCTTTCTCTCTTTGCGGTAAAAATAAAGAAAAAATAAGAACATTAAAAAAAAGGCCTCAATCAAATCTAACCTGAGCGAAAGTGCACTGTTCAATACCTTTTCTTTAGTGTATTTTTTTTTTTTTTTTGTGTGTTGTTGTTGTATTCGCCAGGTAATTGTCAGGTACGGAAACTACTATCTTTGGTCAATGACGCTATCATCTTGCTTATCAAGGTTACCAATCAGTACAAATTTTTGACTTCAGCCATCTACCAATTCTAAACTTAACTATTTCGTGAAAAACAGCAGCAATAACCTGTGTAGATGGGACCCAATTCGCCGTAAGGTATTTATTTTAACCGACATGCAAAACAGGGCTGGATTTATCACAGCCACATCAAATTTCATCTTCATTCATCTGAGAAACACACACACGCAGATATATATATATATATATATATATATATATATATATATATATATGAAGAAAGACTTGTACACACAGAAATAGAACAAAGACTTGAACAAAACATATGTCATTATTGAACCTTTAGGACCCTTTCGGCCAACGCATTTTCAAAAAGTAATCGTTGGTGATATACAAACACAATGCGCCTTGATTATGTTTGTATATCAACAACGATTACCTAAGCGTTGGCTGAAAGGGTACTATAGGTACAATAATGACGTCTATTTGGTTAAAGTATATATATATATATATATATATATATATATATATATATATATATATATATATATATGTGTGTATGTGTGTGCGTGTGTTAAATATGTACACACACGCATATATATATATATATATATATATATATATATATAGATAGATAGATAGATAGATAGATAGATAGATAGATAGATTCAGGTAAGATGAGAACAAAAAGAGTACTATTCCCATGTTCGCAACATTTAATTTATAACCCCAACATTTGTGTTTTTAAAAAGAATTTGTACTTTGCTTTTTAAATGTAAATAAATCTTTCACTTGCCAATAATTTACAATCGCCTTATGAGATGCATTTGATACGCATCGAAACAAGACTGCAATTGTTTTCGATGTAATATCCTAAAATAATATATATATATATGTATTTGACTTTCCCTCGTGTGTATATATATATATATATATATATATATATATATATATATATATATATATATATATATATATATATATATATATATATATATATATATATAGGGAGAGAGAGAGACACGAGGAAAGTCAAAAAATTATCCACACTCCGATGTTATACCGAAAATACGGAAAATTTTTGAATTCCTCCCGTGTATAATCTTGATACCCTCGTCCGTGTTAGACTTATTTATGAATGCCAAAATGCATGCCGTCAAACTTGTTCAGAAATTATCAGCTATATACAAACGTTTTCTCAGATAAGTGATTAAAAATGGCTTCAACTGAATAATTCATCTAGGTCAATATTATAACGAGCGACAGCAGTAGACTTTAGAAATCTATTTTCTTTAAAGAAAAAAAAAGTCTTAAAAGAAAGATTTTATAGATTTCAACAGACAGTTCTGCTGTTTGATCAATGAATTCCGGATGTTTCCTTAGAATGAATCGACTAATCTCACCAGTTTTTTTAAAAGGTAAAGGGACTCAAAAACTTTGTATAATTTTCGCCGTTGTGTACTGATAATCTTCAAAAATTTAAATGTAATGTTAATCTTCTGATGCTTTGATCTTGATCCCCGTCCTTCTCTTTATCCTTTCCTCTCTTTACTTTTACTTTCACTTTCTATAACCCCTTGAGTGCTAATGGCACTCCCGCTTCGCTTGGGGGAAATGCATAAAAAAATGTGGATATGGTGATGGTTCAACAATCAAAAAAAAATCTGTCCTAAAATATTATTAAATTCTTTCAGGCTTTCCTACCGTCCGGTCAATACTCCTCGCCCGCCACTTAGACAAGAGTAGAGACTCACACCTTGTTTCCTGTTTAGGAACTCTTCTCTTTTTTTTCTCTGGCCTCTGTACTAGTACTGCCGTGTTTCTCGCGTGATGTGTGCAGTCTGTGGCAATGCCTCTTTATTCTGAGGGTACACGGTTGATAGTTTTCTGGTTGCTATTTCCGACTGGTAGTTAGGAGCCCTAACTCTTGCGTAGCGTCTTGAGCGGCAGCTCTGATCGACAGTTGTATAATACGGGGGTGTCTGTAATGCCATGTCGCGCATGGAAAGGTGTCCCTGTATTCACCTCCTGTGGCCACATTATGTTGCAGGTTGCACCAACTTCTCTCTGCCCACGTCACGGTCGATAACCGTCTGCTTCTTCTACTTCAGGCCTTCTCATCTTTACTACCGTAATTACACATCATGCTAACTAAAGACGATCCAAAAAGAAAACCTAAACCAGTCCTTAAAAAATCACCTAAACCATTTAAGATTTCCTTTTCTAACATCCGTGGCATTAGAACCAATTTCTGCAATTCCTCATTGCGAACTGCCCGGATATACTGGTTCTCTGTGAGACCAACCTTAACTCGTCTATCCCCTCCTCTGATCTCTCGATCCCCTGCTACCTTCCTCTCCTTAGAAAAGACTCTCAAACCCACATGCATGACCTTGGAGTTTACGTCAAGGACCATATCCCGCTAGCTGGAGAGCTGTCTCTTGAATCTCCAGACCATTCGTACATGTGTCTCCGACTATCTCTTCTCAATGCTGTAAGCTATCTCTTCTTCCTTTATCGCTCTCCATCCTCCCAAGACTGTGGTGTAATCGAATGCATTTCTGACAGCATTGACAAGGCTCTCTCTCTCCATCCGTTTGCTCACATATTCGTGTTTGGTGATTTTAAAAACGCTACTCCTGACCTTGCAGGCATTCAAATCCTTATTTTTTTAATTTCTCAATCCCTCACGCAAATAGTTGACTTTCCCATATGTTCCCTACAATCTCGACGGTAAGGCTTCTCTTCTCAATCTATGTTTTACCTCCATCCCCGAGTCCTGTAGCGCCACACAGCTGTGCCGTCTTGGCAACTCCGATCATGCTGTAGTGTCTGTCAACATCTCCTTCAACTCCACCCCCTGCAAAGAACCTCCTACCACTAGAACATCGTTCTGCTATCAACGACCTGACTGGGACTCGTTCCGAGATTTCCTTGGCGATGTCCCCTGGGGTGTTGTCTTTACGCTCCCCGTTCAAGAATGTGCTTCCGAGGTCTCCTCCTGGGTTAAAGATGGTATCGACGCTTTCATCCCCTCAAGGAAATTTAATGTCAAATCGCGCTCCTCCCCTTGACTCTCTTCTGCTTACTCAGCTGTCATTGCCCATTGCACTTCTTCCACCTTTATCGTAGCGACATGTCTTAATACAACAGACGTCTCTTTGTCTCAGCCCGTAACGAGTGTAAGCGTGTTCTCAATGAAAGAAAGTCACTATTTGCTGCTCGAATGAAAGAACGTATTGCATCTCGCAAATTCGGCTCCAAAGATTATTGGCGCCTCTGCAAGAGCGTACTTAACAATAGCAAACTCTCTATACCTCCTTTGTTCAACCAGTTTGAGGTTCTGACCTCTTCTGCCGACAAGGCTGAATGCTTTGCTCAGAAATTCTCATTCAATTCAACGCCCTTCCGGTGTACCCACACCCGATTTCCTCCTAAGAACTGAGGTTCTATTGAGTGAGTTGCACATAACCCCGTCATCGGTATTGGACATTATCTCTAAATTAGATCCCCACAAGGCTAGTGGTGGAGACGGTACACCAGTCAATGTCCTGAAGAAATGTGCGCCTGAACTGGCCCCTGTCATCTCCAAGTTATATAACTATTGCCTCAATAAATCTAGTTTTTCCGGACTGTTGGAAGTCCTTATCCATTGTTCCTGTCTTTAAAAACTCTGGATACGTTTCTGGCCCTTCTATAAACCATCGTATCAGTCTCCTACTACTCTTCGGCAAAGTTTTTGAAGCCTTATCCAATGCCGAAGTAGTTAAGCACTTTACATCTCATGATCTGCTCTCCGACAAGCAATATGGTTTCCGCTTTGCCATAACTGAAAATTGTGTACCAAGCACTTCGTAATAACGGAGAAGCTCGTGCCGTGGCTCTTGATATCTCTAAAGTATTTGATAGGGTTTGGCATGCCGGCCTTCTTCGCAAGCTTCAGGGTTATGGAATTTCAGGTCGATTGTTTAACTTGATACAATCATTCCTGTCAAACAGTGTATTGAAGGTCGTTCTCAATGGATTCTTCTCCAGCTTCTACCCCACAGACGCAGGTGTTTCCCAAGGCTCTACCCTTGGCCCTACTCTGTTCCTTATTTTCATTAACGATCTTCCTGATGTCATAGGTTCCCAAGAAGACATCTATGCGGACGACACAACTATTTACTCATGCCTCAAAAACAAATCTAGTGTCGCTGACAAAAGTAACCTGGCCGTTTGTCTCGGAAACGACCTCCAATCGGTTGTGGACTGGGGCAGGAATTGTCTGGTTAACTTTAATCCCTCAAAAACAAAACTGCTCCATATTACTCATCACAGAGAACCATCCCTGTCTCTCATTAGAATGTCTGACGCTCAACTCCACGAGAGCACCTCTTTTCGACTGCTCGGTCTCACATTGTCTGCTGACCTGTGATGGAACAAATACATTGAGTCAATTGCTTCGTCCACCGCAAGAAAAGTTGGCTCCCTGTGACGCGCCAGGAAATTCTCGCCGGAGTCGATCCTTCAAATCTACAAATCAGCCATTCGCACTTGCATGGAGTATTGCTGCCATATATGGTCTGGAGCCCCTTCTCTTTGTCTCAAGGTCCTTAATAAAATCCAGAGAAGGATATGCAGTGTAACTGGCCCTGATCTGGCATCTCGTCTGCAGTCGTTCTCTCACAGACCTGCCGTCACCTCCCTCTGACTGTTTTACAAATTCTTTCGTGGTAACTGCTTCGATGAGCTGCTTTCGCTGGTTTCAAAACTTCATGAATTTAAGCGTTCAACTAGGCTGGCATCTCACTCTCACCCTTTCACTGTCGAAACTGTCAAATGTAGCCGTCTCTTCTACTCCAATAGCTTTATGTCTCGTACTTCTCGCCTGTAGAATTTCCTCCCTATTTCTTGTTTCCATGATAGCTATAATTTCCAACTATTCAAATGTAATGTCAATCGACGTCTCCAGATGCCTTGATCTATCCCCTCTCCTTCTCTTCATCCTTTCCTCTATAACTCCTCTGTTTTCTCGCTCCAATTCTCTGTAACTCTTTGCGTGCTAGTGGCTTCCGGCCTTGTTTGGTGTGAAATGCTTAAAAAAAAACTTACCTTTTATAGAGGCTGAGCTTGTCATCTTTACGTCTGAATTTCTGCGATGAGGAGTTATTATTACTTACATTCGAACTAATCTCATTTTTATTTTTATCAACGTTTCTATACTTATACACTCCGGCTTTCTTCGCGTGTCTCTCGGTCTGGTTAATCTACATAAAGTACAAAAAAACCTAATGTCCTATTAACATGACTTCCGTTGACAATAAGTGAGTGGATTAAAATGCTCGTTCGTATATTTGATGATATAGTAATTACAAGTTCAACCCCTGGGCCGTACTTGGACTTTTTACTATTACTTTCATTCTCTGTAAACCCTTGCGTGCTTGTGGCGCTCCCGACTTGCATTAAGTGAAATACTTAAAAAAAAATCCAAATCTACTTTGCTATTTAAACCCAAATGTTTAGATTTAGTGTGAAAAGTGATATGCCTTTCCCAAGACCATTTGTACGAAACTGAATCTAACAGATAGGTCGGATATTTGAACTCGCTTCTTTCATTTCTCTTTCCGTGTCCATAATGATTACGCTACGAACAATGAATGGCGATACACATTAAAATGACTGATATATTCCTCTATTTATAAACTGCGTCTAGAGATTATACGCAAAAGAGGTATTGTCAAATATTTTATGTATAGCGAGTAAACATGAAAGCAATTAAGTCCCAATTTTCAATTTCAGATTGATATTTAGTATTTTTTTTCAGTAATTATAGCAATTTGCAGTGTCAAGAGATTATTTGCAAGAACTAGAATTTAGTATTATGGCTAATAAAAAAGAACTAACAATGAATGAAAAGAACTATATAATCAAATAAATTAGCAAAGGAAAGTCTTCGCTTCAAATTTCTAAGAATTTGAAAAGGGATCATCGAACAATCAAGAAAATATGTCAAATGGGACCTTGATTACCTTTTTTTTTTTTTTTTTTTTTAAGCATTGTGCCCCAAGCAAGGCGTGAAGCCACTAGGATGCAGGGGGTTGCGGAAGATTTGGAGCGAGAGCAGATAAGAGTGATAGGAGAAAGGATGAGGAGAAGGATAGTGGGTAGATTAAGGTAATTGGAGATGTCGATTGACATTACATTTGAATAGTTGGAGATTATAGCTTTCAGGGAAACAGTAATTGGGGAGGGTGTTCCACTGGCGAGAGGTGCGAGGTATGAAGCTATTAGAGTAGAAGAGACGGCTACATTTGAAGGTTTCTACGGTGTAAGGGTGGGAGCGGGATGCCAGCCTCGTAGGGCGCTTGAATTCATGGAGTCTGGAAACCAGAGAGAGCAGCTCATCAGAGCAGTTACCATGGAAGTATTAGTAGAAAAGACAGAGAGAGGCGACGGCGCGTCTGTAAGAGAGTGACTACAGACAAGACGCTAGATCAGGGCCAATTAGATTACATATCCGTCTCTGGATCTTATCAAGAACTCCGAGGTAAGCAGAAGGTGCTCCAGCCCATATATGGCAGCAATATTCCATTACTGGGCGAAAATTTGCAAGCCTCGATAATCGAGGGTAACCCGGACCCTAATAAATTGTCAATATCTTCTAAACGGTAGATTCTCGCCAATTGTTAATGTTGGTTTTGAAATAATCAGGCGATTTTACACCAGGAATGATTTTTTCTTTAATTTGTCACTGAAGTATTATTTGCCCATTTACTACGAAATCTATCTACGATGTGTTGTTTTTGTTATTTTTCAGTAATAAACAGTATCATTATCCTAATAACTTCGAATCCGAAGCTATGGACTGATACATAGATGTTCAACAGTCCTTATATCAGGACATTTGCATGGGAATTAAATTCGCAACACATCAGAATAAATATTTTTTCTACTTTACGTACCTCTTTAAGTTTTACTGGCGAGTCTAAGCAAACGTTGTATCGAAAGAAACGTGAAAGTTACACCCACTACTCCGTACGTATGGTCCTGTGAATAAGTCAAGAAAAACGTCAAGTATTTGATGGGTGTTAATCGAAAATGAAAAGTTTGGGTAAAATAAACAGGCCAGGCGATAATTTATTCGTGTGTTCCGAGTTCACAGAGGAATTTGTCATGCAAAGTCGCCTCTGTTTATTAACTGGTGATTAGGTTCGTCGCTGTGGAATTCTTGTGGAAGGAAACTCAACACAACGAGATGAATAGAGTTTCATTTGGGTTATTTTAATGGTTGAAATAGCTTTTACTTTTTGTTGTTAATTGTTGCTTATCCACGGGCAGGATTAGTTTTCCCGAATGCTCAACTATCGATGCTCTCCCACATCTATAGTCGTTGCAGATCAGCAAACAAGATATCAAGATATCTGGCGGTGGAACAGAGCTCAGGGAAATTTGAATCCATGTTCCAAGAGCATTACGTAAAGTGCTTGCCACCTTAAAGGCATTTGTCTATATTTCTGAGATGAGGTACACTATTTACATTATTCGTACTATTGTCCTTATCTTTGTCGCCATATTTATTACAAAGTTTCGGCCGTTGTATGCTCCGGCCTTCTTCCAGTGATTGGAATGTAGAACTGAACCCTTTATTTCGTTCACTGGGGTAGACTGTTCCAGTTCCTTGTGCCATGTCTAATGGATGTCAGTTGTCAGCTATCTCCTGTTAATTCTCCTCTCCAAGTTCTCTACTGCTTTAACCGGGTATTGAACTCCCACTCTTTGGGTCCTGTCACTAGATCTAACTAACGCCTTTATCCACTGAGCTATGTGTCCTTGAGGAGATAAAGGCGTTAGTTAGATCCAGTGACAGGACCCAAACTTTCTCCGGTTTTCTTAAGTGTCAAGAACAGTTTCTTTGTCGTTCTCATTAGCCTTAAAATTTTTGATCCATTTTTTTCTAACTACTTATAATTTTCCCATCGTCCTGGCTATGACGATAAACTACATGCAGCAGCAAGGCCTCTGATCGGGAGATTGGAGGTTTCGAGGAGCATGGGACCACCTGTTAATTGCTGCTATTCCCAGGTGCATCGTGACTCGCAGTGGTAGCACCTGTAAGGGTCCCAGGTATGGGCAAATAGTGAACTTCTAATAAGAAACAAAACACTACGAAAGAATAAAAATCCATTTTTATAGTAAAATTACCAATAATATCTATTTAAAGTAGAATTACCAACAATTTGATCTGTAGTTGAAGGCATGCAATTGCGTTCAAAATATATTTAGCTGAAACCATAAAATTGGGTTCAAAATATTTAGATTTCGGTATTAAATAACCCAAAGAAGCTGATATTCTGCTAAACAAAACCAACCAATGTAATTCTCCCTAAACTTTATTGGCTATTGAAAAATATTTTAATCTTTCAGGCATTCCTTCCTCTTCGATTAACCTACAACCAATCTACCTACATGTTTTATTTTATTTTCATTTCCTTAAAGGCGATATCTTATTTTAAAAAGCCCGAAATTCTTCATGACATTTTAAATAATTTTTTTACTGTGTAGAGTATCGTGTGCGTTTGAGTGTTGTTGAATTAGAAACACGTACGTTTGATTTCCTGCTAGAAGGTCCAAGTAGAAGTTAATTGCGAACTCATTGAGTTCAACCGAACATGAAAAGAAAACAAATAAGACAGATATATATATATTGTCAACAAATATATGTATTAAACAACAAACTTACAAGGCACATAGACATTAACATGTGTGTGTGTGTGTGTGTGTGTGTGTGTGTGTGTGTGTGTGTGTGTGTGTGTGAATGTTTGTGTTTGTTTTTTGGTGAATGTTCGTACGTAAGTGTATAATGTTCACGGCGTCTCCCTCAAACGGGAAGACGTGGATCTTCTAAGAGAGCTTACATTGTAGTCGCTGAAATGAAGAAAAAAGAGAACGAGGCGAGAAGTCGCCCAGTATTTATAGTATAGGGAGAATGACCCCTAGTGACAATTAGGGAATTAAGGAGGAGCTAACTCTGACAACTGATCTAAGCAAGTGTGAGGAACCTAGTGGGAATCGAACTCTCTTGAGCAATAACTGGAAACGAACTGAGAAGCAATATTTCATACCTTTGTAGCACGACGTAGTCTTTTTTTCTTTTATCTTTCATCACCATTTCCACCCGGCATTGTGACGTAGTAATATATGCTTAATAAATGATATAGACAGAAAGAATATTTTGAATGACCGGAAAAGCAAAGCCGATCTATGACATATTTCCCCGGTTCCATTTGACGGTGTTCCAGTCAACATTTTAAATGCTAATTTAACTTTGTCAAGGATGATATGCAAGTAATCAACATTTACACTCTCATAACACAATCTTCCTACTCACACTTTTCTCTGAACTTGTGTACGTTTAAGTACAAATTATCACAGGTCTGAAATGCGATACAAGCGGAATAACTCTGAGTATTACTAATTACAATTTTGTAATGACGGATTTAGAATTTAAATTTACCTATCTTTTCCTTGTGAATTAGTGGTTAGCAAGGTCTTATCACAGACAATTATTATTATATCAAGGTCACTCTTCTATCTCTTACGCCCGTAACCTTGTGTCAGACTACGTGAAGCTTAATAAATGCTAACAATCCTAAACAGCGTGTCTAAAATATGGTACAAGGGAAATAACTCTGTTTAAAATACTTTATTATTTGGGTTCTATAATATATGCGTATTTTCTACGATGAAAACTAAAAAATCAAAACACCACTAGCAGTTTTCAAATTTACCAAAAATCACGAGACAATAGTAGTATTTATCCGTTGCGTGGAGATAATAAGATAACGTGGAAAAGATTATCGTTATCAAGTCCTTGGAAAGATGGGTCAACCACCTTCACTGTGGATGGTTTCTCTTTTTTATTTTTCTCTTCACATAAAATTTTATTAAAATCATCTTTTATCCAGTTTAGGCAAGGTCCAGAATATCTTAATTTGGTTAAATTTTTAGTTGAATTTTTACGGCAATAGTATCTCGTGAATCATACAAGAGATCAAAAAACAGCAACTCTAACACTTTAAATTAAATTTATCAATTAAATTTCGGCATTAAATGGCCCAGTTGATATGCCAGCTGTTGTATGTTTAATTCCGTTTTTTATTATGCTGACAACGTTTCGCTCTATAAAAGCATTATCAAACAACTGAAAAAGTATCTAATATATATATATATATATATATATATATATATATATATATATATATGGATTTTTTATTTATTAATCCGACAGAGTTTATCACTTCAACGTTATTTTTAGTGGATACCTATGTTTGAGTAAAAGTCTCTGTTTATTTATTAAACCGTATAAAAATAAATATATACTGTTTAATAAATAAAAGGAATGTCTACTCAAATATGGTATCCACTTAAAATGACGCTTCAATGATAATTATATATATATATATATATATATATATATATATATATGTGTGTGTGTGTGTGTGTGTGTGTGTGTGTGTGCGTGCGTGTGTGTGTGTGTAAAAACTGAAAAACTTACGTGCAAAGTGAAAAGTTCAACGAAAGAAAATAGATAATTGCAGGATTTTTTTCTGAATCTTTTATTAAATAAAATTCTTGGTTTCTGTGTCTCATATCTAGGATGGTCGGTGAAAAAAGGAATTGAATGAATAAGTGCTTTTTATTGCATTGCTTTAATAAAACTAAATTCAACTAATTTGCATATATATATATATATATATAGTCTAGGAAAAGTGTAATTGAAGAAACCTGAGCCGTCTGGAGATCTTGTGACACACTATGTTCACCAGTCCTCTATATTCGATTCTTCTGAAAAATACTGTTGGTTCCTCACAAACCTTCAGCACTATGATCAAATTATATTCATGGTTTCTCTTCGAAGAAATGAGACCGAGAAGAACACACACACACACACACACACACACACACACACACACACACACACACACACATATATATATATATATATATATATATATATATATATATATATATATATAATACCCCACGCCGACAGTATAAATCATGTTTCATTGCAATCATCAGTACCTGATGATTACAATGAGCCTGAAACTCCGTGTTGTCCTTTCGACGTGAGGTATTATGTAAAATCATTAATACATGCTTAATAGCTCTGTTATTTACCATTGAGCACTGCTTTTCTTACATCGAAGGATATATATATATATATATATATATATATATATTCGTATTTAAACACTTACAAGTACATTTATTTATACTTATCCATTTGTGTGTATATATATTTGTGTGTGTGTTTGTGCGTGTGTATCTGTGTGTGTGTATGTGCGTGTGTTTCAAGGATGAGTGACGGCAAAATACCTAAGATCTTCATGTATAACCAGCTTGACAGTGGGCAAAGGAATGTTGGACGGTTTGTCTCAGCTATAAATACAAGCTAAAAAGTAACCGCTGAGCTGTCAATGTTAATGTCAATGTCCCTCCTACTAACTTCGAGCGAGTTGCTCTGGATAGAGTTAACTGGAGATATTTGTGGCAAAAACTGAATGATGTTGTCTGATTCCCATACGACGAAATCGATAGGAGAGTTCATTACACACACACACACACACACACACACACACACACACACATATATATATATATATATATATATATATATATATATATATATTATAAATTAATTGATTTAAATATGTTTTTTTCCGCTACACAGTTCTAACCATGTTTCAAAAATGGAAGCTAGTAAAACCTCAGAATTTAATTTTGTAATTAAATTAAAGACATTAGTTCCATTTCCTCCTCAAGCGAATTTTGGAGTAACTTTTAAAATTACTGGGTTTTAAAGACACATCAAAAATCATAATTCACGTTTCCATGATTTTAGCTGTGTCTTTACAACCCAGTAATTCATAATATTAATGCTCTGTAAATTTACATTGAGCACTATTTTGTAAAAATAAAATATCTATAAGAGCACCGAATTATATATCTTACTGTTCTTTATTTTTTATTTATATATATATATATATATATATATATATATATATATATATATATATATATTTCATTGAATTGAATACGACAGAAAAGATGATTTTATTTAGTTTTTTATTCAATTTCTCATGCGATCTAATAATTTTCTTCTTTTCGGATGATAAATTACAAAAAAACACTGTCCGAATGTTCTTTTTATCCGAGCGCTTTCGGCTATACATTTAGCCATTTTCAAGGATTAAATATTTTAACTGTTAAATAAGAAATAGTTTGTTGTCTGTATGCATTAGTGTTTTCATTTTTCAAAGCACGGTCAAGATATTGAACAATGGAAACCTTATTAAAAAAAACAAAAAAAGACAACACTTAATAATATTAACTTTGAACATTAATAAAACACCGATTAAAATAAAAATAAATAAGATAAGAAATAAAAATAAATAAAAACAAGCAAAATAATTTAACCCAAATATATAAATAAATAGACAAATAAACGACTTCAGGCAAAATAACCGCCAAAATAGACTACCCACAATGCACCACTGACCCGTATATATAGAAACAAGCAACACTCGTGGCCTGACGATTGCATCTAGCATGAAACAACCTCTCGCCTCTAAGTGTTGACTTCAATGTTCACTTTTATATATATATATATATATATATATATATATATAAAGGAGGCTAATGTGTCGATATTGCGACAAGCATGAGTGCTCACCCACATTCTAAAAAACAGGTCCAAATTGACATCTGGGAAGAATCACTCCCTCAGGCAGCGGTTAAACAGTTTTACCAATATTGGAGATAACTCTAGGTTTATATTCTTACGAACGACCACTGATATTCTGTCCGGACCAATGACCTTTTTAGAGTCAAGGCTTTTGATAAGTCTGAAAACGTACCGTTATAGAGATATTATAAAGTTATTATATAAGTATGTGCTCCGTGAGGAGAGGGGAAATCAAGTAAGAGATGGTCCTTATTGTTTAACGTTGTGTTAGAGGCAAAGTTCATTGCGAAGAGCTTTGCCTTATCATATGAGTATGTAATAACTTCAGGGCCATTTATGATAGCTGGTACAAACGCATTTTATTCTAAATTTTCAAGAACTCACAGGAACCAAGTCATTTGTGCATAGCTGCTTTTTTTCTAGTACTCTCTTGCAATGACTGATGGAAATTTGAAAATCCGCACAAGTCCCATTACACAGTTCTGTGCAGTAGAGAATGCAGTAATCGTTACAGTGGCACATTCTAGTGTTTATCGTTGCTGCACATTCTGGCGGGAACAAAGGCTAGTTATTTGGTTTCTGTTGATATTTGTTCTTTAAAATAAAATTGTCCATGCCTGACAGGATCCATTCAAAGATGAGGAAGGCAGTTCTCGAACCTTTATTTTGGGAGAAAGCTGAAAGGAGAACTTCCACAAATGTAGGATCTGAAGCTGTCGCTGTCAGCATTGGCATACCGAAAGGTCGTTCTATCAAATGGTTTATCAGGTTTGATATCAACTTTGGCAGTGAGTGATCAGAAGAGTCCAAGTGAAGTAGCACTTCAGCAGGGCATTTTTTAAGGGCAAGATGTAGAAAGAGATGTCCGAGGATTGCGTGATTCCCCGTTGTGTCAGTAATATGAGTGGGCCAGTTGATAAAACTGGCTCAGGTCATTATCGACAGAGAAGTTATGATAGCATCTGCCTTCTTCGTCGGTTCTGATTGAGTGGACTGAACACTCATTGTGGTGAATATTGAAGTCACCTCAAATATGAATGCAACTAAGGGAAGGTATGATGGAGTTTATATCGGCTTGGATTGAGGAATCAGTAGAGCCGAGTTCGAATTCCATCCGAATCCATTACATTCACTTACGTGTTAATACCCTTCGAAAAGATATGAATCCTGTTCTCCTCCCAGCTATAGGTAAATAGCAGGACAGACTGGGTTCTATAGCCTTGGATGACAACAGGTCTACCGCAAAAAGAAATGGCAACCTACTGCGGAAAAAATATTCTGCCTATTCAGTCATATATTGAACGATACATGATCGCCTAAGCGGGTATCACGCATGGCACATAACTGACTGATATATTAAGCCCTATCAACCATCTCCTTGTAAGCAGAAGTGATTGGTGAGACTCGGTAGCGAAATCGATATCATATCTGATTGAGGAATCGGTAGAGACCAGTTCGAATTCCTGTCGAATCCATTATATTCACTTACGTGCTAATACCCTTGGGAAATGTATTAATCCTGTTCTTCTCACCCCCACTCAGCATGGGAAAATAGCAGGAAAGACCGAGTTCTATATCCTTGGATGGTAACTTGTCTACCGTAGAAAGAAATGACAGGAAAAAAAAATCTGCCTCGTCAATCATATATTGAAAGATACACGATCGCCTACGCGTGTATCACGCATGGCACATAACTAAGTGAAGATCAGGAAAGATATTGATGAACGTTTATTTTTAGATTTATTTTTCGACTAAATGGTTTTTAAACTTTCCCTAATCGCCTTGTTTATTACAGTCTCTTTTCCTTTTCCTTTTCCAATATCCCCACCCAGAAATTATTACGCCCTCCCATTTATTTGGTACCCGAGTATACATTTTTTTCTTTTCTTTGCCATGTAAAAGTATATGTTTGAAAGGGGACATACTGAACACGACAGAAATCTATATTTCATAAAACTTATAACTTCGTTTTAAATATAAATAAATAATAATGTTAACGTTTTACTATGGTGGTACCCTATTACTCACGGGTACGACACTGTATTGGCTTACCGTTTCCTTTGAACTCTACCGACGTCGGAAAGTGGGCTTTGGAGTTAAAATATCACCATAGTCTCCGCCCAGACCTGTAGTGATCCGCGTTACATCATCTCCGGATAGCAATGCAATCGTATTTTTCACCATATAACAGACGAGTTTTTTTATTCAAATATCACACCGAAATTTGAAACCCAATGTTTGAGTTTGAATAAGCCTTGGGAGAGTGGTTACTGAACTAGTCTAACACCTAAATACTCCTGTTTCGTACACGAGTCTCTTTATGAATCCGGATCAATTATCAATGCATGTTATCCGCAAGTGAGCATTATATAGCGAGAAATACTATTTTTTCTTCGATGTAAAGTCGATTGATTGAAAATTAATTCGGGTTAATATTATACTCATCGGAATAGTAGTCCGATTAATTCATCAAATAAGGAAAATACATCACACCAGAACAATTGCTAGAATCCTACATCCGGCAACAAGGCCTTTGATCGAGAGATTGGAGGTTTTGAGGAGTATGAAACCACCTCTTAATTGCTGACCCGGGGTGGTAGCTCCTATTAGGTTCCCACCTATAGGCAAAGAGTGAACTCTAAAAAAAAACAAAGAAATTTAAAAGTATAAAATACATTTTTATAGTAAAAGTATTAGCAATACGTTTTTATATAAAAACAATACCAATTCATAGTAAAATTACCAACAATAAATCAATCAACACGACAGAACTCTTTCATGACATTAATTCATATAATATCCTAGAATTTCTTAAATTAAACTGTATTCCAAAATATAATTACAATAAAACTACAATATAAAACACACATATCACAGCTTCTAGTAATTATGTCCACACATGCATCTATGTGCAAAAAGCTGAGTCTTGTCGGAGTTAGCTCCTCCTTAATTCCCTAATTGTTCACTAGGGGTCTCTCTCCCCACACTATAAATAGTGGGCGACTTCTTGCCTCGTTCACTTTTTTTATTTCTTCATTTCAGCGAACACCTCTACAATGTAAGCTCTCGCAAAAGATAGCGTTTCCCATTTGTGGGAGACGCCATGAACATTATACACACATAAACGTGCGTACGAACATTCACCAAAGAACAAACACAAATGTTCACACACACACACAAAAGTTAATGTCTATGTCCATTGTAAAATTGTGTTGTTTAATACATATATTTCTTTTATATATATATATATGTGTGTGTGTGTGTGTGTGTGTGTGTGTGTGTGTGTGTGTGTGTGTGTGTGTGAAAATGTGTATATATATATATATATATATATATATATATATATATATATATATATATATATATATAATTATTTATATATTATATGCATGGTACTTAGAAAGCGCTCCATATCAGAGATAGAGCTGACATATTTGATTGTATTGATGTGAGTTTTGTCTCAAAAACTCACATCAATCCAAATAAATATATATATATATATATATATATATATATATATATATATATATATATATATATATATCGGTCTTGTTTGTTTTCTTTTCATCTTCGGTTGGACACAACTAGAGTCTCCTATTTTCTTGTAGTTGGACCTTCTAGCAAGAAATAATCGCACGTGTCCCTAATACAACAACAGAATACTTTTCAACAGTAATAACTCAGACCCAACGGCTCTCTACAGTATCATCTGCCATGTATTCAATCATGAAATCAGAATGAAAAATAATAAAATCATATTTTTATTACTTCAAAGCTCCCAAGAAAATTAAATTTAAATGACCCATAAGGAGTTCATAAGCCATTAAACAAACAAATCAATTATATGTCAAAATCAAGCACGCATAAAGATTCTATAATTCTATTTCTATGCTTACAGAATCAGGTCAAATTGGCCTTTTGTATAGATTATCAAATGTCATGTAAAAGGTCATAGGATTCATTTTGACCTTATTATCGTAAACCTAGCACGTTTTAATTTTAAATTTTTCAATGTATAACATGCACTCCTAAAACTTGATACCAAAAATCTTCTTGAGCCTTACAGAAAGAATGTATTAAGAATATATCAGTCCAGTGAACGTAATAAAAAAATCTCCTTTCATCATGGGATTTCTTTAGAGCTTACTAAACGAGAAAATTTAGAAAAAATGCTAATGTGAGAACAACACAACCGACTGTTACACCTGGCGTTTTAACAAATCAACTACAACCTCTCGATGCTTCTATTAACAAACCGTTTAAGATTTTATTGAAGAAGGAATAGGACAACTTGGGCTTGCTATGACTCTTACTAGACGAAAAAAAAAAGACCGGGGCTTTCTCAGGTGTATATGTGGGCGAAGAATTCGTGGTTAAAATGATACAGTGATTAAGTCATTTAAGAAATGTGGTATCAGTAGCGCAATAAGTGGGAACCAGGATGACATTATCTTTAATCAGAGTACGGGATCCAGTGTTGAAATGTTTCCTTCATTTCCAAGCAATAGTGAAAACAATGTGGATTTTTTAGGTTTTGAACAAAACTAAATAACAGTAAATCCATTTCTTTACCGTATTTTCTTATTTTGAGTTCTTTTATGCTTAGAACAATATAGACTAAAGCAGGGTTTTTCAAACTGTGGGTCACGACCCTTCAGTAGGTCTCGAGATAAATAATATGGGTCGCGACAAAAAAGAAAGAAAAATACACAAAAATACGCAAATGAGATCAAAGTGTAGAATATAAACAACACTAAATGCTGCACAGCATTCATAAATCATCACTAGGTTTTCTCCGCGGTAAGCTCATATTATATTTTTTTTTTTATATATATATATATATATATATATATATATATAGTTTCTTTCCAGTGAATTTATGAATTTTGTTCGTCAAACTCGTTGCGGATGGTGAGACGTCAGTTTTTTTTCTCACAAAAAGACATCGCGACAAAACTTAGCTAGCAAGTATTACAGTGCGTACGTTTTCGGGTCCGTTGAAAGCCGTTAATATTGTTGAATAATTCACTTGCATCTGAAATCAGGGCGAAAGGTGAATTTCCCGATTCAATGTTTAAGTCGAGTAACGTTACATTCTTTCTGTGATGTTTATTTGAAGTCTCGGAATTTTTGGTGAGTTGGTTGTTGTTTCGGCGAAATTTAAAAACAGGCTTGTTTTTTAAAAGTAATAATTTTATATTTATACTAAAAGATAATACAAATAGATACATGAAATTCCAATGTGTGCGGATCATATGAAATATACATACATAATGTCGATACTAAATAAATGAGCCTAGTGAACAGAGTTTGTCTTTGATTTATTACACGTAGGTATAATGGGTCGCAATACAAAATGTGGTTCTTCCTGTGGGTCACAATGCAAAATGTGGTTCTTCCTGTAGGTCACAATGCAAAATGTGGTTCTTCTTGTGGGTCGCAATGCAAAATGTGGTTCTTCCTGTGGGTCACAATGCAAAGTGTTTTTCTTCCTGTGGGTCACAATGCAAAATGTGGTTCTTCCTGTGGGTCTCAATGCAAAATGTGGTTCTTTCTGTGAGTCACCAAAATGTGGTTCTTCACAATGCAAAATGTGGTTCTTCCTTGGGTTTCAAAGTGTTTTTTCCTGTGGGTCACAATGCAAAATGTGGTTCTTCCTGTGGGTCAATGCAAAGTGTTTTTCTTCCTGTGGGTCTCAATGCAAAATGTGGTTCTTCACAATGCAAAATGCGGTTCTTCTTGTGGGTCGCAATGCAAAATGTGGTTCTTCCTTGGGGTCACAATGCAAAGTGTTTTTTCTTCCTGTGGGTCACAATGCAAATGTGGTTCTTCTTCCTGTGGTCTTCCTGTGGGTTTCAATTCAAAATGTGGCTCTTTTTTCACAATCTGCGGTTCTTCCTGTGGGTCACAATGCAAAGTGTTTTTCTTCCTGTGGGTCACAATGCAAAATGTGGTTCTTCCTGTGGGTCTCAATGCAAAATGTGGTTCTTTTGTGAGTCACAATGCAAAATGTGGTTCTTCTTGTGGGTCGCAATACAAAATGTGGTTCTTCCTGTGGGTCACAATCAAAGTGTTTTTTCTTCCTGTGGGTCACAATGCAAAATGTGGTTCTTCCTGTGGGTCACAATGCAAAGTGTTTTTTTTTCAATTCAAATGTGGTTCTTTCTGTGAGTCACAATGCAAAATGCGGTTCTTCTTGTGGGTCGCAATGCAAAATGTGGTTCTTCCTGTGGGTCACAATGCAAAGTGTTTTTCTTCCTGTGGGTCACAATGCAAAATGTGGTTCTTCCTGTGGGTCTCAATGCAAAATGTGGTTCTTTCTGTGAGTCACAATGCAAAATGTGGTTCTTCTTGTGGGTCGCAATACAAAATGTGGTTCTTCCTGTGGGTCACAATGCAAAGTGTTTTTCTTCCTGTGGGTCACAATGCAAAATGTGGTTCTTCCTGTGGGTCACAATGCAAAGTGTTTTTCTTCCTGTGGGTCACAATGCAAAATGTGGTTCTTTCTGTGAGTCACAATGCAAAATGCGGTTCTTCTTGTGGGTCGCAATGCAAAATGTGGTTCTTCCTGTGGGTCACAATGCAAAATGTCGCAGTAAAAAAAAAAGGTTTACAAACGCTGGAGTAAAGTATCAAGCAGAATTTATGACTGTAGGTTTTTAATTTGTTTTATTTTAAATATGTGTGAGCCTTTTTAATTTTTTTTTTTCAAATAAGTGTGCGTTTTTGATTTTTAAATACAAGGCAAAAAAGGATTGATTAAGGCACAAATAGTAAATTTGAATAAAATAATTTTTGCCTGAATTTCTAGATGAAGAATTATCATTATTTACACAATTTATATCCAGACTATTGTCCCCTTCTATTTTGTTTTATCACAAAGTTTCGGCCGTTGTCCTAACCGGCTATCCTCAGGTGCATATCGATCTGTGAAACCTACAGGGAATTTTGAACTGAACATTTGATTTAATCTACGAGGGTAGACTCTTCTCGTCTAGTTCTTATTTTATTTAGTACTGTTCAATTATTGCTCACCCGTTTCCACTGATTGCAAGTACACACTGCCCAACCCAGGAATTGAACTCAGAACCACCAAGTCATCAAATTCACAAACCAACGCTTCTACTCACTAGACCATTTTAAACTTAGAGCCGTAATTCTAACCTTAGTTACTGATTAGGCTGCAGCTGATGCTGCTACCTGCCATGTTTTGCATGCTGCTGAGCATGTTTTGATTGCTGAAGCTGCTGCTCTTGTGGTTGGAGACTTGTGATAGAGACAACAAAGATGAGAACAACAGTCCGAATATAAATAGTGAGAATAAATACTTTGATTAAGTTTTGGTTGGATTAAAAGATGGTAAGACTATAGTATCTGCAATCTAAAAGATTTAGCAAGAGCCATTATTGTCATTGTTTGATTTATTTTTCCTAAATATTCCGCTGAATTTTAAGACAAACTTTTAAAAATACTCCTCCTCGTTATTATATTTGCTATAAATTAAATAAAACCAAGAATTACTTTACAAAAATAAGTTAAAACCATAATAATAATTTCTATTTATCCCCAGATTTAAATAATTAGAATGTTTATTAGCAATCTAATCAATCTTAGATCTTCGATCAATTAGGTTTTCTAATTCAGCATTTTGAGATGTAATTAACAGATCACATTCTTTAACAGATGGATCAAATTTTCTAACATACGGGTTAAATTCTCTAGCTGACGTATAAAAAATTTTAACTAACAGACCAAATTGTTTAGCAGACGGATCTAATTGTTTAACTGAAAAACCAAGCTGTTTAACTGGCAGACCAAAATAGTTAACTGAGGGACCAAATTGTTTGGCAGACGGATCAAATTGTTTAACTGGCAGACCAAATTGTTTAATTGACGAACCAAATTGTTTAACAGACGGATCAATTTTTTAACTGACGGATCAAATTCTTTAACTGACAAACCAAACTGTTTAACTGACAGACCAAATTGTTTAACAGACGGATCAATCTGTTTAACAGCCAGATCAAATTCTTTAACCGACAGACCAAATTGTTTAACAGACGGGTCAATCTGTTTAACAGCCAGATCACATTCTTTAACTGACAGACCAAATTGTTTAACAGACGGATCAATCTGTTTAACAGACTGATCAAATTCTTTAACTGGCAGACCAAATTGTTTAACAGACGGATCAATCTGTTTAACAGACTGATCAAATTCTTTAACTGATAGACCAAACTGTTTGACTGTAAACCAAAATGATATTGTCGTACCGATTACTGATAATACGAGACTTAATCTCTCGTATTTTACATAATATTTAATCCAACTTCTGACTTCGTTAATTTCTCTCAACTAGTATGTGTGAGAGAGGAGACACGATGGAGTAATGGATAGCGACTCAGATTGAGGAATCGGAGATCCGAGATCGAATTCCAGTCGAATCCGTTACATTCACTTACGTGCTTGGGAAAGGTATGAATCCTCTTCTTCTCCACCAGATATGGGTAAATAGCAGGATTCTATAGCCTTGGATGGTAACTGGTCTACCGCAAATGACAAGAAAATCTGCCTCGTAAGTCATGTATCAAAAAAGATACACGACCGCCGAAGTGTGTATCATAACTGACTATGTGTCTGACCGGGTCGAGGCCGCTTATACGAAACTTGCACCTTACATTCTTGCCTGTGAGGTCAGAGAGACATATTAGGTTTCTCCTTTCAGTGGTGGGCGCTTATTTAAATTTTATTAAGACCGACAACCGGATTTGTATATCAATTCATTGCTCTTTCTCCTTTCTTGATAGGTCTGCTGTGACAGTGTCTAAAGACAGCCGTTTCCAGAAAGACACGCGCTATGGTCAACCAGGCGCACCCCTACCGGATCAAATTACCAGTAATATCTAAAGGCTAACTTGTGTGGAGACTTCTGAATCATAAAGGCACTCCTTACTACTACAGGTTTTAACCACAGATAGACATGTTAAATTGATGTCCTGCTCTAGCATATTATAACAATTTGAATAAAAGTTCTTTTTATTGGAAGCGAAAAAGTTTCAAAATTATTGGGAAAATTCTTACACTCTGGCCACTGGATCAACTGGGCTTATGATAAAGAAAAACATTTGGTGACTATTGGAGAAAGTAGAGGAGAGACAGAGAGCAAGTAGAAAGGACTAAGCATAAACTACAAGAAGACAGAATGCATGGTCATTAGTCAGAGGATGAGTCCAAAATGTGATCTAAAGGCCGGAAACACTAGAATCAAGCAGAGGCGGAAATTTAAATACCTGGGAAGCGTCATGACATAGGACGGTAAGTGCGACACTGAGATCTGTAGGCGTATTAGGATGGCCAAGGACACATTCCAAAAGATGGGCAGAGTACTGCGAAACGGGAGGATATCTTTGGTAACAAAGAAATATACTGAACTGTTACGTAGCATTTGTCCTTTTTTAAGGCAGCGAATGTTGGACGATTTCCTCAAAGATGAGGAAGAGACACGAAACAACGGAGATGTGTTTATACAGAAAGATGATAAGGATATCCTGGACCGAGCGTATGAACAACGATGAGGTCTTAGATGGGTTGCAAACAAGAATGAGGCTTATACTTAATATCAGGAAGAAGCAACTGAAGTTTCTGGGACCTAATGATGAAGGAGGGCCTGGAGAATCTGATACTCACGGGTCGAATAGAGGGGAAGAGAGATAAGGGAAAACAAGGCGTGACATACCTGGCGGACTTAAGTAAGTGGATGACAGAACGTGGGCAGGGAGAGGAAGCAGAAGGAAAGAATTTGTTGAGAGCTGCAAGGGATAGAGGGGGTGGAGATTCATGATCGCCTACGTCCTGAAAAGACATGGAACATGAAAAGAAGAAGACTAACGATAGTATAAGGCCGGTCACTACCCTCCTACCTACGAGGACGCGGTGAATTCAGGGGGGACTACAAGTAGTAGTAGTAGTAGTAGTAGTTGAGGAACGAAAACGAGATTTCAAGTAAAAAGGCCGATAGGTTCAAGAATGGACTTCTTTTTTTCTTTCCAGCAAACGTCCTGCATGCGGATGGAGAATGAGTTCATCAGACATACAAAAATAGAAAGGGACGTAAGGCAAAGATGTGTCTTCTCGCCGGATTTATTCAACCTATACAGCGAGGCAATTCTGAGAGAATTGGAAATCGTACCGGGATTCGTCATTGGCGGCCACAGTCTAAACAACATAAGATACGCAGATGACACAGTACTGACAGCAGACACGAAAAAGAAATTACAAAACCTCCTACAGAAGGTGGCAAAGGAGAACGAGAAGAAGGGACTAAGTATAAATTACAAGACAGAATGCATGGTCATCAGTAAAAGGATGAGCCTGAAATGCGATTTACAGGTCGGGTAAGTGCGACGCTGAGTTCCGAAGACTTACTGGGATGGCCAAAGACGCATTCCAAAAGCTGAGCAGTGTATTACGAGCCAGGAGGATTTCGCTACTGAACTGCTATGTGATATCTGTCCTCCTTTACGGCAGCGAATGTTGGACGGTCTCCTCAAAGATGAAGAAGAGATTCGAGGCAACGGAGGTATGGTTCTACAGAAGGATGCTAAGAATATCATGGATCGAGCGTGTGAGCAACGAGGAGGTTTTGGAGAGGATGCAAACAAGGAGGATGCTTATACTTAACATCCGGAAGAGGCAGCTGAAATTTCTGGAACACGTAATGAGAAAGGGGGGCTTGGAGAATCGGATACTCAAGGTCGAATAGAGGGAAAGAGAAAGCAACGCGTGACATACCTGGCGGGCTTGGGAAGTGGATGACAGAACAGTGTCTGGGAAAATAGGAAAATGGACAAAACTTATTGAATGCTACAAGGCATATGGGAAGTGGAGATCCATGACCGCCTATGACATGAAGGCACGCGGCACATTAATGAAAATTCTTATTTTTGTCTCTCAGGAGGGGTCAGCTGAATAGACTCAAATTTTTCTACTAGTTCGCCAGTCACCAAAAATAAGGGAAATAACTCCATGCCAGATTCGCTAAATGCATAGATACAACGTCGCAAATCAGAGTTGAAATAAAAACTCCTTCAATAAAATGACAAACACTGTTGATAACTCTAACAACACGTTTATTTAATATAAAGACTGGCGTCTATTATCTACATTAGACCTATGTCTTTTTCTCGCTGGGTGGTAATTGAATAATCTAGTAGTGCTTGCTGTTGGGAGCAAGGCTGCGTTCGCTCCAGTCACGGAAATACGTATGTGCTCTAATACGGTAAAAGCTGTACACGCAAACAGGCAAGTTCGAACCGATTGCGCGTCTGGGGTGTTGTAGGCCTCCGTTTATATAGATGAGACCCACCACTATCATTTGACATTGATATATCTAATTTCGCCACTTCTGACTTTCCTAATCTTAGGGAGACTTTTAATAAAAACATGGCTCTCTTTGTTTAAGTAACGTCAGTCCTCTCTTTCTGTAAGGATAATTGTATTTGGGCCGACAGTATTAATATAAAGAAACCCCAAATTTGAGATTTAAGTATAACCCACATGGCCGTTGTTCGCCTGAGAAAATTTGAATCACCCTTTTCTGTAGGAATATACGCATTTTGTGCAGAGAGTATTAATGTAAACAGACCCTGAATTTTATTTTTCAGGACCAAAATATTCAAACAAAACATTTATTTCTTATCAGCAAGAAGTGGATAGGATGGAGAGACCTTGGTTTTGCTCAATTTTACTGAATCTTGGCTAGTTATTTCTGTGTTCTACTCTCTTTGAAAATATTCTTTCTTTTTTTTGTTTGTCTAAAACATAATATTTAACTCGGTTTCTTTCATTTGTTTCTCAACAATTAAATTTACTCTTCTGCGAATTTCAATAATTATTTTCCATTTAGTAGCCCCTCTAGATCACCATACAGCGATTTCATGCAGTTAAACGTTTAAACAGAGCCAGTGCCCTGTTATATACCCGTTTGTTGCAATTGGTAAAAGTTCTATGCCCGATCGGCGATGAAGAAATATCACTAAGCTCTTAGAGCTAAGTTAGAGGATAGGTCAACTGCCAAGCTCTGGTCATCTAGAGTTTGGGATTTGCACTCATATCGTGGACTTTCCTATCGTTGATTGACGCGGGACACCTTTTTACGATGTATGAGGGTCAGGCACTTCAGTTCTTAGGAACCGACAGCCAGACAACCTGTACATATAATTTGATTATAGTGATGAATGTTTTGTGCAGAACCAACCACAGTTTTTGAAGAGTCGAAAACAGAGACCTGCACCGTGTGCCACGAGGTTCCCAAACGACATTTCGCAGATTTTGAATTCAGAGTTGTCCTTCTCCTCTAGCAGTTGCCATTCAAGGCTATAGAACCCAGTATGTCCTGCTATTTACCCATAACTGGGGGAGAAAAAGAGGATTCATACCCTTCCCAATGGTATTAGGACGTGAGTGAATGTAATGGATTCGATTGGAATTCGATCAGGAATTCCTTAATCCGAGCCACTATCCATTACTCCACCGTACCTCCTATACCGTTGCATCATCAGCACAGATATTTACCAATGATTGGAGTGTACTCTTAGGCAGATCATTTATGTAAAGTAGAAGGAGGGTTGTAGAGAGAAGCAAACCTTGGGGCCCCCGGAGGACTATTTAATATCAACTACCTTCTGGAACCTACCCATTAGGAAGGACTTCATATTTAAGAAGAGTTATATCGAGTGCAAGAGATGTAGAGAAAGACGGTGGCCCACCTACCTGACGATCTTGTGTGAATGGATGGTGGAATAGCATGTGCAGACGGTTTTTCAATGGGTGAAAAGCTGTTAAGGACCAAGAGGAATAAGAAGTTGTGGGGAGACATGATCCCCCACTTCATAGGGAGTGATATGGGAGTGGTGTCCCGTTGCATTCTCCAAGGTGATTTTATTGAGACACCATCTCTAGTTAACTTGACATTGACTCATCAAAAGTGTTTTCCACCATCAGATAGATCTTATTTTCATACAAAGGAGCTACCCCTCCGCCTTACACGAAGTAAATTTGAATAGGGGAGCCGGTTTAGAAGGCGAAAATCAAACAAAATATTTTTGTTTATATAAATTTTAACTTATAAGTTCTAAACAAGTTTCTTCTTAAATTTAGATTAACCTTTTACCTTGAATTTTTCGAGTTAATAGTCTGTGAATGGCAGTGAATGCTGGACAATCTTCTCACATACGAAGAAGAAACTTAAGGTAACATAAATGTGGTTCTACAGAAGGATACTGAGAGTTCCGTGGATTGAATACGAGAGTAACGAGGAAGTTCTAAGGATATTGAGAAAAGAAATGGACATTTATACTTAAAATCTGAAAGAAACAATTGTAATTTCTATGCTACATAATGAGGAATGAGGGCTTAGAAAATTTGACACTCAAAGGATATGTTGAAGACAAGAATGACAGAGGAAAGCAGCGAATAACCTACCCAACGAGCATGTGTAATTGGTTGAAAGAACAGGGATTAAGGAGAGATAGCAAAAAGAGAAACTTTACCAAGAGCTTCAAGGGACAAAAATTGTAGAGGGCCAGGATCGCCCACGTCCTTAAGGAACACAGTACAAAGAAGAAGAAGACTAGTTGGATCTATAGGATCTGTATAGAAATTATCTTTATGGCTTTGTTGGAGTTAGCTCCTCCTTAATTCCTAAATAGTCACTAGGGGTCACTTATCCTATACTATAAACACTGGGCGACTTCTCGCCTCGTTCTCTTTTTCATTTCTTCATTTCAGCGACTACAATGTAGGCTCTCTTAGAAGATCCCCGTCTTCCCATTTGTGGGAGATGCCATGAACATTATACACATATACACGTACATACGAACATTCACCAAAGAACAGACACAAATGTTCACACACACACAAATATTATTGTCTATGTCGATTGTAAAATTGTTTTATTTAATACATGTATTTGTTTATATATATATTTCGGTTTTGTTTGTCTTCTTTATTTTCAGTTGGACTTAATTCAAGTCCGGCCATTTCCTTGTAGTTGGACCTTTTAATATTCTACCTGGAGTTCCACAGATGTTTCTAATACAGCAATACGCAAACACACACGGTCCTGAATATATGAAATGTAACGTAGTTTTTCTTTCGTGAATTACGTGTAATTTTGAACTCGTTTCGACGATGCAATTTCCCAAGTTGCTAGCCTAACCCGATACAGCATTTTACTCAGAAAGAGGTCAAGTAATTTATCATGTTTTGAGAAATGTTATGAAGGAATTAGACTGGTACCTTGACGATCTATTACGCCACAAAATAATTTATTGATTTATTTAAAATTTTCAAATACAATATCCCTTTATATCGTTGAGGACACGTGAAAAGAAAGGATATTTTAAGTTTTATTGAAGAAATTGTTCATTTTTATAGCATTTTTACTACTTTTGTTTCCATGGGATTCTGAAATTGTGCTCAATATCTTAATGTTAATCTCTATTTGAAAATGACGTGAACAAAACTTCACAATCTTAGTAATTTATGAACAGAATTCGTATTCCCGCCTCTCTCCCTCTCTCTGTCTCTGTCTGTCTGTCTGTCTGTCTGTCTCTCTCTCTCTCTCTCTCTCTCTCTCTCTCTCTCATGGCCTTCCACAACTTCCTGTGTTTTTGTTCTCAGTCGGGTCTGCACAAAATACGAAACACGGGCCGTATGTAGCCTCGCTAGACTACGCAATGTGGCACTCGATGGCTTTTGAAAATCGTCATTTTTTGAATTCAAAAATACCGCGTATGAAAAAATCACTTTTATGGATGCATGACTTTATTTAATAAATATTTTACTGTCTTTGATAGGTTCGCCTATCGTCTGACAAACTCTTCCCAGTTTTTTGAACGGGAGTAGAGGTTTATCTTTTTTTCCAGTTTAGGATTAGGTTTCCAGTTCCTTCTAAAGTCTTCTCATTCTCTTTCACCCCCAGTAGCCCTTTGTGTCTTAGTAGCATTATCACCTTGAATCGATGTTTTTGTTTGTTTGTTTTTTTTATAAAAATGAATCCTTTTAACTCTCTGTATTTATTGTGAGACCGGGACTACCTACACAATAGGCTCTTCCAGGTCTATATTAAGTATGCGACACAACACTCTAGTCAGAGAGTCAGAGAGATAGAGAGACAGTGAGAGCCGCGTACGACTACCAGTATTGGACACTAACATATAGTAAGCTCCGCTTACACTATCTCTCTAACCTGTTGTTAATATATCTTTCTTACATCTAATCCGTGTTTCGTGTTTTCCTTCTGTGCTCCCGACTTTGGCCCCACATCAGTGGCGACGAGAATTCGAGAAACGCACTCACGGCAAAATACCTTACCAGTTCCACATCTGTGTCGACGAAGAATTCGAGAAACGCATTCACGTCGAAAACCGCAATACTGTGCCAGTCACACATCAGTGGCGACAGAAAGATTCGAGAATTTCGTTCTCACCATATCAATAGCGACAGAGTACTCGAAAAATACACAGAAACTCCAGGCGTTCCCACAGTAGTGTTGAACGAGAAATTAAGCTGGTATTACTACATTAGCGATTTAAACGCAACACCCAGCGTCTACATCTAAAAAAATAAATGATATATATTCCAATACCAAACATCAGTGACGAACATCTACGGAATATTAAAGTCTGTCCAAATAACATTACGAGAACGATTTCTTACACACTCACACACAGAAAAAAAAAACCAGTGCCAAAGTACTACCATTGTACTCAAGTTTTCGAAAAAAAACTATCTAAATTTTTTGTTTTATGTAACTGAGTTGAACTCGTGCATAAAATTATTCTCCCCTCAAATTCACTGAGGTGAGTTTTCTCTTTTTGTACCTCTATAAAAAAAAAAAAAGAATACATAAGTGTGGGGAAAAATTATACAATTGCGTTAAAATTAACAGAACCACGGAATTGCAAAAAAGCTAAGCACATTAGTTTAGTTTAAATTGTCTGTCCATATTTTTTTGTGTGTGTGTAAAAGAAAAAAAACTATCAAGATTTTTTTGTGTACCTCCCCTTGGTACACGGGTTTCAAAGGAAAAAAAATCGCTGTCATTTTTGTTTGCCTAAATATGGAAGATTTTCAGAAAGTAATTGCCCAAATGCTAAAAGCAAATTTGGATCAGCAACAAAAATCAGAAGAAAGACAACAACTATTTTTGGAATTACATAAACAACAAATGGAATTCCAACAAATTACGCTTCAGAATGCTGAACTACAACAGAAACAACTTAAAGAATTACTCGTAAATGCATTAAAAGGCTCAAACTCTGAAAAAGATACAATATTCTCCCAGAGTACAATCTACAATTCAATGGAAACCTTTGAATACGTACCAGAGAACGACAAAACGTTCGAGGCTTTTTACAGGCGCTACGAAGATATGTTCGTCGTAGACTGTGAACAATGGCCCAGTAAAAAAAAGGTACGTTTACTATTGAGAAAACTGGGAACTACAGAATATAGTAGGTTCGTAGACTTCATACTACCCAAGAAAACCACTGATTTGGATTTTTCAGAGACTATTAAGCTCCTATCAGAATTATTCGGGCCTAACACAACCTTGTTCCACAAACGTTGGAAATGCCTGAACACAGTCAAAGACAACCAGCAAGATTTTCTAACGTTTGCAGCATCGGTAAACAAGCTCTGTAATGATTTTAAACTAGCTGAACTGACTGCCGATGATTTCAAGCGCTTGATTTTCGCACAAGGTCTAGTATCAGCAGAAGACACCGAAGTCAGACGACAGGTACTGACAAAGCTTGAGAACGAACAAGGATTGACTCTCCAAAAACTGGCAGAGGGCTGTCAAAGAGTAATATCTGTAAAGTGTGACTCAAACGCTATCGAGGAATCAGGTGTGGCTCAGATAAATAAAATCAGAAGCAAGTCTACCTCCTATTCCCCTCAAAAAGACAAAAGGCAAATCTCATGTCCTAAATTCCGCAGTAACCAAAACCCAAATAGGTTAAAAAAAACGCCCGTACCAGGTTACCATTGTGGTAAATGGCATTGGATGAAATTCTGTCCAGTTAAGAACAAAAAATATTGCAAAAATTGCAATAAAAGTGGACATACTTTAACTTCGTGCTGGTACGCCAACAGAACGAGAAAACCCAAAAATAAAATTAGGCAAGCTCAATCTGACAATATGGTCGATAGGAATTTAAGAAAATATGTAACTGTGGATATTTTCAATAAGTCCATTAAATTCCAGCTTGACTCGGGTTCCGATCTTTCAACCATTAACTGGCGTACTTGGAGAAAAGTAAACAAGCCGACCTTATTAAAAACGGATAAAACAGCAAAATCCGTAACTGGCGAAAAGATTAACACTTTAGGCTAGGTAATATTTACAGTAACACTAAATGGAGTTAGCAAAAAGCTCAAAGCCTACGTGTTGAAACTTCAGTTAACTTATTTGAAACAGATTGGATAGAAAAATTCAATCTTTGGGATTGCCCAATGAGTACATTTTGTCGCATGATACAAAGTAAAACGTCCAATTTGGTAAATCTCAAAAAGGAGCTCAAACAACAATTTCCCCAGGTTTTTTTCTGACGGCCTTGGGAAATGTACTAAAATGAAAGCTAAGTTCAAGGTGAAGGACGGTGCACAACCGGTATTCAAAAAGAAACGGAATGTCCCTTTCGCTGCTCTAGAGCAAATAAACAAAGAGTTAGATAGACTCGAACAAGCAGGTATTCTGTCAAAAACAGATTTCAGCGAGTGGGCAGCACCTACGATCTAGGTAAAAAAGAAGTCCAATCAAATACGAGCCAACGCGATCAGAAACATGCCGGCCCCAGATAACGTTCAAGCGTTACAAAGCTTCCTCGGCCTAGCTAACTTTTACCAAGGGTTCATTAAGGACATGCAAAATTTGAGAGGGCCTCTCAACCAACTTTTAAAAATGGATAAACCATGGTCATGGACCCCGGAATGCCAAGACGCATTCGAGAAGATCAAGAAAACTCTTACTTCGGACCTCTCTCTCACCCATTACGACCCTAGTCTCGACATCATAGTCGCAAGTGATGCAAGCTCGTACGGCATTGGTGCTTGCACTCTGCATAAACTGCCAGATGGTTCGCGAAAAGCTGTGGCCCACGCATCAAGATCTCTACTTCCAGCTGAGAAACAATATTCCCAAATAGAGAAAGAGGCTCTAGGGTTAATATTCGCTGTGACAAAGTTTCACAGATATCTACATGGTAGACGGTTCATATTGTAGACAGACCATAAACCTCTAATTACAATGTTGTTCCTAACATCCAAAAAAAATTGCCATGCAGGCAGTTTATTGCGACTCATTCCAAAAAATACAGAAGTCTTTGAAGATTCCATCAATGCTACTCTAAGACAAATTGTGAAATCAAAAACATGATCGCTCCCAATTACTTTGGCCGACATAAAAAGGGAGTCTCGAGAGGATGAATTCATTCAATCCATAAAAAGCAAAATTCGCAACAAAGACCCCAATGTGCCTGAAGTTTTCTCCCTCTGTGATGATGTCCTACTAAAAAATGACCGCGTAGTGATTCCAAACAGCCTACAAAGAAAAATCCTCAGGGACTTTCACATGGGACATCCGGGGAAGAACCGTACGAAAAGCCTCATGCGCTGCTATGTTTATTGGCCAAACAAGGACAAGGACATAGCAGACATGATAGAATCTTGCAAAGGATGCGCGCTTGCAGCAAAAGCTCCAACCATGACGTGCAAACCATGGCCAAAAACAGAATTCATCTTGATTTTGCAGGGCCTATAGACAACATGTACTACCTCATTGTTGTGGATAGGCACTCAAAATGACCTGAGGTCCTACAATGCGAAAGACCAACCACAAACTGCACGATCGGATTTCTACACGAGCTATTCGCGCGTTTTGGCGTGGTAGATTGTGTAGTTACAGATAATGGCACTCAATTCACATCAAGTGAATTTAGAAACTTCTGCAAGTCATATCAAGTGGACCACATTACAACGCCTCAGTACCACCCTAGGTCGAATGGCCAGGCCGAAAGGTTCCTGGACACTTTAAAAAGTGCTTTAAAAAAGGCACTAGGCACACCGACAGATAGAGCATTGCAAGAGTTTCTGCAGGTGTATCGGATAACCCCTAATCCGAAAACACCTATGGGAAGCTCGCCCGCAGAAACAATGTTCGCAAGGAAAATCAAGTCTGTCTTCGACAAATTTATTCCACGGCAAGCAAAGTTAAAAAAACCGTATCGCCTCATAAGAAATATTTCAATCCTGGCGATAAAGTCTTTTTCAAGGCTTACAAAAACAATATAACATTCTGGGAAGTAGGCACCATAAAACAAAGAATTGGCGAACTGGTCTATATTGTCCAAGGACCAAAAACACTCACAAACGCGATTGGAACCAACTCAAAAAATGCCGTTTGAAGGAATCGGAGGAATCACTACAAAATAGCTGTGAAGAGCCGATCGACGTAATTTTCGATCACTTCGATCTCGACACGGCCCAAGTCTCTCCTGAAGTGCGACGCTCAGGAAGGAAAAGGAAATTTACTCAACCGCTCGATGTAAATCCCAAGAGGAAAAAGTATTAACAGTTTTATTTTTTCTCTCCTTTTCAAAAAGAATCTCTTGGAAGGTGGGTATTGTGAGACCGAAACTACCTACACAATAGACTCTTCCAGGTCTATATTAAGTATGCGACACAACACTCTAGTCAGAGAGTCAGAGAGATAGAGAGACAGTGAGAGCCGCGTACGACTACCAATATTGGACACTAACATATAGTAAGCTCCGCTTACACTATCTCTGTAACCTGTTGTTAATATATCTTTCTTACATCTAATCCGTGTTCCGTGTTTTCCTTCTGTGGTCCCGATTTTGGCCCCACATCAGTATTAAAACGAAAAATAATTTTATCACTATCCCTCTCTATATATACAGTAGAATCTCATATCCGGAATCCCTCATATCCAGAGTAGCCCATAATCCGGAATCCCGCATACCCGGACATGATTTTCATGTGTATATTTGAACTATTTGGATGATATGGAACTGATTTGAAATTTCTGTTTTTCAGGAAATTTAATTTGGATAATTGCTAATGGCTTGTATTGGTGCAAAATATGATAAGAATAGGAGGAAAGAATGATAACTGGACGCATCTGCAACAAGATAGCGTTGAGGTGCATGATTGTGATGAAACCTGGACTGAAATTGTAAAAGATATTGAAAAGGTTGTCAGTTTTATGGAAAAAAAGCCAGCATTCTGCTATGATGATTGCAGTAACGCACGCAGCGTTAAAAATGTCTTCTCGTTTAAAAAATTCATGCAAAAAGAAATGGGGAAAAAGTTGAATAACATTAGAAGAAAGAACAGCGATTAAAAATCCTCGTTGCATTATTTGTTTTGCATACGCATTAATTTAAAATTTTCATTAACATTACATTAATTTTTATTTTCATAATTGTTTTTTTCTTTTAAAATCAATTCCATTATATTTCACCATTAGCTTATTTTGTTTTTATTCATTCTTATGCCATCCTTTCTTTTGGTTTCATTCTTATATATATATATATATATATATATATATATATATATATATATATATATATATATGGGGTTTCCACTATAATAGCCTTTGAAGTCATAAAATGTATACGTGAGTATATATATATATATATATATATATATATATATATGAAACATACATACATATATACCAAAACAACAAATTCCTAATCCAATTCCATAATTAATACCCTCAGAATAAAAAAAATAAATAACTTCTCCGACTAGTTTATACATAACAAAGCGCCGAACATCGTTACACACTTTATCCGTATATATGTGTGCGTACCTCCACCTACAACCACATAGAAGCGCACATATGCCTGTACATAAACGCATAAACACTGACATATGCACATAAATTCTAACAGTAATAAACAAATTTAAATGTAAATTTAACCTCCTACAATAAATAGTTATGGTACCACCAAATCCAGTTAAAAAATGAAATAATAACCCCAAGAGGATGTTATATATATGTATATCCCTGTATATTTACAGTGGTGGAAATAAATATTCTACACTTGAAAAATTATATTTTTCTAAATGTAAAAAGCCTTAAATAAAACAAATCTCGGTACATTTTATGTATAAAGACACATAATATTAAAAATAATAATAAACTTAATTAATTCTTATTCTAACAGAAATGTGAAAAAAAAAAATTATTAGAATAAAAATAACAATTATTATGAATAAAATAATTCGTTATCGATTTCTAACAACCTGAATATTCCCCAATTGCTTCGTTCATAGCAAGGTTTAAAACTCGTAATACGTCGAAAACCTCGAACAGGGGCTAGAGGAAGATTTCTCTAAGAACGATATTAACCATCTACCCGAAAAGAGCTGCAGGAACATCTGCGTGTATTGGGATTAAATAACCAAGCGTACAATAAGGACCAGTTGTACAGGGACTCCTCTCCTCTTGAACAGGGTTCGTTAGAGAGCATAGGATAAAGAATATGCTGGTACAGATTAAAATAGAGTTGTTCGGGGAAACATTGGAGGAAGGACGGGTGACTACTTAACATGGAAAGTCAAAAATGGCAGAATATCAATAATAGATGGCAAGGATGGACGGTTTATGCTAGTTTCAACTGGATAATGACATAGACATGTCTTGCAATGGCCAAGGAAAATAAATATAGATGTTATCGTGACTTTTCAAATTTGCTGCCAAAAGAATGGACAAAATACCACAACCGGATGTTGGTTAATGAGACTATTTTTTTAAAATGTATCTTTACGCATATAAAAATTAATTTCCTTTCTTTTTCTGTCACTTGTCTTTTTTTATGAATAAATGTTAGCAACAATTTTTTTATTCGTCTATTTATTTTCATACATTATATTTTATTCTACATACATATACGTCATAATATATATATACATACGCATGAATGATTTTTTTATCTTATTCATTCACATATATATATATATATATATATATATATATATATATATATATATATATTTTTTCTATATTTTCTTTCTATAGGTTATTTATTTAAAAAACAAATTACTTTTTTTCTTCTACGGCCAAAAATTTCATTTCCTATTCTCGTTCATCTTTCTGTCATGTTTTCGGGTTCTGTTCTTTCTTTCATTTGCCTTTATTTTCTTTTGAACTGATTTCTTTCAATTGTGCCTCAAACTCCATTAGTTTTTTACAATACGTTCTTTCGGGGTAAAATTTCGGTTTCCATTCTTTCTTTCATATTTCATTCTTTATTTTTCTTACTTTTTTGATATTTTCCTTCTTTCGATCTTTTTTCCATCCTTCAACATCTCTTCATCCATCATTTTCTCCTGAAAGTGCTCGACGATCTCTACATTCTTTTGGTTCCTCTCTTTTCTCCGCCATCCTTTCTTCCCCTTTTCTTCTTTCTGCTATCCCTTGGATCTTAACCTGTTCTAGAATTTATTTCCCTATGTATTCCATTCGTAACCATCTACCTTTTTGTTTCAGGGTTCGATGCTTTTTCTAGGATTGTGATTTTGTTATCGTGACTTTTGATGAGACTTTTAAGAAAATAAACTTTTTCTGTTTGTTTTTTTTATGAATAAATTTTAATTTTATTTCTTTCTTTTTTTTTTTTTTCTTTCACCGAATGATTTTTTTTCTTATTTTCCTGTTTCTCTTCATTTTTTTCATTTTTTTTGTTTCTTTCTTTTCAGTCGTGTTTTTTTTTGTTCATTCTTTCTTTTTTCTTTCATTCTTTTTTTTTTTGTTATTTTAATTAATTTATTTTTCATATCATTCTTTCTTTCTTACTTTCTATATTTTCCTTCTTCGATCTTTTTTCTTTCATCCATCATTTCTCTCGCTCTCTTTTCTCGCATCCTTTCTTCCTTTTCTTCTTGTCTGCTATCCCTTGGATCTTCTCTTTCTCTCTGTATTCCATTCACTCTTTTTGTTTCGTTCTTTTTTCTTGTGATTTTACTTGATCTCTTTTTCTGTTTCTATCATCTTTTCTTTCTTGTTTTCTTTTTTTATTTCTTTCTTTCATTTTTTCTGTTCTTTTTGTTTCATCTTTTTTCGTCATATTTTCATTCTCCTGGCATTTTTTTTTTTTATTTTTCATCCATTTTTTTATCATTCTTTGCTTTTTCCTTCTCAAACTCTTCTCTCTCTCTCTCTTTCTCTCTTTCTTTCTCTCTCTCTTTCTTTTCTTTCACCCATTTTTTCTGTTCTTTTTTCATATTTTTCATATTTTCATTTAGGTTTTTCTTTTTTCATCATTTCATTGTATCGTCCTTTTTTTCTTTCTTTCTTTCTTTTTTCGCTTTTTACGTTTTTTTAGTTTGGCGTCCTTTTTTCTTTTCTTTTCGCTTATATTTTTAGTTTGGCGGTTTTCCTTTTTTCTTAGTTTCAGTCCTTTCTTTTTTAATTTTTTTTTTTTTATTTCTACCTTTTTATCCAGTCCTCATATTTTATATTTATTTTTCTTTCTCTCTTTCTCTTTACGCTTTCTTTCTTGCATGAAATATAATCCACGGTTAAATTTCTCTTTCTCATTCCTAACTTTACTCTATCTCTTTCTTTCTCTTTTCCTCTCTCGCTTTTTTTTTTTTTTTTTTTTTTTTGTTTATTTGCGCTAATTAAGCAATAACAAAGGAGGAGGCAGACGTATCTTTGACAGTTCTGATTAATGTAACCACATAAAAATTAAAAATAGTAACCCAATAGTGTCTAATCAGCGAAAAAAACAAAGATTATGTCAGCTTCGAACAAACGTCTTTTCCGGTATTTTCCCGCAAGATGAAGTGCATGTGACGTCACAAGAACAAAACGCCGGTGTTGTAGTAAACCAAGCAGCCTGCGGATTTTCTGTACGTGGGTTTCATATAAAAACGAGTCGAAGGCTCTTGGCTTTTGTCTCAGTCTTAATTAGACGACCGATAATTCAAGACAACACTTCCTTCAAGACTTATTTCAGAAATGAACAGAATCGGAGGTCAGTTTGAAGGTTTCGCATCTTTGTTCTTTTATTGCTTCTATTTCGCATTCAATGGTGACTGGAATGGCTTCATTGATTATTCTTATAAAATCTCTTCTGCTCAAATAGTTTAGTTTGTTTTGTTTTACGATATATCAATAACATTGGGTTTATTTAATGCCGACAAGATTTTTATTGCTGGTAATATTTTTTTCAAAAAATGTATTTTTTTAAAGAACATATTGCTGGTAATAATATATTACTAGTAATATTTTTTTCTTCAAAAATGTATTACTGGTTATAATTTTTTTACAAAAAAGTATTGCTGGTAAAACCAATTTTTACACTTTCATGGTGCTTTGATCCCTATTTGGAGATTAACTATTTGCCCCCAGCTGGGACCCTAACAAGAGCTACAACGCCGGGTCAGGGAAGACCTGGAAACACCAGAAATTAAAAGATGTTTCGACGCACCTTAAAACCTGATCAGAGGCCTCGCTGATGGATGTAGTTTATCGTCTTATCCAGAATGCGGGTGTAGTTCATTGTCATACCCAGGAAGGACTTCTGTTCTAACAATCAAAAGATAGGTATAAAAAGAACTATATTAAGTAGAATTATACGCAAAAGACATTAGCAATTTTTTTTTTATGAAAGGAGACTTTATCTCTTTATAACTATTATTACGTAATTTCTTTAAATTTTTTCTTCAGGAAATGTATGTTCAATTACATGAGTAAATCTAAAAAAACACACACCATTTTAAATATGTACGGAGAAAGATTAAATATTCTTTCTGTCTGCAAGTGACTTTTATGTAATGTTATGCAAGGGTTAGCAAGAAATTCTTCTTACAGCTTTTCAAATTATTAACAATTCATCAATTCAATTTATATATATATATATATATATATATATATATATATATATATATATATATATATATATATATAATGCACACACAGAGACAGTGTAAGAGAGAAGATAAATATAAAATTGGACACTGAAATCAACACCGAGCGGAAACAATCTGTTTCATGCTTGAACACATTCTTCAGGCCATGTGTGTTGTGCTTTAGATCGACTATTTATATATGCCGATCAATAGGGGATAATGACATGCAGGTCTATTAACGGTTATTGGTTATGTAGTAATTGTTACGTTTCAAATTATTCTGGAAGCGACTGAGTATAAATACTTTGAATAATAATTAGTAGCTATTTCATAATGTTGTTTGTTAAATTTTACCCATTAATTATTATTGATTACGTAATTATTTGAATACGATCTATCCCTTTTATTGACCACTTTTACATATAAATACATATATATATATATATATATATATATATATATATATATATATATATATATATATATATATATATATATATATAATCCATATGAGAGACAGAACAGATGGAGTAAAATTCCACTGTTCGTAGCATTTACTTTTTAAAGTTCTTAAACCCGTAACCCGTGCCATCGCCTGAAGAGATACAATCAAAGTAATGAAATATGAAAGCTTTTGTGCAGCAGTATCACTATGTTTTTATTATAATCTCTTATACAAAAAAAATATATACACACACACACACACACACACACACACACACACACACACACACACATATATATATATATATATATATATATATATATATATATATATATATCAGTCAGTTATGTGGCATGCGTGATACATGCTTTAAGGATCATGTAACTTTCGATACATGAATGACGAGGCAGATTTTTCCCGCAGTAAGTTGCTATTTCTTTCCTGTGGTAGACCAGTTGCCATCCAAGGCTATAGAACCCGGTCTGTCCTGCTATTTAGTCATAGCTGGTGTGGAAGAATAGGATTCATAACTTTCCCAAGTGTATTAACACATAAGTGAATGTAATGGATTCGATTGGAATTCGAACTCGGCTCTCCGATTCCTCAAATGTGTTTCTATGTTCCTGCATTTCCTGCTAATTCTATTCAAGCAAAAACAATTAAAGTACAAAGTTAATAATTAAAGACTATATAAGTTAACAATTAAATCAATCCTATATTTTGTATGTAGTATATTACTGCTTGGAAACTTTTATACAAGGGCCGTATAAAATTTAAATGAAAAAATAGAAAATATCTAACCTCAGGATTAGTTGGGACAAATAATTACTAAATTATCAGAATTTTCTTTACAAGAATAATTACCAATTGATTGTTTTTAAGATGTATGAGAAAATGTTATTATAAGACTTTAAGGTCATATAGGGGCACAATGTTAAGGTGTTAGTAATGAATCAAAGACGATACTTGCTGTGAGAAAAGTAGAATTATGAAGAAGATGGTAACGAGGAATACAACGAAGGAAGGCTAAACAGACAGAATAAGGAAATACCATAAATGCAAATGTAAAGAATTTTTTCTTGTGCTGCGTTTACAGACAATTATGGGGGGGGCTTCTGGAATAACCTTTGGCAAAAAAAAAAGGGGGGGAATATTATCATTTGATATAAAATTTAACATCAAGTGAAGATGAAACAACTGCATTATTTGAAACTGACACACTCTGGAATGCAATTTGAAACTGAAACACACACACACACACACACACACACACACATATATATATATATATATATATATATATATATATATATATATATATATAAGATTTAAGAAAGAGCGGATATTTTTAGATATAGTGCTCAATATTAGAAATATTAAAATAATATTCAAAAGTAGAGCATTAATATTATGTAAAAACATTACTTAACTTTTAAATATCAATTTTTTGTTGTACTCCCCGACTCCGAAGTCTCTTGATAAATTTCCGTTCTTAGGGGACTCTGAAAATTGGAAATATCATTTAAAACCAGAACCCCCTATATATTTTGGGCAGCAATCTTTCTTTTATACATGTTTCCTTGGATGTGATGCACAAGTGAAATGTTATCGGTTTATTATTCAGCCTTTCTAATGTTCTTAAAATTTTCTTTTATGGGTCTCGGAAAGTGTAGAGTTTGTTCGTCTTGATAATTTCCCAAGAAAGAAAGAATTTGACAATGCCAAAAACGTTTCGGCGGTCTTTTAAAAATATCCCTTAACATGAAATTACAACTACTTTCACCCAGCATTACTACTAATTTACACAATACAACTTAGAACAAAGACACGGGATAATATAATAACAATGAATCCAGAAAATAGCTAATGAATTGACCGAAAACGCTTGGAACAAAAATCATTTCGGGCAGTTTCTACACTCTCTTCGTTCCCATAAAAAGAAAACTAAGAAAATTAGAAAAAAACTGAATAAAAACCATAGATTTATCGGGCCATCCTTTGATAGGAGTTAACACTGTGAAGCGTTTGTTTGCAATGTCTAGGTAAGCTGAACGTTGAGCATTTTATTTTACTCATTAGGAAAAGTGTTTGCTTTCAGGTCTTTTTCTTGCCTTTTTCTGTCCTTGTTTGAGAGTTTCTCTTGATTATGGTATTAGGTCTTTTAGCAAGTTCCAACAGCAATTTTTGAGTTTTTTTAATACCCCCATATATATATATATATATATATATATATATATATATATATATATAAGTAAAAAAATGAAATAGTTAGAAAATTTTGTACAAAAACCTGTATAGAGAAAATTAATTTCAAAATTTACTACAGTCGAGTTATCAAATATAGACCAACCTTTTAAAACCTGATCGTTAGCGGTATGTTTTTAATGAAAATCAAATGTTTAATGTTGTATATACGACTGCATTATCAAGACGTCTTACTCTACACATCGTCCACTGCGAGATATTTACAGCAACATTCCTGTCCACATCCACAGTATAGAAAAATGCTGATAGATAACACAACTATAACAAGAAAATAACAAATTAAAACTACAGATCCTCGAAGGAATCTTCATTAAAAAAAAATTGAAGCCGAAACTGAACAGAATCCGCTAAGAATACTGTAATAATTTTCTAAAATGCCTATAAAAAGAACAGTAATACACTCTCGGCCATGACCTTCCAACATAAAAGATAAACTTCCATATTAGATAATTTTCCCGTTCCATGAGCGCCAAGGTATAACTGCCAGACATATTATTTAAACGCAAAAGAAAAGAAAATCATTAATGGATATCTAAAAATATGTTTTTGCTTTACTAGTTGCATCTCTGATGGTGATCTCAGAAAGAGATGGAAAGTACTTGGTAAATAAAAATAATATAGTGCATTTCTTGGCTTATTTAATTGTAATATACGGAAAAATATTCGTGAATATGAAAGGATTATGATAAAAATAAGTCTATTCCGGTTGATGAAATAAAGGGTTCGTTTCGAAATTCCAATCAACTGAAGAAGGCCGGAGCGTATAACGACCGAAACGTTGTGAATATGGCAATGAAGATGAGGATAACAGTCCAAATAATGTAAGTAATGGCTGGTTTTGTCCTTCATAAATTCATATGAAACCCATTTTCATAACAGCAGATGTTTTTCGTAATGTTTGTGCTAAAAGTGTAACGTCGTCCTGGATGTGACGATAAACTACGTCCGCGTTCTGGGTAAGACGATAAACTAAGTCCAACAGCAAGGCTTCTGATCAGTAGGTTTTGAGGAGCATGGAACGACCTCTTAATTGCTGGTGTTCTCCGGTCCACCCTGACCCGGGGTGATAGCAACTCTCAGGGTCCCAGCTATGGGCAAACAGTTAACCCCAAAACAGGGGTCAAAACACTACGAAAGTGTAAAAATAGGTTTTAATACCAGAAATACTTCGTAAAAAATTATTACCAGCCGTAAATTTTGAGGAAAAACTTACTACCAGCAATACATCATTACCAGCAATACATTTTTTTTTAAATATTACCAACAATACAATTTTTGAAGAATAAAATATTACCAGTAATAGAATTTTTGATGAAAAAATATTACGAGCAATACATTTAAAAATATATTATCAGCAATAAAAATTTTGTCGGAATTAAATAACCCATTGAGGTTTTATACCGTAAAACAAAACAAACCAAATCAAACTAAACCAAAATTGTAATGGGATGTGTTCAAACAACCTTAGAGTCACCAATTGTTACAGTATTTGCTTGAAATTTGTGACAATCTCAAAGGAAATTAATTCAATATATGCATTGATTTTTATATTTATATTCAGGACTCGATGTAAAATAACACAGAAAAGAAGAGAAAAAACTATTCTTCAATAAACTTCATTTAATACAGTTGTTCATCTAATACAAAAACTCTTCAATGTCGAGGGTTTCTAAGTGAAGTTGTTGCGCGTGTGTACAAGAATAAGCGGTGCATATTATGAGGATATGTAGGATAGATAACGGTTGATCCTAACTTTGAAGAGGCTACGATTGTAGTGATTGGAAAGAATTCTTTTAGGAATAACAGTTCTGAGGGAGAAGCTGTTTGGTTGGAAATTCCTCCTTACTAATGGAATACGAAAGAGATGAGTATAAGTCGACTCTGTGTACATGGACTGACGAAACTAAGGAATATAGCTCATCTAAAAACCTGCCATGAAAATAGCAAACTACTAACCTTCTACTATGAGTCAGCATGTGACTGACAATGCATCTTTGAAAAAATTTTAATACCATTACGTTACTAGTTTGTTATGATAGTCCAGTTCCGATGTTGTCTCTGTTCTTAAACTGGAATATTTCTTGTGTTGAATGTATTTTTTACTGATGTTCACCCAATATAAGGCCCAAGTGCCACTCAATGTAGAGATTTACTGTGTGCTGTTGTATTAGCGTAAGAAAAGGAAATAAGTTAAATTCTTTGGGCTATGCAGAAAAGATAACGGCTGACTCTAGGTTTGAAGAGGTCAAGAATTAGTCGGAGATGTTAGGAGTATAATGTGGAAGTAGACTTGAGAAGGAACCGGAAACCCAATCCTAAACAAGGGATATATTTATTTGATAGGTGGTTGGGTAGATATTATAGCGGTCACATGAGTTTTATTTTCCGAACAGGAGATAGTTTAGTGGGTTGTATGTGACACATAATATGTCTGGAGAGAAATCAGTCGAGATTGAGCACATTCAGCTGGATCTTTCAGAAGAGAAACAAGACACGTTTTGTCACGACGGCATCCTTAAACTGAAAAGCGAAAGAAGAGAGAGATAGCCAGTCTCTGCACTTTCCTTTTATACTGATTTATACAAATTCACCTAGCGGTCATTAAGAGAAGTCCCCTAATAGACAAGGTTAACTAACCCCACAACATATAATATAGTTAACCGATTATCTGAAAAACAAAAAGTTAAATAGATTCAAAAGACAATTAAAATTGTGCACTTTTCTTCTATTTATTATTTATTTATTGTCGTCGTGTTGTTAAATGTCTATTTTTCACTTGCTTTCTTGTAGCTTTCATTCCTACTTATTTTACAGGACTTTTTACATATTTCCTTCTATTTATCACCCGGCATTGGACTAGTATCATATGTGCCCCAGTCCAGGAAATATGGAACAATCCGTGCCTTTTGGCTAGCCATAAAATGTCCTTCCCTGGGCACAGCACATTCCACGTTACTGAGAGCATGAGTACTACGCTCCACCATTTAGCCAAGAAAGCGGACGTCACGCTTAAATTGATGCACGAATTAAGAACTTATTATGTAAGTTGGATCATTTTTTTTTATCACATCAGGCTTTTATCTTTTGAATACGATAAGGATAAGAATACTATTGTTGCAGGTTGCAGGTTGCCACCCGCAAAAATATATTGACCCGAATGACAGAAGACAACAACAAACGAATAGTTGTGTGAAAAAATATATTGCCAAATTTATTTTGTTAAAGAAAATTCATCGACAAAAATTTTACAGTGAACTAGGCAAAAAGGTCTCTGCATGTTTATGTAGGTGGGATGAGAATATCGTTGTCTTGGGCTGGGAAGTTTTGCGGTCGTAGAAGAGTGTTGACCTGAAGAGGAAAGTTTTGTAGTCTCTGAAAATGATAATTTATTGCATATTGTCGCTGCTGGCGAGGATGGTTGGCTGGAACTGGAGGCCTGCTGGAGCTGGCTGGCTGGAGTGGCAGCCGATGGCGCGATGGAGCTGCTGATAATGACTAGTCTTCTTGGCTGTGGAATGCTGCTTTTCGTGCTTCGAGGCCTTTTTCTATCCTGAATCTGTTTTACATGAATCAATTTTACATCAATCGCTGATCCTTGAAGAAACTTCTGATTGTTTTTTGTTTTTTTTGTTTGTTTGTTTTTTTTTTTTAATGTGAGAGTGACGACAGGATATGGCCTTATTTTTCAAGACAATTATACTACGTATGCTAGGACTGCCCGGATAGCATCCAGCCAATTCATTTTAATGAAAAAAGAAGAAAAAAAAAACAATAACAGTACAGTAGATAATCATAATAATACGTACAAATATATAATAAATGATTTTCCCGAAGGGCCTAGTGAGACGTCACCCCGGCTTCTCTGTCCCAGTTCTATCCTGTGACGACCAATGTGACTTAGTATTGGTCGCGGCACCAAATGTGGCGTTCTAACCCTTTGCTGATTCCGATGGGAATCTGGTTAGATTCGGTATCAACTTTGTCGTTCCCAGCTCGCCTCCAACGTCTGGTTACCGAAGTAACTGCTTTGATTTCTAGTCTAACCTACCCACGTTGTGATTTGATCTTAGGTAGACGAAATCAATCAGTCGCCGGGCCGCAATGCAAGCCGAGTCCGAGCAAAGGTAACACCACACAAGTATATGTAAAAGAAAATAAAGTAACAACTTGAAAAGTCCAAATGTTTTTAAAAAAAGAATAACAAATATTTTTATATCTGGTTGCTGAATACAGGACTGCATCTTTCTCCCAAACCGCTAATATGGATTCGTGACACTTTGTGTTTGTTAGGCGAGTCTTAACATCTTAAGTTTTTTTTTTGTTTTTTTTTTAAGAAACTGTTTTTTTTTTTTCTGTATCTTCAGGTGATATTCGTAAAACTTGTTTTGGTGGTGTGAGTCTAAGTCGTTCTTCAAAAATAATTTTTTTTTTTGGTTAGAAGTTGAAGTCGGGATATCTTTCAGTCAGCTTTCTGCGAGGCTGGTCTCAGAGCTCAACCACTTCAACTGCAACTAACTTCTCTCTGACTCTCTAATTCCAACTACCGGCTAACTCGCTGCGACTCTGCTTATATGGACGCCGACCAAAACCGGGTGTGGGCTTGTCGTGGTTTGGGGTTCCTCGATAATTCTAAATCCAAAATAAGGATTTTCTTTGTTTTCGGACAGGAAAAATTATCACTTTCCATTGTTGGTAGTCCATTGCTTTTTTGCTTCAGAGGGGTTCTTAAGGGTATCGTCCTCCCAAATTCTTCCTTTCTCATATCTCACACCAATCCCCTCAGAGGGCGTCAACAGGTTTCCCTTCTTTCTCATATTGGTATCTCACACCAATCCCCTCAGAGGCGTCAACAAGCCTCCCCTCCTTTCTCATAGCGTCTAAAAGTAACCTGTAAAAGGTTGATAAACCGTAAAAATAAATAAATCACTCAATAAAATCTAGCCGAATGGAATCACGTATTTTTTTACTTGGTCATCAATATAAATTTTCTTCTTAAAAATTCTAGTTTATTCACGGTGCAAACATAACTTAAACATCAATGTCTTTTTATGTATCTGTTTTATATAATGTCTGATTAGGCACGACACAAACACCTATTTGAACTACTAGGAAAACTTTATTTGTTTGAGAAAAATCTATTGACATTCCATAATTTTTATTTAGATTCGGTTATTTTAGGAACATAATTAAATTTCCCTTTAATATGTATCTGTTTTTCTGTAGGATCAAAAAATCTATGATCGCGATGCAGTCACATCTTTAAGAAATACAATAATTCCTGGCTTTCCGAAAAATAAGCCTCCAGATAACAAATCACAGGTAAGTTGAACAAACTGGACGATGTTTTAGCCACAGCAACTATTTTAAGAGCTTAATTACGCACAAATAAAAAATTAACGTCAGAATTTCTAGGACTACTTGTTTTTACTATTGTACATTGGTAAACATGGATAAATTTGCCTGCCATAAGACGTAGTATCAAAAGGATGTTTTTTCCCATCACACCTCTTTTAAGTACCTTCACTCCCTCGGCAATTTTTATTGTTTTAAAAAAGCAATGATTAAAATTGTAAGGAAACCTAAACATATAATGAAAGTGAATTTATACATTTTTTTGTTCTTGAGAATTTATAACAAAAATATTAAACACTATTTATTTATTAGAATGTTTATTTACAAGAATAATTTTATATTTACAAAATTCTTACAAAATATTTACAAAATTCTAAAAACTAATACAATTAATGAAACTAATCCCATGCATTATTTATCATTTGCCTATTTATAAAGAAATAAATGTGAAAACAATTTTCTATTCATAAATTTATAAACATTTACTAAATTATTAAAATATGCCAACCAGCTATAAGGAAATCCTTAATATTTACCGTTTTATAAAGTTCGAATCAATTAGCCTATGTGTTGCTGACCATTCCAATAAGTAATATAATTAATAAATAGTGGAAATAAATAATAGAATAAATAAACAGTGTCTATTATTTGTGCTGTAAATTCTCAAGAACAAAGAAAATGCATGAATTCATTTTCATATATTTAGGTTTTATTACAATGCAAAGACGAATGTTTAGTGTGATAGGTCCTTACCTGGCATCTCGACTACAGTCACTTTCTCACAGACGTGATGTGGCTTCCCTCTGTCTTTTCTACAAATATTTTCATGGCAACTGCTCTGGCGAGTTACTTTCACTGGCACCCCAACTGCATGAATTCAAACGTGCTATTAGGTTGCCATCTCGGTCCCACCCTTTTATTGTCGAAACAGTTAAATGTAACCGTCTCTTCTACCCCAACAGCTTCTTCTCTCGTACTTCTTAACAGTGGAACTCACTTCTTCTTATTTGCTTTCCCTGATAGCTATATTCTTCAAATATACAAATGTAATGTCAACCGACATCTTCTGATACCTTGATCTTGATCACCGTCCTTCTCTATATCCTTTTCTCAAACATCCGTCTTTACTCTCAAACTATGTAACCCCTTGCGTCTTACTTAATGTGAAATGCTTCAAAAGTTCTAATCACCGCCTTTTAAAACAATAAACATTTGCCGAAGAGTGAAGATAATTAAAAATGCGGTGTCATGGGAAAAAACCGTCCCTTTTGACACTTCGTCTTATTGCGGGCTCGTTTATTCATGCTTGCCACAATTTGATTCTTTTGGGCCGATTTTCTATTCTTGTTTCAGATCCTGTGGCATCATAACCTTCTCTTTACTGTTAAGAAAAAAATGGCATACAAATCTACGTTATCTTCATACACACTCATTTATGGAATGCACGATTAAATAATAATTAGCCTATGCCCGTATATGCGTGTTTTTCTTAGAATACGTTTATCTCACGAGATAAAGGTAGCGCTCTCTTTGGTCAGAATTTAGTAACTTTGGTGGTGAGATTGGGGTGACCTCGCCAGGGCATAGGCCTGGGCGATGATATATGGAGTCCTTGCGTTATCCAGACTACATGATCCCTCAGTCGGAATACAGGACATTACATTTGTCATTACATTATATGACTGCAAAAGTTGCCGTAAAGTTGTTATGACTGAAAACGAATTGTCTTAGGAGCTTTACTTTGGGTTTTCTGTCTGAATTTGCTTCTATAGATTTTTCTCGGTTTTGTAAGGCAGCGTGGTGTTAAAATCAGGGCTTTCATTGCCCTAGATGGACTGCTGTTTATAAGGCGCCAGTTGTCCGTCTTATCCCATTCTCGGCTTTGGAGCTGGACTTAGTGGTCAGAAGCTATTTCACATGCATACCACAGAAGTATTTTTTAGACAGTTGGAAGGTCGTTGATGAAGATAAGAAATAATGTAGCTTCTAATAATAACATACCAAAAAGAGCATATCTTAGCGCAATACGTTTTAGATATTCTTACTTGAAGAATAAATATATTTCCAGTTCATTTTGGATACTGGCTTCAGAGTACTTTTAAATTAAGTATAAAATGGCACAAACGTGTTTCAGCAAGATAGCTTCAGTTCTATTAACTAATAATTACAAAACTGTTTTCCTTGACTTGTCTGCGGTCTGCTCGGTCAGCCATAAAAAAGTATCAATATCGATACTTTAACAACAATAAATAAAAATAATTAACACAAACGACGTTTTGGTTAAGCAGCTTTTTTATTATTTTGTATTCTTTGATAATGGCTTATGAAATCAGAAAATGCTCAAACATCGTACAATTTATACTTCAAAAATGAATAAGAAAACAAAAATTACACAAAAAATAGACTAAGAAGAAAATAGCAAAAGGCAAACAACTACCTAATCAGTAAATAACAATGCTCAATGCACTCAATCACTCTCTCTCTCTCTTACACACACACATATATATACATATATATATATATATATATATATATATATATATATATATATATGTGTGTGTGTGTGTGTGTGTGTGAGTGCATATCTATCTATCTATCTATCTATCTATCTATATATATATATATATATATATATATATATATATATATATATATATATATATATATATATATATATAATTTATATATATATATATTATATATGCGCAGTACTTATTTGAAAGCGCTGTCATCTATCAGTAATAGAGCTAACATATTCATTTGTATGGAAGAGTTTGTAACCCAGGGTTTCACGCTTTTGCAATCATCAGACAAACAACTCATATCCATACAAATGGTTAGATGGATAAATTAAGCAAAAATGAAAATAGCACTAACATCTGATTTTAAGATATATTTACCAAATATCTTGAAATACGAAAGTAAATTTAGTTAATAAAATCACCATTGGCTTGAACGATGGCCTCCAGATGACTTCGAAATCTTTTGCATCTCTTCTGGACAGTCTCCTTGTTTAAGTTGCTGAATGCTGTCATAATTCTTGCCTTCAGTTCATCGTTGGTGTCACAAGGAGTTTTGCTGGTCTCTCGCTCAAATGCGCTACACACATAATAACCAAGTGGGTAGCAGTCTAGAGAGTTATGTGACCAGATGTAAGGGGTGATATCGTCGCAGAAATTGTCTGACAGCCACCCTCTTGACCCAGAGCACTACTCAAGGCACTTCATATATGCCTCCGTGTTGAGTCTGGAGCTCTGTGGGAAGCATAACGTCGCCATCACCCGTGATCACGCCAAACACCTTTATAATCACAATTAGACTCGCCCAACACTTTTCGAATCCTCTGTGCTCTCCTCAGATTGACGCCCAAACACACATGCAACGCAGTACAGCGTGCTGTTTCCAAATTTCTGGCGGAGTGATTTGCGTCAGCATGGTCTTCTTCTCACAGATGATGTACAACTATGATTTCCTCTTCCAAGGCAGACGCGGGTTCATATATATATATATATATATATATATATATATATATATATATATATATATATATATATATATATGGTGCATATAGGCAGCGCAAGAATTCTTTTAAAGTTTTGTCGAACAACATCTACTAGGTCAGTGTATCCAATGTTTTATTGAGTTTTTCAAATTTCCGAATAAGTTAATTTCTGTCTGAATTTCTGGGATAAGTTATCACTATTTATTTTTGCCCTCGTCTTTGTTGTTTTTTACCACAACGTTTCGAAACGTTGTTATAGCTACAACAAAGATGAAGAGAATAGTCCGAATGAGAACTCGGAGAGCCGAGTTCGAATTCCAGTTGAGTTTGTTCACTTTCGCACAAATACCCTTGGGAAAGGTATGAACCCATCTCTTTTACCTCCATCTATGGCTTGAATAGCAGGGCAGACTGGATTCATTTGCCTTGGTTGGCAACCACTCAACCAAAGAATGAAACGGCAACCTACTGCGGGAAAAAATCTGCCTCGTCAGTCATGTATCAAAAGATACATGATCGTCCAAGGGTGTATCACGTATAGCACTTAAGAGACTGACGGAAATTTCATTTTTTTTTGTTGTTGTTTTTGCTTTGTTTCTTTTTCTCCAAGTACTTTCGAATGTTACTACATTGCTTGTTAAGGATTTCATTTTTTGTTTATGTTTTTGAAACTGTGTGTGTGTGTGTGTGTGTGTGTGTGTGTGTGTGTGATACATTTTATCAGCGTGCACTGATTCTAAGCAGAAGGTCGGAGAGCAACACTTTGATTCTAGGCAGAGTTCACAGATACTCTAATCCAAAGCGGAACTGCCGATACATACTTAAATAATCCGGGCATATTTTTTTTTAAATACTGTGCTAGTTACGATATAAACTGTCTCGAGAATCTATATTACATATCTATTCAAACATGCTTAGAATATTGATACCACATATGGTCCGATTCTCTTGCTTTTTATACAAAGTTCCTTGATAAAATCCAAAAACGAATCAGCAATATTATTAGCCTTGTTCTGGATTCACTCACTTTCCCTCCGCCGTAAAGTTGCCCCTACTGTGTGTTTTTGTATAAATACTTTCATGGTAATCGATTAGATGAACTTTTCGTTATGGTACCTAGATTTTTTTTTTTTAAATATAAACACATTACTAGACTGACGGCGATCTTTCATCAATTTAAAGTAATGTTCGCTAGATGTAGCCGTAAATTCTATGCTAACAATTTCTTTTCTCGCACTTCTCGCTTGTGGAACTCCCTAACGGCTCCGTGATTTCCAGCCAACTTTAATCTGCAAAAATTTAAATACATTGTCAATCGTTATCGACTGTCCTCCTGATGACTCTTCTTTTGTTCTTGCTCCAGAGCAATGTTTCTGTTTCTGAGTCTTCCACACCTAGTAACCCCTTGTGTCTCAGTAGCTTTACTGCCTTGTATGGAGCGAACTCAAAAAAAAATTCTATGAATAAGAAAAAACTTGATAAGGAGCGGGGCGGCATTTAGGTGTGTCCATTTTTTATTATTATTATTCTTTTTTTTGTACATTTCTTTAACAGGCCTTGGATTTTTATGAGCGCCATTATGAACTACTGGCTCAGCTGTTGGTTTATCTGGAGATGTCAAGGAGCGAAATGTCAACTTATAGCAATTCAATATGGATAGATCTCATGGGAAACATCGAGTCTTACTCTTTATCAATTCTCTGTGAACTGAAATTTGCAATGCAAACACATTTTCCACCGGTTATCAAGCGTGACGTCGTACTTGGAAATATCGCTCATCCACAAAAGATATTAGAGCAAGTCAGCCGAGACTATAAGATACTACACCAAGGGATATTGCTTTTAATGTCTATCCGTTCCGAATACACAAGTTTAGGGGCCTAGTGGTACTTTTTTGTTTATTCTTTTAATGGATTGCAAGCTAATGTTAACCTCAGATCTTATTGGCCATATTCAGATAAAACGCACCGTTTTCAATGGAGATAAAAGAGTTTCTTAGTTTAAAGATTCTCTTCAGAGAACTAATATAAGTTTCAAGCAGATTTTAACAACTCTCTTATTAATTCGTAGCATTATTATTCAGATATCAGTGTAATTTCTCTGGCTTTCCTTGACTTTAAGCAACCTTTCAGCTATAGTGTTTATTCCAGCGACCTTGGTAAGACGATAAACTACGTCCAACAGCAAGGCCTCTGATCAGGAGTTTTTGAGGAGCATGGAACCACCTCTTAATTGCTGGTGTTACCCGGACTGGTCCCAACTATGGACAAATAGTTAAAACCCTAACTGGGGTCAAAACAGTATGAAAGTGTAAAAATAGGTTTTAATACCAGCAATAAAATTTTTGAGGAAAAATTATTACCAGTAATACATTATTACCAGCAATACATTTTTGAAGAAAAAAAAAATATTGCTAGCAGTACATTTTTGGAAAAAAATATTACCAGCAATAAAAATCTTGTCGGCATTAAATAACCCATTGAAGTTGATATGCCGTAAAACAAAACAGACAAAACCAAACCAACCTTGCTTATTCCATCATCAGAATGACGTCTTCGCCACCAAACATTAACGGTGCTGCCTGAAAAGACAATCCCCCAATGGAAGAATAAGCTATACGCGTTAAAATTTCGATAGGGGGTTGTTCTTTATTTCCATTCTATGCTACTTCGTTAACGGTCGTAGTATAACGATCTGATATTTGAAATAAAATAGAACAGAAATCCGATGAGAAAAAATACTAATGAAAAATCCTATTATAATTGTGCTTGTCTCTATTTCGTTAATTCGCACGATCGTTACGCCCTGTCAATACCTCTTAAATAATGGATTATTCCGTTTGGATCGCTTTGAAAGAGGAGAAAAGACATTACTTGGTTTCAGTGAAAAAATGAAAGAAAGAAAGAAAGAAAGAAAGAAAGAAAGAAAGAAAGAAAGAAAGAAAGAAAGTGTTTAACGGCTGTTTCAGTGAAATGGAAAAAGTTGTCAATTTCAAATATTTTCATTTGTACCCCCTTACTTCTTAAATAACGCCCAGTATTCATATTTATGATGGTTATTTTAATATTCTGTCAATGTTGTTAAGCTCAAATATTGAACAATGCGTTAGGGGAATTTCGACGGATATTCTATTGTCGTAGAACTCGCCACGAACTTACTCATTCATTGAATTATGAATTAAGATTCATTAGAATATTAAAATAAGAAAACCGTGACATTTTGCCGGATTAAAACTAGTTAAAACTAATATCTGAAAATATTAAAAATAACTGATGTACACTAATACATGCCATTGAAACTATGAGAGACAGAAAATTCGAGTAAGATATGAAAGGGTTTTCATAAATTGTATAAGGATTTGAAAGGAATATTAAAGGGAGCTAACTCTTTACTATTCAAATATTCAACCTTTGAAATCCTTACCCATCCGGGAGTCTGATTGGCTAACTGCTGTCCAATCAGGAGTCCTTCTAGGGGTCACGCGGTAAACTCAATTTTGAAATCTTCTTTTGTAACTGACAGACGTAGTCATCACAAGTTTTGGGAGCCGTCCCTTCCGACGTTAATGGATACAGATGCCTCGAAGCCCACCTTATTATGTGGAAATTCTCCTCACAGTTAATTTCGCAAATATAAATTATATTTACAAGACTTCTTTTTACCAATTGTGCATACACCATTTTCTGTACATTAAACACGTCAAATAATGCAGTCGTTGTGTTGCTTCTCTTATTCAAGTGTGTCCGTCTTTGCCTTTGTCTTTGTGGATCTTAACTGTAAACGGAAAATCTTTAAAATTGGATGCTTTGAACTGATGAATCTGCTTCTTTGTAAAGTCATCTACCTAGCGATTTTATAATTTCAGATAATGCTGTTGATTTTTGGGTTATTCTTTTCGTTATCTTATTGTTGTTTTTTAAACACATATTTTGTAAAAGTAAATCATAGTGTAGCGGTTGATATGTTTTTCCACGCCCACATTTTATTCGCCTGCGATTGGCTAATAAATCACTACTACTTTTTTATAGGACAATCTAGCCATCGCAGCCGTTTCTTTGAATTCTTTGGTTTTGAGCTTGCTTGCCTGTTCTGTTAGTACGAGTGTATTGATTGGTTAATTTTTAACCAATCACATATTTTAATGCAAGATTAAGTTTTCCCACGTTTCTGTGGGAGCCTATCCTTTTTTCTTAAAAGAGGCGACTTTTCGCAAGTCGTCAGTAAGATCCCGAAGATTCCAGCCGTCAGCACAAATCCACGATCTTACTTATCAAATTTCAAACGCACACACAGACACAGAATTTCGTAATATAAACTTACATTTCTCTCTGTGACTTTACCAAATGCAATCAAGCAGAACTCTGTTGATTCCAACCATTCTACAACACAACACATTTTTAATTAATTGTATTCTTGTGTTATTTATTCTTAACATGCAAACTTTGCTCTAATATTGATTTCTGAACATTTTTCTGTCAAGAGGACTTTCTTTGTACAATCAATTACAAATCAATCTACAGTTGAAGGGGAACAACTTCTTTCCCTTAATCTATACATTGAACACAATTTTATTGCATGTTTGTTCTTGTATGTTAGTTCAATATATATTTGTTAATTAACAATTTGGTGTTATTGTTGTTTACTTGAATCCTGTACGTTGGAAATATCGTTAATATAAGTAGTATTGGTCTATCTACAATCCCACCTTTACAAAGGCAACAAAACAACAATTAATGGAAGAGATGCCTATTATCGTGTAGGACCTGTAATGGGTGACCGGTTTAATGGTGTAGGATTACCAATTGTTGAAAAGGGATTATTTAATATAATTTCGAACTACTGTTCTCGTCTTGATTATTATAAATAAAACGGTTCGACCAAGTACCCCATGGCCATCGTCAGGTGCCATCATTTGATGGATATGGGATATTTGTTGCTTATTGTGTTATTTTAACCCTGTGATGTCACGTATTGGTATTCCTATTGAACCAATGTTAGAACTGTTAGAAGCGGTGGAACTCTGAAAGGGCGTCGCTGTCATTAGTCGGCTGTGAGCCCAAATCCTGGATCAGGTAGTGAAATACAAGTTCCATATAACCATAATATTTAAAAAAATCATACAAGTGTTGTAATTATAGTTTTTCTTTTTTCTTTACCAAATTATAAGTGCGTATTATATATGTATGCTTCATAACTATGTACCTTTCTGTTTTAATTAGTTGATTTGTATGAGTTATTCTCCCAAAAATTGGTGTGTAAGTTCAACTCTTTTTGGAAACCATATCTTTATTTTTAGTTCATATTACGTACTGTAACAATCAGAGGGGTAATCTGGATAGCAATGATAAAATTAACAATACAATCAAGAAAAGAAATATATTATAACTCAAAATTTAAAGTTCATATTACGTAATTTAACAATCAATGGCTATTTAACCCGTATAGTAATGATAAAAGTAACAATACAATGAAAAAAAGAAATATATTTTAAATTAAAATTCATATAATTTAGATTTCATATAAAACTTCTGTGGAGTAATCAAACAAGATTCTCAATTAAACTCCGTCTACTTATATATTGCCAAAATACAGAAGATTCGGGAGTTCCAAACAAATAAAAATTGAGTTGTAGACAAAAAGAAACTCATTTTGTTTGAAATCAACAAGGATAAAAATGTATATAACTGGAATAGCAAAATGTTTGTGAATCTAAAAAGTGAATAATATTTATATGAAAACTTTGTAAGACAAGTCAAAAAATTATTTCATGTGAGGCAACGTAGTTTGAAGCAAGAATCTGTATATGTGTTCTTTAAAATGAATATCTTTTAAAAGTGAATAATATTCATCGGAAAACTTTGTAAGTGTTGTAAACTAGAAAGGGTTACTGAATGAGGAATAACCTAAACGAAGGTTTGAAATAAAATGGTAATCTTTATAATATCAACAAAATAAAATAATGGCCAGCAGCGTGAATTTGGTAAGCAAGTTCTATTGGTGGACTACTTAGACAGCATATTAACCGCCCACCACTGTTAGGTTGTGACACAAGGTTGTTTTTCACTCGGGCCACTGGTCTTAGCTGGTCCTATCTGGTCCAAGCCGGTCCAAGTTAGTTATACCTGTGATACTACCGGCGCAGGGACGGATCCTTGTGACCGGTAAGTATCCGAATGTGTACATCTCTCAAGAGAGGAATTTACATATACACACACACAGAGTATTTACTTGACCCCCCACCACTGAGTCAGGTTGTGACACAAGGTCGGTTTTTAACGTGGGGACCCGAGTGGGGACTGGTCATAGCTTGTCCAATCTGGTCAGAGCTGGTCCAAGCTAGTTATAACTGTGATACTACCAGAGCAGGGACGGATTCTTATGACCGGTAAGTATCAGAATGTGTATACCACTCAAGAGAGGAATTCACACATAGTGTTTACTCATTCCCTCACGAGAATGAGATGTGACACAAGGTCTTTTTTTAATGTGGGGAGCCCGAGCGCGTACACCCAGGCAAGGAACAAAAAATTCCCCTCAGCCCCCACAACCGTCGGTTGCGCGGGCCTCGGTGCGTGCACCGATCTTTCTCTCTAGTGCAATGGGAGGGCGCGGCCTCGGGCAGCTGCTCCCCAGGGCTGGTCACCTCTTCAGTATAATTTTCCTCAGTTGCCCCTCTGTCCTAAGACAGAGAAGCCTCTGGGCGCACTCTGTCTGAGGACAGAGAAGCCTCTGAGCGCACTCTGTTCAAGGACAGAGACGCAACTGAGAGATGATAAATAATGCGTAAATCCCTCCACGGAGGGGTTTACGCGCGCGCGCGCGCGCACACACACACACACACACACACAATAGTGTCCAACGTATTTATGAAGATTGGGACATACCCATTAGTGTTTATAGGTACGGTTTATAGGTATTTGAATTTATATATTTGGCGGAATAAAGTTATTTAAAGTTCCTACAATTCGATTTTAAAAATTTAGAACTGGATGCTCCTACTTTTTTTTGATGTGTATAAATTACCTGAAATTGTATTTAATATAAATTGTATTAAAGATGCTTTTCTCCTGCAGTATTATTTTGTGCATATTTTGACTAAATCAATATTCATGAACTTCATCTTTTCATCACTTTTGTTTGAATGAAATAGAGAAATTTTAAATTGCTTATACTTATCCTATAAAAACGCTTTTTAGATATTTGCCATATTTCCACTGATATCAGATACTTCTATAGGCCATTTTTAATCACATAGGAAGTCATAGATATTTGTGAGAAAGCTGTGTCAAAAATTGCGCAGTTCCTTCGATATCTTACCGTTAATGCCAATGTGTAGTCAGTGACTGTATCCCTTTTCAGTGTACGCACTGCCATAAAAAATATTTATAATATTTTTTTTATATATTTCTATCAAGGACATCGGAATAATCCTCTTAGTTTGTTTAAAATTTATTTCCAATTACATAAGTTAGTCGTTTGTGTTTGAAAAATTTAGAAAATGGATGTACAAACTGAATTCACAGTTCTTCCCAGACCTTGATAATGGCCAGATATATGCCTGAAAGTGCTTGAATAGTGAGTTCAGTCCTATAAATTGTATTACTTGTGGCCTTTTTCTTTTATGAGTATTGCCTTTTGGATATGGACATATTTCCACAGCTTCCTATCTTTTATCGCTCTAAGCAACGTTTGTTCCTTTACTATCCTTTTTGGCTCCCGTTCTGTCATCCATTTATACAAGCACGTTAGATAAATTACTCGCCGTTTCCCACTATTAATCTTGTCTTAAATATTTCCTGTGAGTATCAAATTCTCCAAGTTCACTTTTTTCATAATTTGTTCCAGAAATGTCACTATCTCTTAAAGTATTAAATATTGAAAATTATATTGCTGCATGAGACAAACTTATATATTAAATTTATATTATCATAAATCATTTGAACTTAAATTAAAGCTGATATAATGTATTTCAGTGACTTTTTCTTTCCCTTTTCAAATTTTATTTGTTTTTCGTGCCAAGGAAAGTCGTTTTAATGTGGAACCCATCCTTTTTCTGTGGGTAAAATAAAAAAAAAATACCTTATGCCCATGTTGCAAGGACGTTAAAGCGTATCCGATCCCTCCGCTTCTTATGTAGTTGAAATATACTGTTACATAGTTGAATTATACAAGGATCGTCTACTCTTCATTTCTGTCGTCTATTGTCCGAAGATATGAAACAACTGGTTCCAGCTGAGAGTCTGTTTTTTTAAAATATTCAATTTCTATAAAATATGCAAGGGAAAGTTATTTAATAGTGAGTTCAGTGAAAATATATTTCCCTGGTACACTTGTGGTTTTTGTCAGAAATTATTTATAGAATAATGGTGCCTTTTGGATCGCTAGCTCAATTACGACTAAATAGTGAGTTCGATCCTCACTGAATTCCTCCTTTTTTCGCCTTTGTACAACATTTGTTACTTTAGAAAATACCATTTTGGTGTCTTCGTTCTTTCGAAATGATGTGAAATGTCATTGTTTAGATAAATTACCACCACGGACTTAAAATAATACAAAAAAAAAAAAAAAAAAAAATTATGTCTTCTCTGAAACTAAAGTTTAATTTTATTCGAAAAAGCCTAAATTTAGTTAATCCGTAAAAGAAATGATATTACGTAAGAAATATGATTTTTAGACAAATTTAAACACAGTCACTTTATTACTTGAACTACCATTCTTGACAAAAAAATATCAAAACAACAAATTTGAAAAATCTCTTAAACAAATTATATTTTGTTCTATAAATCATTTGAAATTAAATTAGTAAAGTTAAGAGTTATAAATGTAATTTGTATTAAAAAACTACTTTCTTCATGATTTAAAATTTTATTTGGGGCCTCGGCAGTTAAGTTGTTGGAAAGTCGTTTTAATGTGGTTCCCATTCTCCTGCCTGTGGGCCCAAAATAAAAAGGTTGGACTTTATTGCCAATGAAGAAGAAAAAAAGCAAACAAAAAGACCGATATATATGTATACACAACAAAAATATATATTGAAAATAAGTTACAATACAGTTGAATTATACGAAGGACAAATCGTCTGAATATTCTTTATGTGCGTCTATTGTCCGAAGATATGAAACTTCTGGTTAACCCTTTCACCAGAGTCTCTCTTTTTTATAAATAGCCAATTTCGGCTCGACCTCTTTTCCCTTTCAAGGGCACTAATAACTACGAGGTAAATTTATGCTTCCAGACTCTAACTATCAACCCCTGAAAATATATTTCCTAACAGGGATAGCGTGCACACGCACGCACACACAGAATATTCACACACACGCACGCACATACAGAATATTCACACACTTTGTCCTTAATGGTTAGCCCTGCTTTGTAACTCAATTACGAATAAATAGTGAGTATACATATATTATCGGTCTTGTGTTGTTTCTTTCTTTTCTTTCAGCCTTTGGACTTAATCAAAGTCCAACCTTTTTACTTGGGAAAATTAGCAGGAGTATGGAACCATTCAGGCGTTTCGTCCACGAAATGATGTCAAAAACCATTGTTTCGTGGTTAACAGCCACGGCCCACTAAAATAATGACCCTGACGTGAAAAAAAAAAAAAAAAAAACGATATATTTCAAAACAAACAATTTCTTATATACCTTCACAAAAAAGAGCCAAATAAGGAAAAACATTGAAAAACGCACGCCGTATATTAAAAAACAAAATTACTACTATTCAAGGCGAACGAACTTTTCCACCACTGGTCTATATTTGCTTGACCTTTTTTCTTTCTCTCGGCGACGTTTGAAAAAAAATATCAAAACAACCAAACGAAAAAACGCCATTTTCTACCAACCAACACTATCCTCTTTTGGACTAAACAGATTTAAACCCAAACCTTTGAAGACAAACTCACTGTTCATTTTTAAAACAACATTCGTGATTCCGACATGAAAGCAAACTCAAACATGTGGCGATAATTTGCTTATCATTCTTCTCAAAAACACTTGGACATTCTATTCAACACAATCAACTGACTACACATCCACTCACATTGTGCTAAACATTGCACATATTTAGAAGGTCCAATGCAGTCTTAAAAGGCAATTCACCGTCCTTCTTCTCATTCTGCAATTACGCGACACAAACAAACCGAGATTTTGCCAGAACGATTTGATCGTCAAAGTACCAAATTCTCCCAACTTACATTCGACACTCGGTAGCAATTCTAAAACAAGAAATATAATATACCCTGAGACAACACACATTTCGTCGAATCACGAATTCAACCAACTTCGGACACATTTTCTTTTCAGCCCACAAGAACAATATTCAGACTTTAACGTTTTTTTTTTCTTTATATATTAAAAGTTTTCATTTCTTACAACTTTTAATCTGGTGGACCGTGTCGGAGTTACCTCCTCCTTCAAGTTCGTAACCCTTTCACCAGAGGTCTCTTTCCTGGCTATAAATAGCCAATGACCCTTCGGCTCGACCTCTTTTTCCCTTTCAGGCCTGGGCACTAAACACCCCGAGGTAAATTTCTCTGCTTCCTAGAGGACTCTAACTATCAACCTCGAAATGTAGTCGCTAACAAGGGATAGCGTGCACACACGCACGCACACACAGAATATTCACACACACTTTGTCCTTCGTACTGTTTCCCTGTATTGTAACTTGTTATGAATATATATTTGTTGTGTATACATATATTATCGGTCTTGTGTTGTTTGCTTTCTTTTCCTTCTTCTTTAGACTTAATCAAAGTCCAACCTTTTTATGTAGTTGGGCCCGGCGAGCAGGAGTATCTGAACCATACAGGCGTTTCGTCCACGTCTGACTTCTATCAACAAACCGTAACCACCAACATAACAGCCACGGCCCACTACACGTGCGTGTGTGAATATTCTGTGTGTGCGTGCGTGTGTGCACGCTATCCCTTGTTAGCGACTACATTTCGAGGTTGATAGTTAGAGTCCTCTAGGGAGCAGAGAAATTTACCTCGGGGTGTTAGTGCCCAGGCCTGAAAGGGAAAAAGCGATCGAGCCGAAGGGTCATTGGCTATTTATAGCCAGGAAAGAGAGACGTCTGGTGAAAGGGTTACGAACTTGAAGGAGGAGGTAACTCCGACAATAGCGAAAATTACATTTATTCGAACACGGTCAACGATGTTATTGTTAACAAGAATAGTCGTCTATTGTCACCTGCTTGAATAAAATGCGTGTAAGAAGACTGGATTAAATACGGAAGATCAACACTACTTGAATCGTATGGTATTGTTTATGCTTTTAAAAAGTATCTAAACCGACCTTGCGTCACAGACTGACTCCGTGGAGGGCCAAGTAAATGGCTTTTCATCGTATGACTTTTTTTTTTTTTTTTTTAATTCTGTAGCCTTAGTGGTTCTGTATTTTATAAAAACAGTAGCAATGTTTATCACAAGGTTTTCATTTATAATTTAAGTAAAATTTAAATAAAAGTTTAATTTGGTAATGTGTCTTGTAAAAGAGGAAAAGGAAGTTGGATCTATGAGAGAAGTAAAAGAAATGAAAACGATGAGTGAGGAGTGAGGAGTGAGTTGGTACTGTTTGTAACAGTATGTTGAAGCCGAGATCTCTTTGATGCATCCGGTCACAATTCTAAGTGTTCGTCTCTCTGTTGGAATCTTTTTTTGTAGGAATCTTTTGTTGTTCTCGATATTTACCCGGGCTTCCCACAGAGTGGGATGTGGTACAAGGCCGGTTAACGTGGGTTTTCCGAGCCCGTGGGCCCAAGCAAAATATTCTCCGTAGAGAACCTGTAATGGAGTCGGGTGACTAGGTTTCTCTCCCCGAAAGCAGAGAGTTCGACAAGCACTAAGTGCTTAGCACGCGACTAAGACCTATTGCTGACTCTTTTGCAGCTGTTCTCTTTTTGTTGTTTTAGACTGGGGTCTATTTAAGAAGCTTCGATTAAGTTGTTGATTATTTTAGGCGCGCTCATTTCCCATTGGTCAACATGAATTTATTTTTAATCAACTTCAACCGGAAGTATGCGTGGAGCCTATTGCGCAAAACACGAAATATGTCATTATGTTTTAAACTATGAAATAGATAACTTCTTGTTTCTGCTCTTAGTGCCACTACACTTACTCATTGCATTTACTTTTTGATTATTTTCTTACTTATTTGATGTTATAAAATATTTAATTGCACCCAATGAGCCTTTTTATTTTAATTTCTGATTTAAACATAATTAAAATAAAGGAAGTGCTACATGATGGGAAAAAAATGATACAGACGATGCTGCAGTCACATGATTATTGAATTATTTCTTTTTTGAACTTCCGTACAAAAAATAACCTAACATTTACAAAAATAAAAAATAGAAATGAATAAAATTTAAAATAATTTTTTAGAACTTTGCATTTTTTTGTTTACTTTTCAAGTTTGTTTTTATTCTTTTGTCATGAACAGCAACTGGATGACTTTCAGAATCGCACTGAATAATTACAAATAATTTTTGAAAAATAAACACTGAATGTAAATTTTTCCTCAAAAAAACATTATTTTCTCTCAGATTTGAAAATAGTGTTGTGATGATGATCATCATCACACACATACATACATACTTACGCAAATCCAAATTATACAACAACAAGCATTCATTGGATAATAAATCAACACTACTGTGTAATGGACAATTTATAAATCGCATCAATGCGACAATTTTATAATTGCTATATTGTCATGTAGACAATTTTGTGCACTTTTGGGAGAATCGGATCCCAAGAGCCTTCTTAGCTTAGTAAATATTTTTTCAGGAAATATCACCTTCTAATTGGTCAATAAACACACAAGTGGGCGTTGCAATCCACCCACGCACAATATATTTTTCCAGAACGTGACTTAGTCAAGTTTCCCGCCAAGGCGCTCTGATCCTGTCACGTGATTACATTATCTAAAAAAACAAACACGAGTTTGCCTCTTTCACTCTTTCTTCGATAAGGAACGTTTGTAGAAAATAGAACATTGTATATTTATTATCTTGTGAATAGGGTAAAAAAGATTAATGCTTTAGTTCGTCTAAGCAAAATGTGATTTTGATAAAAATGTCTGTGTTCGCTGTCTTTTAACAGAGTAACAGTGTAATGTCTGTTTCTTTTGTTTTTGTATAGGTGTAAAAGAAAAAGGGGTGATCAATTTAAGTTGAAAAAAGAGAGCGTGTGGATGAAGAATAAAAGATAAAAAGAAAATGTACTTAGGAGTCAGTTGTAAATTTGTTGTTGTTGTTGTTGTTGTCCTTTCCTACTCCACTTTCGGCTCTTAGTGTCGGGTTGAGTCAGTGATGGAATTTACTGTCAGTCTTCTGTGATCTCTCCGCCCTTCTGACTTGACTGACTTGAAACTCTCTATTTATTGTTGACTTTTTTTTCACACTGGCTCGTTATCTTTTTTTTTTTTGGTTTAGCGAATCGCCTCCTTTCATTGGTCAGAAAATTAATTTCACACCTTATTGCGAAATCTGTTTTTAGTCGTTTTGCTCCGATTTTGCGGGTGTGCAAATCTACTTTGTGTTTTTTAGTCATTTGTTGGAATATAGGATTTGTATCCTATATACTGAACATTTAATTTATATCTAATATTTTCCTGGCCTTTTTTTTTTTTTTTTCATTTTGCCTCTTTTTTTATTTTGTTTTAGGTTTCATTATCGGAAATACCCATGCATTTTAAATGATACCTAGTGAGCAGTTATGGAATGCGTACCCCTATGTACCCCATTGTTATAAATGCTAAAAATTAAAATCATTTCATAGATATCTATGTAGTGATGGAAAGATAAATGTAAATAAGCAAATAATAGCATGGAGACCAAAATTTCACCATCTCTAAAAATAGATGTATATTCAAACAAAATCGCTAGGAAGTGGTATTTCGACTAACCAATCAGAAACACTCTCCCGAATAGGAATAGAAACATAGATAGTCTAGTGAGCAAATCAGAAACAAGAGTTTGTTGGGCGAGATAAAAAGTTATCTCCCTTTGATGAACACTTTAAAAAGCTAAAAAATAGACAAGTAGATGGTAACGAGAGTAAAGTAACCCCTAACGTTCTCTCGTGCAGATCTCGTGACGTTACTTTATTCTCGTTACCATTTACTTGTCTATTTTTAGCTTTTTAAAGGGTTAGTCAAAGGGAGATAACTTTTTGTCTCCCGCAACAAGTTGCTCCCAATCATGATATAAGCTCATAATGCGTTTTCTTGTTGTGCAATCATACTACATATTATATAAGGTATGAAGAGTACTTTTATTACGCTTTGTTTTTATTAATTTATTATAATAATGTGACTGAAGTTGTTTCAGTAGAAAGTATATGTGTCAATAGTTACCAAGTCAGGGTTTAGCCTACTATTAAAAATCTCCCATGCTAACAACTTATCATAAGCCACAGGATTTAATGTTTAAATTATATACCTAGATTAAAAGATGTCTCCCAATTTTTGGATATATTTTAAAGGTTAAAAGATCACTCTGAATGCTGACATAAATGGTAATTCAGTCAGTTATGTGCCATGTGTGATACACGTATAAGCGATCATGTATCTTTTGATACATGACTGAGGTAGATTTTTTTTTTCCCACAGTAGCTTGCTATTTGTTAGACTAGTTGCCATCCAAAGGCTATAGAACCCAGCTATACCCATAACTGGATAGAGAAGAGGATTCATACCTTTCCCAAGGGTAATAGTACGTAAGTGAATGTAATGGATCTGAGTAGAATTCAAACATGGCTCGCCAATTCCTCAATCCAAGCCGCTATCCATTACTCCAACAGTAATTATTTATTCAGAGTATTCTCCCTTACAATATATACTTAAATAAAGACTCGTATTTATGAATATATGTAAGATCATGTTACACTGTTTTCTTTCTATTTTTACATTATTAAATCGATGTTAGAGCATAGATTTAATGCTGTTTACTTTATTTCTGTTCATGATCATCCATAGTATTTAACCTGAGGAGATATTGTTTTAAAATGAGGTATTTGTACAAACTTTGCACAAGACTTCTTGCCAGAGATTTACGTGAGATTTATTACATTTAAAAACTTTGGATGTTATGAAACTTGTTTGCCAAAATACCCATTATGCAGCGCTGTTTAAGTACCATAAAAGCATGAACATACCCCTTCCTCTTTCTATGTTTTGTGCCAAGATGTAGCAGTGTCAACACATGAGCCTTCATCCCCACAGGGTAGGACTTCTTCCCTCTCCCAGACTACTAACAACTGAACATTTGCACATGTGTATATCTCATACACATACACAAGGAAGTGACGTTTTGGAATGACACCACTAAAGCCAACAATATAGCTGAGATATGTAGATGACACCTTCATACTCTGGTTGCACCAGGAAGCTATACAAATGCTGCTGGTCTATGTGAACTCAATAAAATCTTTAATCTAGTTCCCAATGGAAGAAGAATGGATTAAAACGTCTGCATATCACAAGCCAACCTTCATCAGACAATGCTTCAACCTCAATTCCCACCATCTTTAATATTTTGTTTTTTTATTTTATTTTATTTATTATTTTCACACTTTTTCTCTTTTATTTAGTAGATCCCAAACACATGATATTGTGTCAGGATGGTGCCCTTTGCCTTGCTGGCACCCTGGACAACTACTCAAGTTCCAGTACCTTGAGCCAGCCATGATTATTGGAGTGGTTTGAGAAGGTTGCTTCTGTTTATATGTGGTTGATATACATACTGGTTTCTTTCAGCAGCAGTTGACTCCTGCTACTAGACCCTGAAGGTGAAGCTTAGTAATAACAAACAACAAACACATGTGAAAGGGAATGAAGGCATATTCAGTGGGGAGGAGATCATTGTATGTAGAATAACACAAAAATTAGTTTTTTTCTCCTCACAAAAATTGGATATAAAATCCTAGTTCATTTCGCTAACATGCAGGATGCTAATAGCTTTCTTGGACAGATGATACCAGTTACTGACCAACAAATCAGCTAGGACAGAGGAGTTTGTAAACCATTCTTTGGGGTGGTATACACATTCTGATACTTATCGATCACAGGGATCCATCCCTGCGCTGGTAGTATCACAGCTATGACTAGCTTGGACCGGCTCTGACCAGCTTGGGCCAGTTAAGACCAGCTATGACTAGCTTAGACCAGCTCTGACCAGCTTAGATAAGCTATCACCAGCTAAGACCAGTAGCCCAAGTGAAGACACTTGGATCCCCATGTTAAAAACTGACCTTGTGTCACAATCTGACTCTATTCAAGTAAATACAAACCAGCTTGGATAGAAGAAAGAGAAAGAGACTTGGCATCTGCTGTGACCTCTTTTTATTGTGGACACATGTTAGTAACTCTTAACGCTGTCTTTAGATTTGCTGAATTTGTTGGGTTCCTTTATTTCCTGGTGTGTGCAGATAATTTGGTACAATGGATAGAGGCTAGGAATGAAAAATTGGAGAGCTGAGTTCAAATTTCAGTAGGGTTCATTATATTCATTTATGTGCAAATAGTATTGGGAAAAGTATTAATCCATCTCCTCTCCGCAGCTATGGGTTAAATAGGAGGACTTTTATTTGTAAAAATGATTGTTATTCTCAAAAGTTTGATGCAATATTCACTGACGAAAAAAAAAAAGAATCATTATTCTTTTCATGTGCCGTGTCCTTTCAGGACATAGCCGATCGTGCCTCTCCACCTCCCCCTATCTCTTGTAGCTCTCAATAAGTTTTGTCTCTCTGCCACCTCCCCCAGACCACATTCTGTCATCCACTTGCTTAAGCCCATCAGCCATGTCATGTGTTGCTTTCCCTCTCTTTGTCTCTCTTTCCCTCTATTCGAACTGTGAGTATCAGATTCTCCAAGATCTCTTTTCTCATTATATGTCCCAGAAAGTTCAGCTGCCTCTTCTTGATGTTAAGTATAAGACTCCTCCTTGTTTGCATCCTTTCAAAGACCTCATCGTTGCTCACATGCTCAGTCCATCATATCCTTAGCATTCTTCTGCAAAATCGCATCTCTTTCGCCTCGGGTCTCTTCTTCATCTTTGAGGAGATCTTCCAATATTCACTGCCATAAAGGAGGACATATATCATGTAACAGCTCAGTACTCTTTTATTTGTTACCAAATAGATCCTCCTGTCTTGCAATATTCTGCCTAGCTTTTGGAATGCATCCTTGGTCATCCTAATATGTCTATGGATCTGTGTCATAATTGCCATCTTCTGTCAAAACACTTCCCAGATATTTAAACTTTCGCGCCTGCTTGATTTTAATGTCCCTGACCTGCAAATTTCAAACTCATCCTTTTACTGATGACCATGCATTCTGTCTTCTTGTAGTTTATGCTTAGTCCTTTCTTCTCACTCTCCTTCACTACCTTCTGTAGGAGGTTTTGTAATTTTTTCCATGTCTGCTATCAGTACTGTGTCATCTGTGTATCTTCACTATTTACATTATTCAGACTATTGTCCTCATCTTTGCTGCCATATTTATCACAATGTTTTGGCCGTTGTATGCTCCAGCCTTCTTCAGGTGGTTGGAATGTCAAACTGAATCCTTTATTTCGTTCACTGGGGTAGACTGTTCTAGTTCCACGTGCCATATTTAATGGATGTCAGTTATCAGTTATCTACTGTTAATTCCCCTCTCCAAGTTCTCCACCGCCTAACTGGGTATTGATCTAACCAACGCCTTTATCCACTGTGCCATGTGTAAATAATACCTCATCTCAGAAATATAGACAGATGCTGTGTATCTTATTTTGTTAAGATTGTGGCTGCTCAGAATTGCCTCACTGTATAGATTGATTCAGCCTTAAATAAACCACAAGGAGGTGATAAACCATGAAAAACAAATTAATCTTTAAGTTTCTGAGATGTTGCTTGATAGATTTTGCTTGGCTATTTTCTTGCTATGTCATAACTATCTTATTTATAGATTTTAATTTGGGAAAGGAAGAAGAAAGTGATGGAGTTTTCAGTGCACCCATGTCACTATCAAATGTGACACAAGGCCAAGTTTTAAAGTGGGTTTAGTGGCAATACCATGGAAAAATTACTCAAGCACCTTTGGCACTTCCCTTTTTTATGGACACCTCAAGTACTGGGTAATAACCCCAGCCTCCCCACAAAGGGGAGTTACTGTCTGATGAGAGAGAAAGGCAGAAGAAATGGGAAAAATGTATTTTCATGTAGTCATGTATATTTACCCACCTCTCCACCAAGGCTGGATGTGACACAAGGTTGTTTTAACATTTGGAGTGCCATACACATACTTATGCATATGGTCCAAGAACAAAAATTGATTTTTGTCCAGACTCAGTGACCACTATCATGCTAGCATCAGTATTACACTGATTCAACTTCTTTAGTGCAATGAAGGAGGTGCTGCTGCAGGGTTAAAATCCCCAGGGCTGAGCAACTTCTCCCATGTAAAATGAGGATAATCATAGCTCCACTTATAACACAGGGCATTAACCATGCATCATTGGCTAATGGTTAAATCCTGTGTCTGGTAAGTATTTTCATGTAGCCATAATATTTATGTTTGTATAAATACAAAAAATGTGGCACCAGGCCAAAAGTGGGGATGGGGAATACTGGTCTTCATCTGTTTTATCTTCAAAACTTAACTAACCACAACCACTGACCCAAACAAACTATATAATATTCATTATGTACATTATTTGGACTATTGTCCTCATCTTTGTTGACATATTTATTACAACATTTCAGCCGTTGTATGCTCCGGCCTTCTTCAGGTGGTTGAAATGTCGAACTGAATCCTTTATTTCGCTCACTGGGGTAGACTGTTTTGGTTCCATGTGCCATGTTTAATGGATGTCATTTATCAGTTATCTCCTGTTAATTTCCCTCTGAAAGTTCTCCACTGCCTTAACCAGGTATTGAACTCACACTCTTTGGGTCCTGTCACTGGATCTAACTAACGCCTTTATGCACTGTGCCATGTGTCCTTGCACCAAAACACCATATTCTTACTTATCATTCTTACTACAACCACCATAATACCTCAAAGACTCTATGAATTCCTAACTAGTCCCATATATAAAATTTGTCTGTGATGGATGGGAAATAAAAAAAAAGAACTCTTAAAAATGAAAACCCCAATGAATATTTACACTATGCATAATACTATATATACAAGAAAGTAAACAAAATGGTGTTAGTAATAAAATAAATCAAAATCCTTAATAGTGGTAGAAATATCAGTTAACTGAATGAAATTTATGTGGGACTTGGATAAATTAAAAGCAGTCATTCAACTAACCATGACCACAATTACACGCTCATTCAGACATGACACCAAAAAACACATTTGAAAAACGAAAAGTGTCCCACATCCACCAGGGAAATAACATTTCTGGTCACCTAACAGGGGAGAGGATGTGGAAATAAACTAAAGAAATTGGGGACAAAAAATAAAAGCCACCAACGAGCTAAATTAACTTGGTATATTTTGTTGTAGCCATCATTGAATGTCTCCCTTAAGTTATAGATTAAACAGATTTAAATAATAAAAAAAAGAAACTTCTCTGAAAGGAAAATTTCAATCTTTGCTTAGCCAGTCCCTCAGGTTTTTGTCCATGTTCCTGTTACTTTAAAATACACTGTTTCATTATTTATCACTTTTAAATCAAGAGAAATTCTGTTTTTAGTTGATTATTGATATTTACTAACTTTAGTTTCAGCTTAAAAAAAAACAAATTGATTAAATATTCTTTCATACTAATGACCTGTTAGATATTAGCATGTTAATCACTTATTCTATGTGTTGTGTCCTGTCACGACGTGGGTGATCATAGCTCTGCACATCTTCCTATCCCTTGTGGCCCTTAGCAGTTTTTTCTGTTTGCTAAGGTCCCTACCCCCATTCTACTATCCATTCATGCAAACTTGTCAGGTAAGTTGGCTTGCTGCCTTCTTCTGTCTCTCTTGCTCCCAATATACCCTCTGATTGTTAAGTTTTCCAAGCCCACCTTCCTCATTGTATCCAAGGAATTTCAGCTGTCTTTTTCTGATTCTGAGTATAAGTGTTTTGTCTGTTGCCATTTTTTAAGACTTCCTTATTGCTTACTCACTTTATCCAGGGAATTCTCAGTATCCTTCTTTAGTACCATATTTCTGCTGCCTCCAATTGCCTCATCCATGGAGAGATTGTCTAACATTCAGTGCCATATAAGAGGATGGTTGTCACATAGCAATCCAGTACACCTTTCTTTGATTATTCAAAAAATTTTCCATTTCTCAGCACCTTGCTTAGCTTTTGAAATGCTTTTTTCACTAATCTAATGCATGTTCAGAGCTTGATGCTTCATTTTCCATCCTATGTTATATGAAAATGCCCTCCAAAAAATGGTTTTAAAAATAAATTGTCTTACCTAACCCTTATAAATAATACCAAGATATCTGAACTGAAGCATAGACACAGAAAGCAGATTTTCCCCTTTTGTTAAGGCAGTATTTCTCTTGCCCTCTTGTGAGTGTTAAATTTTCCAAGCCCTTCTCCCTCTTTATGTGCCCAAGTAATTTAAGCTGTCATTTCCTGATTCTGAATATAAGTGTTCTTTCTGTTGTCATTTTCTTTAAGACTTCCTCGTTGCAGACACTTGTTCCATCCATGGAACTTTCAGTATTTTCCTTTAGAAGCACATTTCTGCTGTCTCTATTTTTTCCTCATCCCTGGGGAGATTGTCCAACATTCGGTGCCATATAGGAGGATGATATTTCTTAGCTATTTAAACTTCTGTACCTGCTTGATGTTGACATCCCCAATTTGTAACTTTTATCTTGGGTTTTTCCTTTTGCTGATGAACATACTTGTTTAAACAGATCCAAAAGGCTTTTAAACAAACTACAAAAACCTTCAGAAGCTGGTATGATTTGGTTTTTCTCAGATGAGAAAAATTTTGATCAAGATCAAAAACTTAAGAGAAGAAATGACAGATAGCTTTGTTCAAATCCTTCTGAGGTGCCAAGAGTGATGCACACAAAATTTCCTTCAAATGTTATGGTATTGGGTGTTGTTAGCAATGAAGGACATGTTATGCCACCACACTTTTTCCGACAAGGTCTTAGAGTAAATGCTGCTGTTTAAATTGATGTTCTACAAACAGTTGTCAAGCCCTGGATTGACAACATATGCAATGGCAGGCCTTACATATTCCAGCAAGACTCGGCTCCATCCCACAAGGCTCTACGAACACAAGAATGGATGGCTAACCATTTGTACGACCACATCAAACCCAACATTTGGCCTCCTACCTGTCCAGATCTCAATTCACTAGACTATTATGTGTAAAGCGTTGTTGAGAAGGAGGTTAATAAACAGCCTCATAACACCAAAGACTCTCTTAAAGCTGCAATAGTTTAAGTAATGTCTGACATAAATAAGGACCAATTAATCAGAAGTTGCAGCCGATTTCAACCTCATGTGTAATTATTGATGCTAGTAGTGGTTTTATTGAATAAAATTAAATAAGAGTTAGCTAAATTTCATGTTTACTTGTTTGTAATCAAATATAATTATATTCATTTGTTCAGCAAGTTTTTTACTAATCCATAAAATCTGTCCTCAAATGCCAGCCACATCCTGCATATAAAATTTACTATTTTATATCAATAATGTTGTAGGTGTTATTTAACTTCTTAGAAAGAAAAATCTCAAGTTGAGCTTAATAATTGCTGCAAAACATAGTTGATTTATTTAAGACGGAATGATCTACTATGTCTCTAATTTGCATTTAGATACATTGTATTTATTTTCAATTATTCTAGTTGAATTGTTCACCTATATTGCATATGATCCATTATTGTACATAATTAGGTTACAATAAAATTTGTATTTTATATGAAAATTGAGATGTAGTAGAGTTGAGGGATCCATATCATAGATTCAGAGGGTGCACATGTCCCTTGCACCGACCCTGCTTGCAATAGCCTACTCATGGGATTGTCTGCCTTTTATTGAAAAATAAAACAAAGTTTTTCCATGAGAGAAATCTCATCAGTCAGTCAAGAGCCACAATTAAGATAACACATTGATTTATTAATCACCTTGCAGTGTGCATCAATTCCATACACAAAGACAGTATTGGAATTACATAGCGTATTTAGACAAGGAAATTAGTCAACTTGAATCGGGTCTTAGTGATAGAGTAAGAACAACAACCTTATATGTTTTAGAAACAAAGAAAGAAAAGAAAGAAAAGGTGTTTTACAGACTTTAGTCCTGCATGGACTTATTACAATTCTTTTAACAGTTTGTGAGTGTAAATTTGAATCTGGCAACATGCTATAGAAGCAGTTTCTCTTAGGATGTTTGTATCTTTGTGCCTATGCCTGAATGGGCTCCTGTTCTCTCTAAGGTTGCTTTGTAGGATTATGAAATAAAACCAATAAATAAAATAATAATTGAGAATTAAAAACAAAAGAAAAAAAGAAATTCATCTTCCCATAATGCAAGTTATAAAGAAACCAGAAAGGGTTTTTGGTCAGTCATATGCATGACTTGATGAACCCAAAGGACAAAATCATTCTCTTTTCCACTTTCCAATGATATCATTCAAACATGTCTTGGCAGACCTACTCATGAAGTAAGTGAATTGGTTGTTCCATCTCAGCACAAAGCTGACTCAAGCTTGACCATTTTAACCATTATCCTAATTTACTTCTGAACCAAAAGTGAAAACAGATACACCCAAAAGGCATTGAAAAGTCACTATAAAAAGAATAAAAATCCATGTGTAAAAACTCATGTTTTGTATGTTTCTTCTGTCTTCTTTGTTTACATACTAAACATACACCTTCACCTAAAACATAGTCATGAAATCCACAACCTGCCAACCGCCATAGCTTCTTTTTAGCTGTATATTCAGTTTAATTCCAACATTAATAATTCACCTCCTAAAAGAAATTATAAAAAATCTTAGTATCCTTAAAATTTAATTAAAGATTGTTTTTCACTTTTAATTCCTAAAATGCCAGCTGTTTTATAAACTGTTGTATCAGATATGTGGGCTCGTGTTTTATCAGCTTACAGCCACTCTACATTGAGAAACTGTTTCCTGTATGATCACTAAATTTAAGCAACATTGAGCCTGGGTCATTACCTAGATGGATGACTGCTTGAGAATGCCAGGTTCTGTAAGCATGGATGTGTGGATGGTGTAATGGGTAATGGCTCAGAATTGTTAGTCAGAGGGCCAAGTTCAAATTCCAGTTGTTCTTGTTTTATCCACTTGTGAACAAATACCCTGAGGAAAGGTATGAATCTACCTCATCCCCCCTCCAGCTATGGGTTAATTAGTAAAACTTGTATTACTAAATCATTATTATATCTGAAAAAGATCCTTGCAATCTAAAAATATTTTCTTGTTTTAAATAATCTGCAACTATCCTTGGGAAAGGTATGACTACCTATTATCTCCTCAGCTATGTGTTAATTAGTAAAGCTTGTATTATTAACTCTTTATTATATCTGAAAAAAGATTCTTGCAATCTAAAAATATTTTATGACTTTAAATAACTTGCAAAAGGTTGATGACCTGTAAAAAACAAACCAATCAATCAATCTATCGTGTTTTATGTTCTGAATTTGTTTTTTTCTGAAATCTCTTTTAATCTGTTGAAGTCTGTCCATCCAATTCTATATATAACTCTATGTATTCTATTCCAAATGGAATGATTAATTCTGTTCTGCTGGAAATGATATGATGGGTCATTTTCTTTCCAGAAATAAAAAAAAAAAAAAATTACAAACAGCAGTAAAATTAAAAAATTAAAGGAAAATATAATTCTTCACCAAATGATTTTTTGTAAGCCTGGTGTCATGACTTTTGAAGTCAATGGATAGAATTTGAATTTTATGGAAACAGCTGTTTTCATTGTTATTTCTTGTTGTCCAATAATCTTTTGCCATTTTTCTCAGGCAATGGAGCAGCTGGGGAATTGACATTTTATGAGAAAGGGCACAAGAGGAAAGTAACTGAAACATTCAGTATGTTCAGAATACAGAATAAGTAGTTAGTTCTGAGTTAACATGATCAAGGATCATCATTTCTTTCCCTTTATGCTCTGCTTGAACCCTGATATTATCAACAAAAGAGAAGTATTCATCAATTATTTCCATTACTTATGTTTATCATTTTAAGCTTTAACATGAGTGTCTTACCATCAGACTACACAAATTGTATGCAGCACAGGTAGTTTCCAATTATGTTGACTGGCCTTTCTCATTGGATCAAGACTGTTTGATGCTGAGAGACCACATAGTATTGTGAAACTATGAATTAGGTTATTATTATTGTTTTGCTTTCTATTAAGTCTTTTATTGCTTTAAAAGTAGTTATAATGAATTTGATCTTAAGCTTAAATAAATTCTTTTCAATTGCAGTTGTGATAGAGTTGGTCGGTAGAGTAAGGTATCTTGTTTTGTTAGATTTGCTTGAGTAATTTATTCTCTAATTCTGGAATATTTGATAAAACATAGCAATAACAGTTACTGGACTTGATAAATCTATTTGCCTGAAAAATTGTTTTAACTCTTTGAGCCCTGTGTTCCTGAACAATTTTCACCCTTTTGCCTGAGCTCTCGAGTCAAAATTCACAAATAATTAGTGTTATGGTCCAGTTCCTTGTACCACGGTGATAGTCCAAGGTAGAACCAATAAAGAAGAACTCAAACATGGATATGGAATAACACAGATATATTACAAACTGGGATATATACAGAGAAGTAGAAAGTGTTAGTATGAACAATCAGGTTTAGTAGGGAAAACAATGTAGTCTAGACCAGTATCACTATTCCAATGTCTTGTAGTAATTGTCTGAATGCGACTCTGTTTCGGACTGCCTCTGACTCGACTGACTGACTCGCTCGCTCTGACTGACTGACAGACTCCTGACAGACCTCACTCCAGACTTCAGACTGAACGGTATTTAGTCCTCCCCCCCACACGAGGGCATCATGTGGCACAAGGCCGGTTTAACGTGGGATCTCTGAGCCCGTGGGCTCGGCCAAAAATATGCCCTTTGAACACGTATAAATGGGTTCAGGGTCATTTTACCTCCCCAAAAGAGACTCCGCCCTTCGGCATAGCCTTGTTCGGGTTCCTCCCTGCCCGAAGGCAGAGAGTTCAACCGATCAGCCAGTCGCACGACTTCAGGCTGCATTCCTGCTTCCTCTTGAGGTGCAGTATTTATTACATATGGAATAGTCCATTATGTTATTATGGGTAAGGTCCCATTACAATTAGTATGTAATGTTTTACGGCAGATATAAAAATAGTTACAAGTGTTTACCCACCGTTCAACCAGTGGCTGGGCATTAAGTCATTTTTTTCTACCACTGTTCAACTGGTGACAGGGCATTATGGCATTTTTCTCCACTAATGGTAAAGCAGTGGTCAGGGCTCAAAAGTTTAAGACAAAGATTTTATAAATTTCAGCCGAAAACAATAGTGGCTGCTTGGTCTTGTAGGGAAATAGCTACCATTACTGTTATCATTGGAGGAGCTTAAAAGCAGTTACAATGCATGTCTCCTTATCTTTTAAATATTGAGTTCTACGAAGAAGAAATCAATCAAGCAAATCTAACAAAATGAGATAAATCACTTAAATGAAGATGTGTAAACAAAATGTAAAAAATTATAAAATGGTCAAGAAAGAAATAAGAAAGATGGAAAAATAAAGAAACATACTGAAAAAAAGAGAAGGGAAACTTTAAAATAATAAAAAAGAAAAAAAAGATAACAGGGAGAGAGAAAAAGATAGAGAGAAGAAGAGTAAAACGATATAAAAGAAATCAAAATAAAGAGAAAAAAATAGAATAACGGACTAAGAGAAAGAAAGAAAGCATAAAATAACAAAAAAAAGAAAAAATATTTTAAAAAACACAACAAAGAAACAAAAGTAAATAACAGAAATATGAAAGCTGGTAAAAAAGAAACATACATGTGTCAGGGAAGGGAGAGGGATGAAAAAAGAAAGAAAGAGAAAAGATTTTGACTTCAGATCTTTTCGTACTTTCTTGTGCTGTTTCTAATCAAAATTAATGCCTTTTTGCTATCACAACAAACTGAACAGTGGCAAATTTAATAGCTTCCTGTCTCGCCTACAGATTTCTCTCAGTTTTTTAGGCCATTGAATGAAATAGTTGTGATAAGAGCAGGTCTCAATTTTGCTTAAACAAAACCTTGTTTTCTTTCTTCTAGCATTTATTATGCAGATATTGTTATAAAATGTACAGAATTCTGATCTGACCATGCTTCTTGTACACATTTGATCATCAAAAAATGTGGGAGTTTATACCAATGAAAGAGTTGGTAGTGTAATTTGACTCATAGCTAAAAATCCCCTATGAAGAAAGTGAGAACCATTCTTAAATGAGCCAAAGGACTATTGACTATTCTAGTAGGCCATTACTATTGAGCTTTGATCCTCACTAGGTGTCCCATACTCGAAATGCCACCAAAACAAAACTGCTCACTATTAATCACCACAGAGATCCTTCCCTGCACCCCCATTAGAATGTCTGATGCTCAACTTCCCAAGAGCACCTCTCTGCAGCTGCTCGGTCTCACCTTGTCTGCTGACCTGAGATGGAACAAATGAATTGAGTCAATTGCTTTGTCCACTGCAAAGAAAAGTTGGCTCCCTGTGCTGCGCCAGGAAATTTTTATCCCTGGAGTCGATCATTCAAATCTACGAATCATCCATTCGCTCTTTCATGGAGTATTGCTGCCATATATGGTCTGGAGCCCCTTCTGTTTGCCTCAGGGTTCTTGATAAGATCCAGAGACGAATATGTAATATAATTGGCCCTGCACTGGCATCTCGTCTGCAGTCGCTATCTCACAGACGTGCCGTCACCTCTCTCTGTCTTTTTTACAAATACTTTCATGGTAATTGCTCCAATGAGCTGCTTTCGCTGGTTCCAAGTCTTTGCAAATTTAAGCATCCTACGAGGCTGGCATCCTGCTCTCACCCTTTCACTGTTGAAACTGTTAAATGTACTACTCCAATAGCTTCATATCTTGCACCTCTCGCCTGTGGAACTCCTTTCCCTATTCCAGTTTCCATGATAGCTATAATCTCCAGCTATTCAAATGTAATGTCAATCGACATCTCCAGTTGCCTTGGTCTATCCACTATCCTTCTCCTCATCCTCTCCTCTATCATTCCTATCTGCTCTTGCTCCAAATCCTCTGTAACCCCTTGTGTGCTAGTGGCTTCCCACCATGCTAGGGGTGAAATGATTAAAAAAAAAAAATATCTAAGCTGAGCTTTGTAAACCTCAATATCAATGAAATAGTATTGATTATTTCATGTGCCTCATTAATAATTATGAAAATCTGCAGATATTAAAATTTGTTAAAAAAGCAAAATTTCTATCTGGAATTGGAATGAAAGCTGTGATGGCACATTACCTGAATCCATAATAAAAATTCAAAATGTGTAATTGATAAATACTAAACACTTCAAATACGTCAATTTATGGATCACTTAAAATAAATTTAGTATAAAAAAATTGGACCTAGAATAATCTGTGTTGGGATAGTTTTGTCCAAAACCACAAGATGCTACAAAACTAAAACATTAAGCTAAAAACTTGAGTCATGTTCTTAAATAGCCTTGTCAGACTCTCAGACTCTCATATGGTTGTCATGTAGTGAGTCCCACCAAAAAATATGATGAAAAATGGTTTCAAGTTAACGAACACAGTTCATCAGATTTCACAGACTGGTGCTATAGAATAACCAATAAAAAATATTACCAAATAACAGAAAACACATCACTTGAAAACTTCCAACAGTAGCAACAACAGAAATGGATAGTACATGTAACTAAAAGAAAAAATAATGATATAATCAAGACTTTGACTTTCCACACTACTTTAAACAAAGGTTAGGAAGGAAATCCCTGTCAATAACAGAAAGAGTGATAACAGTTACTGAACTTTAGAAAGACATTTTCCTTAAAAGACAATTTCAAGAGAAAGATTTTATAAATTCCAGTTGACAGTAACACTAATTGTTTGGTCAGTGAGTGTCAAATGTTTCTTTATAAGGAAATAAATAATGTCATCATTACTGTAATAAATCATATCAGATATATCATTAAAACATATTTTATAAGTTGGTTAATTTCAGACAAGATAAACTTATTTTTATTAAATATTATAAAGGAAAATCAATATTCCAGGAAGAAACAAACTTAAAGTAGAATTTTGTCAGATTATAATTTACATAAACAGAGAGAATTTAAACATTGCTTAAAACTTATATCAAATTACCACTGAAGTGATGACAAGACATGAGACCATTAGAAGGTTTTATGCATTTTTTTATTTTATTTTGGTTCAAACATATTAGGTTAATGTGTAAATTTAAATTTTCCACATGTGCACATATATATACATATATCATGTGTAGTCTGGCTTACTTTGGGTTTTTGGTAACTAATGTGACTCTAATGTAATTCCTTGATAAATTTACCTACAATCTGCAAAAGTCTAAAGGCAATGTTATTCGCCATCTTCTGTCTTCCTGAATCATGTTCTTTTATTGTCTTTTCTCTTCACTAGTGTCTTCTCATTCTCTTTCAGTCTCAGTAACCCTATGCAACCTAGTTGAATTATTGTCTTGCTTGGGATGAAATGGTTAAAAAAAAAAAAAAGATGAACAATCTGTTAAAATGTGTGATTCTATGCCATTAATTTAGCTGATTAATTGTCATCTGAGGTGAAGTGTAGAAAAGTTTTAATTATGAGAATATTATCTAATAAAGCTGATCTTTTTTGCAATGTCCTTCATTTCATATCTCATTGGTGCCAATTTAAACTGACACCTTTTTTTTCCCTAGATGATTTAAATTTGGATGAGAATCTACCAGAATGGTAAATATATAAGAAAATTCAGGAATTTCCAACAAAACTTCTATCACCTGAAAGATCCCCCTTTCCTGTCTTGCATCAGCATGGCTGATAGTAACCTCCATCAGAGTGACTTGTTTTGTCTTCTCAGGCTTACATTCTTGGCTGACATGAAGTCAAAAGATTATATTTAATCCATTTCTAGGTCTACTTCTAAAAACATTGGTTCACTCTGTCATAGTAGAAACTTTTTCTCTCCAGAATCTATCTTACATATTTGTAAGTCTATCACTCGTCCAGGCTTTGAATATTGCTACCAGATATAGTTTGGTGCTTCTGCAGTATACTTAGAGATTCTTGATAAAAATCAAAAGAAGCATCATCAATATTACTGGTCTTGATCTGGCATCTTGGCTTCAGGCACTTTTCCACTGCCATAATGTAGCTTCCCTGTGACTTTTCTATAAATACTTTCATTGTAATTGTTTGGATGAACTTTTCGCTAGGCTTTATGAATTTACGTGCAGTATTAGATTGATCAAGATCTCATCAATTTGCAGTTGAATTGCCTATATGTAACTATAATTTCTACTATGTAAACAAATGACATCACACATTATAAAATGGACAAAGTCCGACAATTATTTTAAGACATTTTTTATGTTTATGCGTTCTTAAAATAATTGTCGGACTTTGTCCATTCCATAATGTGTGATGTCATTTGTTTACATTTGGATACGCATTGGGCAGATATGAATGTACGAGAGAAAATCATGGAGAATTGTAATTTAAAAACAGTAAAATCAACCTTGCTAACTGAAATGCTCCTCTGTAGCTCAGTCGGTAAAAGCACGTCAGGCTATATGACGGTTCCGTATAGGATACATGTTCAATTCCTGTCAGTGGATGCATATTTTCTATGAAAATTTCTTGGACATTTAGGCCGGAAAATGTTGTTTCATACTGTTTATTATAAACAGAGCATTTACTTAAATATTTGTATCCATAAAAAGAATACCCGCTCGGCCCGGTGGCTAGAATCAAAGTGTAGTATCTGCGCTTTGTTAGCTGCCGGGTCGGGTGTTCGTCGAACTCTCTGCTTGCAGAGAGGAACCTGGACGAAGCTCACCAAGGTTGGGGTTTCGTTCGGGGAGGTTGATTTGAACTAGCGGCTTTGGACGGGTTTAGATGGGTTTTATTTTGGCTGGGCCTACGGGCTCAGACATACCCACATTAAAAAAGGCCTTGTGCCACATTCAATTCCTGTGGGTGAATTGATAAATACCATCTATAAAAAAGAATACCCGGACGGCCCGGTGGCTAGGATCAAAGTGTAGTATCTGCGCTTTGTGAGCTGCCGAGTCGGGTGTCTGTAGAACTCTCTGCTTGCAGAGGGGAACCCGGACGAGGCTCTGCGAAGGGTAGGGTTTCGTTCGGGAGGTTGATTTGAACTAGCCCGCTTGGGACGGGTTTAGATGGGTTTTATTTTTGGCTGGGCCTACGGGCTCAGAGACATACCCACATTAAAAAGGCCTTGTGCCTCATTCGTCCCCGTGGGTGGATTGATAAATACCATCTATAAAAAGAATACCCGCCGGCCCGGTGGCTGGGATCAAAGTGTAGTATCTGTACTTTGTGAGCTGCCGAGGCTGGTGTCTGTCGAACTCTCTGCTTGCAGAGAGGACCCTGACGAGGCTCCGCCGAAGGGTAGGGGTTTCGTTGGGGGAGGTTGACGGAACTAGCCCGCTTTGGCCGGGTTTAGATGGGTTTTATTTTTGGCTGGGCCTACGGGCTCAGACATACCCACATTAAAAAAAGGCCTTGTGCCACATTCAATTCCTGTGGGTGAATTGATAAATACCATCTATAAAAAGAATACCCGCTCGGCCCGGTGGCTAGGATCAAAGTGTAGTATTCTGCGCTTTGTGAGCTGCGGGTCGGGTGTCTGTTTAACTCTCTGCTTGCAGAGGGAACCCGGACGAGGCTCTGCCGAAGGGTAGGGTTTCGTTCGGGAGGTTGATGGAACTAGCCCGCTTGGACGGGTTTAGATGGGTTTTATTTTTGGCTGGGCCTACGGGCTCAGACATACCCACATTAAAAAGGCCTTGTGCCACATTCAATTCCTGTGGGTGAATTGATAAATACCATCTATAAAAAGAATGTATAAACATAAATTATGTCTTAAAATATAATTTCTATGTTAACAGTTTTTTTTTCTTGCATTTATCACTTGTGGAACACTCTTCTAATTCCCTGCTTTCAAGCCAACTTTGATCTTCAAAAATTTAAATTCAGTGTCAATCGTTATTTATTATTATCTTGATTACTCTTCTATTGTTCTAACTTCTTAATAATGTTTCTATGTTTTCTTATACTTTCACAGTCAATAACCACTTGTGTCTTAGTGGCTTTACTGCCTTGCAGGATGTGACATGATATATGTATATATATATATATATGCACACACACACACACACACACATATTTATGTGGGCATATCGCTGGTTAGAATGTTCACTTTTTGACCATGAGACCTGGAATCGAATCTCACCATGGTCGATTTGTTATTGGACGAGTTTGAGGTTGATCCCAGCTTGTGGTACCATTGGAAAGGGCCTGAAAACCATACCACAGGTTGACCAAAGCCTTGTGAGTGAAATTGGGTAGACGGCACTCTTGGGAGCTGTGCTAGCATGAAGACACAAGTCATCAGGGCTGAGGGCTTGATCATGTTAGATAACACGTTCTCTCGCAGAAACTGTAACTAAAGCATAGTTGCAGTATAAACCACTTATGGGCTCTGTAGGAGTTGAGCAAACACAAAAATGTGCCTGAGCGAGCGTCTGCAGTGGGGATTGGCTAGATGCCCTATTAGACAGGTATCCTTGAATATGAGTGGCCAGCTATTATATATATATATATATATATGTGTCTATATCTCTGAGATGAGTTATTATGATTACTTGCATTATTTACATTATTCAAACTGTTATCCTCATCTTCATTGTCATGTCCCCAACGTTTCGGCCATTGTATGCTCTGGCCTTCTTCATACTAGATGCAATGTGTTGTGAATTCATTACCACGCCACAGTAGTGATGAACCAAAACTTAGAGAGTTGAGTTAAAGGGAAATGAGTCATCTGGAAGAGGCATGGCACGTGGAACTAGAACAATCTACTCCAGTGGACGAAATAAAGGGTTCAGTTTGAAATTCTAATCACCTGAAGAAGGCCAGAGTGTACAAGAGCCAAAACGTTGTGAATATGGCAATGAAGATGTGGATAACAATTCGAATAATGTAAATAATGAACAATGTATATATATATATATATATATATATATAAAAGTGAACATAGAAGTCAACACTTAGAGGCCTTTTATATTCACACGCTCTATCTCTGATATTGAGCACTTTATCCCATATAGCACACCTTAAGACTATATATATATATATATATATATATAAAGAAATAATGTGGCTTAATTAATATCATAAATATTTTATAATATTAATGAAGCCAAATTATTTCATAATTTTAAAATATTTGATCTGTAGTATAAAAAAAAAAATTCTGAAATCTACATTTCTCTAATTTAAATTATTGAACCAATAGTCCATGTTACATCAACGGAAAAAAAAAAAAAACACTTAATAGAAATTTTTAATTACTACAATATTAAAAAATCTAGCGTTACATTTATGCACATTCAAAAAATATTCTTAACACCACACTTTTCAATAAAAAAATCTTTCGATAAGTAACATTCATTTTCGTCTCGGAATTTTTTACTTGAAATTACGGAAAAATGTAACAGCTATGTCTGAAGATGGCATACATTCACCAAACGTGCCTTCAAACTGTATGGACTTTAATCCATTGTACATCTAATAAAAAACAAGAATCGTGTCATTAAGCGAGTGGTCAGTAAGTTAATGCCTTCTTAATCTGTTCGCAAAGTGAATTTGCCATTATTTACATTAACTTTATTGATTTATTCTTTGAATGACTATTTTATAATATCTATTTTTTTTTTTCTTATCCATAAACAATGATTATAAACTATAATTTTAGAAGGTGAAAATTTCGGAGATATGCCAGATAATTTCCAATTTTATCAAATATCAAGGAAAATATGAACCTTAAGAAAAATGATCATATGAAAAAAAGGTGTCAGTTTTTAAACTGTGGATATGGATATGATCATCAACATTTCAATTGTTATAAAAATGTTACTTTCAGCAAGTCATTCAAGAATATGATGAAATAAGCTTTGTTACATAGTTACAATATCTAGTTTTTTTGTTTAATAAGCTTTACTTATACAAAAACAAAGCCATATTTGTAGGGCACTAGGTGAATACTGTACTAGGCCAGATAATCAGTAATACACAGTGAGATGGCATGTATTTTTTAACATTTGCAAATATTCGAACAGAGCCTGATGTCTATACCTCGGTCCATGTACATTAGGAAATACCATTTCAAGCAGTTTGTTAGTTGATGAAGTCGATATAAAAAAAAAAACAGCTTCCAGTTCAGTTTGTTTCTGGTTGCATTAAAAACGTTGTCTTCTTATTAAAAAAAATAATTTCTATGTGATTAATTAAAGGCTTTTTTTTAGTTGTGTATTGATTTTAATTTTTTAAATTTTTAATTATGATTTTATGAAAAGAAAGAAAGATGACATTTTTAGAGAGGAAAAGCAAAAGTAAGAAAGATCGATTTCTATCTTTCAACAAGATGAACTGATTTTTAACCCACAAAAAAAAAAAAAACTACATCTGGGAATTAATGGAATTGAAAGCTCTCTCATCCTTCGTGCCCAATAATGAGGAGTACTTTACAAAGAGGACACACGCATGCACATTTAAATTTACAATACATGCACACGGTAGTCCTTTTCTCATTTTGTTGCTGCTACTACTATTAACTACAAGGTAGTCGTGCCCCAAAATGATCTTTATGAGATAAACAGCGCCGGTATTTACGTGCTACCCCTCGTTGAGTTAGGATGTGACATAAGGTCAGTTATTTAACGTGGGTAACCCACCCACACGGATGAGTGGTCATTTGTTTGTCTTTGGTAGTCATAGCCATGCTACGGAGGAACAGATCCTAGATAAGAGCCCTGTTTTAACAGCATCCAAACCTTTTTTTAAAATTTCTAACATTGCCTTTCAACATGTGGTATTAAAACCACTTCCGGGTCCAAGCACGGTCACTTTCTTTTACTTCCGGGCGAAAGAAACCAATCCAGAAACAAAGTTAGCCTGACGTGTTTGGCATCAACTGGCCGTCACGTGACCGTGCAGATTAAAAATGATGATGATGGTGATGATGATGTGTATTTTTATTTTTGCGAAAACGGATGTAGTCTTGAGATAACATCAACAAGCATAAACAATTTCTATGGTTCTACATTTTCTTGATTAAGGTACAAACATTCTAAAGCTCTACACTTTTTTTTTGTATTTTGCTTCTCCGTTTGACGACATTCTCTTTTGTAAATAATTCGCGGAGGAGAATTTATTCATTTTAAAGCTACAAACAAAAAAGAAAAATCCCATCAACAACGTTCGCGCTTCTGTTAATAATTCAAGAAGGAAGAAAAAATAATGTAAATAAACCGAATTTTAGACGATTCGCTATTCTTAATTTTTAATTTGCATTTTTCAAATTGCCGTTACGTTATTTTTTTGTTTGTTTGTTGTTTTTTTTTTTTTTTTGTTTTTTCGCCGAAAATGTTCTGGCTTATTTTATTTATTATTTAAGAATAAAATTAAGAAGAGATTTGTAGTCGTTTGTCCAGTGTGTAGTGTCCTGATTGAGAAATCATAACAGCTGTTTTGTTAGAGCTTAACAAATTTACATATTATTTTTATTTTAACAGCGAATAATAATGTAACAAATCAACAAAGACGTTTCTTATTTATTAATTAATTATTAATAATACGACTTTTTTAACCAAGCACCTGCATGCCATGTGTAAACATTTAAAAACATTACGAAAACAAACCTCCCTACAAAATATAGCTTTTTTTTTCTTCTTTTAATTCCCTAAAGCTTAGTTGTATTTTTGTTAGTGACTAAAGAAAGAAAAATAAAACTCAGGTTGTTGACATTTTTTATTCTTCTCACAGACTGATCTACAAAAAAAAAAAAAAAACAAACCTCCGGGGACGGAAAAAGTAAAAGTTGTTTATAAATTATTTTATTACTTATTACTGACTGTCATCTCGCCGTTAAAAATATACTTTTTATTATCCTTATTTATCGACATGAATAAGAGTTGTTGTTTTTTTTTTCATTACTAGGAAAAGTGTTTTTTCCTTTTCTTCTGTTCTTTTTTTTTTTTGTAACAGTTTTTTAGCGAGACATTTTTTTCTTTGCCACACGTCAATCACTTTTTTTAGTAGTTCAAAATTTTTAGAAAACTTTTTAATTTTTTCAAAGTTATGAAATATTAAGTTTAACTTTTTTTTTTTTTTTAACCTTTTTCTCTGTGACGTCAAGCAGTGAAATCAAAATTGAAAACCACCTGTCACAAGTCAAAAGAAAACAGACTAAGAAAAACCGACCTGACGGGCATGAAAAGATGCAGTTTGATCTTAGAAGGTAAGTAAAAGAAACTTATCTCCTCACTTGATGATAAATAATCTTTTTTGTTTTTAGTAAGAATGAATTTTTTAATGTGAAAAGGTGTGATATATTTTTTCTCGTCTTGTTTGACAAGCTGTTGATAAAGTTTAAAGTTTATTAGAAAAACATTAGCAATTCGATTATAAATTTTAGTTTTTTTAAAAAGAAATAAAAACAAGTATTGAGAAAAATAATATTTTCTTTGTTATATTTAATAAAACATAAATTGTTGATAAATCCGAATTAAATATTAATTACCAACGACAATTATACTAGTACACACGTTTTTTTCCAAATGAAACAACGGCAAAAAAGAAACATTTTTCTTTTTCTTTTTTTTAAATAGTTTGGCGATTTTTAACATATTTTCATAAACCAAAAGAGAAAAAAATGTTTAAATTATAACTAGAAAAAGCTAACGTTTAAAAATATTTTATTCTGATTCCTTTCTCTTTTGCGCCTTAGTGGCTTTATCACCTTGTTCAGGGTAAAAAAAATGATTAAAAAAAGTTTTAAAAACTTCAAACGAAATATAAATTTTGATTGAATTTAGAGAATATTTTCAAAACTAAAGCGTGCATATACGTACACGTTGAGTGCCTGTAAGCGAAAAAAGAAAAAAAAATTAAAATAAATTTCGAACAATTCATTTCATATTGAGTTTTTTTATTCTGAAAAACTGAACTGAACTTTGTGTATTATTCCGAGTATAACAAGTATGAGTAACAAGTAACTAATAATAAATATTTTATTGGTAAAAATCCAATTCATTTGATTTGAATATCGTACTTCATTCTTTGACATTTTTTTTTCATGATCATGAACGTAAATTTATTTACCCGGCCTCATAAACCCTTCTTTTGATTTTTAAGTTATAAATAAGCGAAATAAAATGAAGCGAAAAATAATCGGAAATGCATTTGAAATTTTCAACTATTTTTTGTGATTAAAGAAAAAAAATAAACCCATTTCAACAGTTGTAACTAATAAGTCTGGCAATGGCTCTAAAACAAAGATCAGTAAATGATAAACAATACCCCTCCAAAAAAAGTTTCAGAATATGAGGCTGTGAGAGAAATGTAAGGGAGGTAATTGAATGTTTGGTATGCAAGAATTGTTTAGTACGTTAAGAGAAAAAATGTACCGAAATTATTACATAACTCAATATTCCCAAACCTCTTTCTTTATACATTTTACCTAGAATGTGTTTGTTTTATATATATATATATATATATATATATATATATATATATATATATAGATGTATTTTTTCAAATAATAAAAATAAAAGGAACCTGAAAGAAATTTTAAAAAGATTTTACTCAAAATTGTCAGTTTATTTTCTCCAACTGCTAATATATTCTGTTAAGTTTCTAGGCAAACTGTTAAAGACTTTACTCTAATAATCTTTGTATAATGCATATTTTGAGTCCTTTGTTTATGGGAGGATATGATTAAAATGCAACTGTAATATTTGTAGGAAAAATTTAAAATCTCTCTCTCTCTATATATATATATATATATATATATATATATATATAATATATATATATATATAGAGAGAGAGAGAAAGAAACAAATTAGATTGAAATTATAGTGGACCTAGAATATATTAATCATTTTCAGACAAAATAAAAACATTTTTATTGAAAATTAGAGATGATGTTTGATATCCCTAGTGACTGGATACCAACTTAAAATAAAAGTTAACTTATAATTTATGCAGAGAAATAAAATTAACACAGCATTTAAAACATGTAAAAAAGTTGTTAAATAATAATTTCAGAATATTATTTTTTAGTGCCAGTGTATTTAGCTCAGACCTTCCGAGGCTGACCTTAGCGTCAGCTGGTAGACAAAATAGGGATGTTGATTAGCTGAGCCGAACATGGGAATGTTAGAGTTAGAAAGTGTTTTCAGGGAGTTAAGTTTTACATGTCATATACATTAGACGTGGTTATTTCATGTCTCAGAACTTGCTCCCCCAGTGGGGGTGATAGTGACCAAACTGGCTAGTTAAAAATGTACATATCAATATGGTTAATAAAATAGATGAGTTGAAAATCACTTTTGTTGAAGTTCTCATTTTACCTCTGAACAAACCAACTAGCCGAGAGAAGGAAAAAAAAAAGCGAGATGAAGATAACATTATTATGATTACCTCAAGACCATCAACCAAGAGATCCCCAGAATAAGGAGGCTGTACAACACTTCACTACCAAAAACATTTCGACACCTGACTGAGAGAAGATGGCCGAGAGAGGGAGTATACAACAAAATTATTAATCTGCGAAATTTCAGATAATAGGCATTAAGTTATTAGAAGTTTTATACTCTTCAATTAGCACACTTTCAAATAGACATTAACATTTTTCTGTTAAATATTTGTAGCAAAGCATGATGCCTGTAAATCTGTCCTTGTGCTTAGTATAAGTGATATCATTTCAATCCATCAGTTGAAATTGTCATAAAAAAAATCTTCCATTGTCTTGTATGTTTCTGGTTTCATAAAAACTTTGTCTTTAAAAGAAGAAAACTTTACTAAAAACTTGATTTGCAAAACACCAACAATTGTGGAATATAAAATTTTGTATTTGTTCTTTATCTGCTTATTTGTTTTCCTTTTTCTTTTTGAACATGTGGGCCACCCCATTTGGCTTCACCAAACGCCCATTAGGTGGCACTCTTTAAGTCTACAAACATTTCCTTCTTCCATTTCCTTTCAACTGTCTATATTAATGTAATTTCTTTTGTTAATTCACGTAGTTGTCTTTTGTTTAAATTCAATGTTTTTGTACTTATTTTTCCCTGGACTCCCAGGAGTCTGCCAAACTTCTTTTTTTTTTTTTTTTTTTTTTTTAGGACAAACGTATCAGGAGCCATTAAATATTTTCTGAAAAAAATCTACACCTCACAACAAACAAGTTGAATATTTAGACAAATTCAAATCTTTGCCCCACCCCCACCCCCTACTAGGCCTTCTGTGCATTTGTTGGATTAATAAGTAAAAAATCGGTTACTACTTTAGAATTTGCATTGTTTACATTTGGATATAAAACTTTGCAGATATGAAATTATGAGAGGACTTTGCTTAAAGGCATTATTCAGCCTTGTTTGATTGGCAAAGTTTCATTGTGGCTGAGTTGGTTAAAGTACTTTGGATTAATGATGATTCTCTCTGCCGTTGGATGCTGCTGGAAAGCACATGCTTTTCTTTAATAAGGTTTTTTAAATATTCAGGCTGGTAGACAAAAATAAATAAATAAATATACTGTTTAATAAGTAAATGAAGCATTTACTCAAATATGATTATCCATTATTAATAATGTTTAAAGTGATAACATCTGTGGGATTAAGAAATAAAAAAAGAATCCATTTCATTAGAGGCCATTAGAGTGTAAAATATATAATAATGTTCATTTCTAAAGAATTAATGAATTTTTTTTTTAATCCATTTTTATTACATCAAACATTATTGTACTGGATACTCCTATTTGAAATAGATGCCCCATTTTAATTTTTATTTAAAACAGTGTGTATTAACTTAATAAACATAAGGTAAAAGTTTAAAAAAATATATATAGTATGCACTATAATAATGTTTGTAATTATAAAAATAATGGTGTCCTAGATAAGATAACTTACATTCAACATCAAGGCCTCTGATCAGGAGGCTTTGAGGAGCATGAAGCCACCTCTTAATTGCTGGTGTTGCAAGGTCTAACCTGACTTGGGGTGGTAGCACCTGTTAGGGTCCCAGCTATGGGTAAATATTTAGCCCCCCCCCACCTTCAACCTTTAAACGGGGGTCAAAACACTATGAAAGTGTAAAAATAGGTTTTCATACAGCAATACATTTTGTAAAAAAAAAAAAAAAAAAAAAATTACCAGCAATAAATTTTTGAAGAAAAAACTATTACCAGCAATACATTAAAAAAAAAAAATTACCATCAATAAAAAATCTTGTCGGCATTATATAACCCAATGAGATGTTGATGCACCATAAAACAAACCCAAAATAATGTTCATGTTGAAAATGTTTGTATTTTTTATTTTTGAAACTGATATCCTTTGCTTATATTTTTTTTATAGTATACGATATACTGTTCACCAGGTGTATAGGATCTGGAATACTCTGGTATGAATTTTTATAATTTAAAGTAGGATATATTTACCTCTTATGATATTTTTTTAATAAAATTCCTTAAAAGTAAAGTTCATTTATTTAATTTTCATAGTTCATTTCCATTAATTTTTTTTTTTTACTTGGCAAGATGTATTTTTCAAACAATTAAAAAACAAAATAAAGGGATTCTGAAGGAAGTTTAAAAAAAAAGGGGTTATTCCAAATTGTCATTATTTTCCCATTTCCTAATACAATCAATTAAATTTGATTGCCACCTTTTAAGTCTAAGGGGTTTTGTATATTTTGAGTCATTTTTTTTTTTTTTTTATTTTTTTTTTTATAGTTTTGTAGCAAATTTGTGCACACAAATGGATATTTAGCATTTTAGGAATTTTTCCTAAGTGATATTTGCTATACCTAGTCTGAAAGTAGACAACTAAAATTAGTATCTGTCTATATTTCTGAGATGAGGTATTATGTACACTATTTACATTATTCGGACTATTGCCCTCATCTTTGTTGCCATATTTATTACAACACTTTGGCCGTTATACACTCCAGCCTTTATCAGGTGGTTGAAAGAAGAAAGCCGGAGAGTACAACGGTTGAAACATTGCAATAAATATGGTGACAAAGATGAGGACAATAGTCTGAATAATGTAAATAGTGAACTAAAATTAGATTTAAAAACTTGTCTAAATTTATCTTGATGCTTAAAATTTGTCAAGTTATGATTGTTTGAAATTAGTCAAAACTTGTCATTTGCTTTTATATGATCAGTTCTGCATAGTTGCTTTTCTGCATTTTTTTGCTGAAAGTCATTAGGATTTTCTTGAAATGAATGTTATAAATGGCAGCAGGGCCCATGCGTACTACTACCCACAATCCTCCTGACATAGTAGAGCCTGATTTGGGGCCGTGGGCAGTGCTTTGTGACGCTAGCTATCTTATCAATATTTGCTTTTTTTGACCTACATATATACATTACAAATTAAACTAAGCACAACTGACTATTATTTTTGATAGATTTTGATGCCATTTTGTTTTTGTTTTTTTTTGTCCAAATCTGAATTTTTATTTATTTTTTTTTTTTTTGCTCATGGTAAGAACTTTTAAAAACTCTATAAAATTAACTATTTTTTATCCATCATGTTGAATGTGTTAAAATTCAACTTTTTAATGAGAAAAATCAAGTTCATGTTAAAAATTGCTGCAAAACATTGTTGATTTAAGATGAAATGAACTATTAGGACGCCTCTAATTTGTATTTAGATATATTGTATTAATTTTCAATTTTTCTAGTTGAATTATTCACCTATATTGAATATGATCTATTACTGCACATAATTACGCTACAGTAAAATTTGTATTTTATATGAATACTACCTTATGAATTTAGAAGTAGAGTTGGCGACTACAACACCCTTCCACCAGTCCCAAGTGACACAGGTTTAACTTGACACTCTTTTTAAAAAATGACCTATATCAAGTGGATTTTATGGTACTACAACACAAAACTCAGTCAACACATTTTTTTCCTTATTTTGACTGTCTTCTATTTTTTTTTTGTCTCTGATTTCTCCAACTTCGAGTAACGCTAACAAGACAAAATCTTTAGTGTAAGTTACCAAATATTAAAACAAATTAAATCTTCAAAATTTGGGAAGATATTCAAAATATACTCACTCACTTTTATACATTAAAATGAGCATTGCCAAATTGCTGGCCACCAAATATCAGTTTTTGATAGAACTTGGATTTATCAGAAAATCAGGATGTAGATCACTATTCTTATGTTTTTTGCGGGGGTGCTGAAATCTAAATGGGTTAAATGCAAAATTTAAGCTCTTTTCAGGAATTTTAGCCCTTCACTGCAGACCAGTTTTTCTAGACCTAAATCCATATTAGAAATTTTAATTTTTTTAAGTACAAATAACATTAATACATTTTCCTAATAGAGCTGAAAATCAATCAAGGAGCTCAAAAACCTGCTCAAAATGTTTGCTTGTCTCTATTTTAGAAGGCCATTGTTTATGGGGAAGGATATAAGTGAAATGCAATGAAGATCATGGCCCTGGAAAACTTGTTAATATTTTCATGAGAAATGTCCAAAGATGTTTACTGTGTTTAGTTTGTTCAATATATAAATGGTCTTCAGTATCTGTCTATATTTCTGAGATGAGGTATTATGTACACTCTTTACATTATTCAGACTATTGTCCTCATCTTTGTCGCCATATTTATTATGTTTCAGCCATTGTACACTCCGGCCTTCTTCAGGTGATTGTTCCCAAAGACACATGGCACAGTGGATAAAGGCGTTAGTTAGATCCAGTGACAGGACCTAAAGAGTGTGAGTTCAATACCTGGTTAAGGTGGTGGAGAACTTGGAGAGGAGAATTAACAGGAGATGACTGATAACTGACATCCATTAGACATGGCATATGGAACTAGAACAGTCTACCCTAGTGAGTGAAATAAAGGGTTCAGTTCGACATTCCAACCACCTGAAGATGGCTGGAGCGTACAATGGCTGAAACATTGTAATAAACATGGCGACAAAGATGAGTAGTCTGAATAATGTAAATAGTATAAATGGTCTTTTCTCTCAATACACAAAACAAAAGTGACTAAATGGTTAGAAAGTTAGTGTTTGAACTATGAGTATAAAGTTTGAATCTCACCATGGTTGATTTCTCAAGGAGGTTGTTACTAATATTGATTTTCAGGTGGGTTGACTTTAAACTTAAGCTGCTCCAATTGAACAGGAAAAATTCCCAGTAATTAAAGACTTGGTCAAAGATAGTTTATACTACTAGTACTATATATTATATGAAATTCTTAGACGAGTCAGTATCATTTATTGCATTAGATGTCCAAACTAATTTTCCTTGTTCATTTTTTGTCTGAATTTCTTGGTTGAAGTGTTATTATTTACTTTATTTATATTCAGACTATTGAACCGTGGCCACCGATATAGATATATCGGTTGAGCCCATCTTTGTTGTTGTTATCACAATATTTTCACCTTTCTGCCTTCAGGCCTGCCTCAGGTGCATATCAATCTAAGTAACCTACAGGAAATTTTGAACTGAACCCTTTATTTAATCTATGAGGGTAGATTGTCCTTGTTCTACTGTTCATATCTAGGGATATCATTTAGTTCTTATTTAATACTGCTCAGTTATTGCTCACCCATTTCCACTGAGTGAAAATACACACTGCTTGACCCAGGGATTGAACTCACAATCACTCTCACCAAATTCAGAAACCAATGCTTTCATCAACTAGGCTATTGTCTCTTGTTAGTTTTTATTGTTATGGTTTAGCTAATATAGTTTTATTTTAATTTGTTTTAATTTTATTTTTTTTATAATCCAAAGAATGTGTAGGGATACAAAAGGCGATTATCTCCCTTTGGTTAAGATGTCGCCACATGGGTCACATAATGGCCACTTAGCGACATCACTTCATAGTATGCTCAATTTGACTCCTGGTAGCTGAGTGACCACTTTCATCACTCTATGAAGTGACATCAATAAACATTTGTTACATGACCCATGTAACTTCATTAAAAACAAAAGGAGATAATTGCCTTTTGTATCTCTACAAGTGTTATTGGTCAGAATGTCAGCCATGGCTCATTGCCAACTTGGAAAACAAAGAAATCATGAAATATAAAAAAGAAATAGTGTCTTTTTTTTTTTTTTTTAAAGCAAAATCTGGGAATTTTCTAATGCAATTTGATATGCATTGAATGACATGTTTGTGATATGCATTTTTTAGATTGGAAATTCTTTGAAAATAAATGTTAAATTCTAAGTATTATTGATGTAATATGTTTTCTAGGATGAGTAAAATTTTATTAAAAATGTCTGCTGTCTTTTTTATCATTTTAACTGTGTTGCAGGACAGCTATATACTTCCTACTGTCATGTGATCTCCCAAAATCGGGGAATTTTATTCAATGTTTAGATTGGAAACCCTGTCAGCATGAGTGAGAATGTGGAATATGGTTAGATAGCTTTTTTTATAAAATGTTACAAGTAAATGTATAAAGATGTATTTGTAGTTTAGGAAGAAATTGACTTGGTTCTAAAAAAAAAAATGTCTGATGACTGAAAATGAAAAGATTTTTTTTTATTTTTAAATATCATAAACACTTCACATATCTATTAATGTATGTTTGTATTTCTTATTTAATCTTTTTACTTGTTACTTTATTCCTTATTTTTTTTTTGTTTTTCTCCCAAGTATTGTAGAATAATTGCTATATAGATTATATAATTCCTAATTTGGCTACTGACTGAATTAATGCAAAGCTATAAATATGAGTTTAAGCTTGCTTGGTGAGTGAAATAATTTAATATTTCACAGTCAGTATTCAAGGCCAAATAAAAAGCTGGTTTTTGTTACTCATTTAAAAAGAAGCAAGTCGTCTTTTTTTTTTTTTTTTTTTTTAAGATAATTAACATAATACACTCTTCTTTACCTGCTTTATGTCTCTGTTAATCTCTGGTTAATTACAGGTTTTTTCCAAAATTCTACTCTTAACTTGCTGACAATTCAAGAGTTTTGCTTGATTTTCAAGCCTTCACTTTGTAGTGCATTTTGGACAATTCCTCTTGCAAACGACCATATATTGTCTTTTTACATTTGATAATTAGTCCTTTTTTCTTGCTTTCCTTTTATACCTTGTCTAGTAGTACCCATGTACACACGGTTTTCTTTGTCTGCCATCAATACAGTATCATCTGCATATCTCATATTATTAAGATTAGGTCTACCAATAATAAATCTTTGTAGAACTTCTAGTTCTGCCAGCATTGATGTGCTTTAAATGTTAAATAAACCAGGCATTTGTTACCAAAATTAAACTTGTTGCACCTTCTCTAGCGAACATTCTTGACTGACTTGAAGTGGAAAAATTATATTGAATCAACTGCCAGGTCTGCTGCTAAGCAAGTTGTTTCACTGTGTCATGCTAGACAATTTTTCTTGCAAGAATCTATCTTGTATATTTATAAGTCTACCATTTGTGGATGTTTTGAATATTGCTGCAACATATGATCTGGTATTCCTGCTATATATTTAGACTAGAGATTCTTGACAAAAATCCTAAAAATCAACAATATTATTGATCCTGATCTTGTGTCTTGGCTTTAGTCATTTTCCACCATCATAAAGTTACTTCCCTCTGCCTTTTCTATAAATACTTTCATGTTAATTGTTCAGATGAGCTCTTCTCTTTGGTACCTAGACTATATGAATTTAAATGCAGTACTTGATTTGCAACAAGGTTTCATCAATTTACACTTGAATTGGCTAGATGTAACTGCAAGTTCTATGCTAACAGTTTCTTTTCTCACACTTCTTGCTTGTGGAACACTCTTCCAGCTCCATGCTTTCCAGTTAACTTTGATCTTCACAAATTTAGATGCAGTATCCATTGTTATCTGCTGTCTTCTTGATTCCCCGTCTTTTATTGAACATTTTAAGCTTTTAATTGATTAATTTAAACAAACATTGAAAAAAAGGATTGTTTTGGTTGGTCATAAAGACAAGTCCATGGAAATAAAAGTAACAAATACAGGACAAATAAGTCACGACGACAATTTAATTCTCAGTATAGCCTCCATTTTTGCAAATTACTTTGAAAATTCGCTTTGACATACTTATTATTAACTTCTGGATGAGGTTATTTGGTATGCTCACCCAGGATGCATAAACTGCAGCACAAAGAGCATCCATAGTTTCAAATTGCGATCCATATTTATAAACATCCTTTGCCATCCATCCCCAAACATTTGTGATTGGGTTTCTAACTGGAGAACATTGTGTCCTGTTGGAAAATCCATTTTTTTCCACATAGATGAGGGCCTTCAGTAATTAGTGATGCCTTTCTTAACATGTCAACGTAATTGCAGCTGTTTGACAACCTTTTACCTTGTGTAACTCAAGAGTTCCATTGTACGAAAATGAACCCCCAGACCATAATTGATCCACCTCCACTGTGTCATCTGGAGAAAATTTCTTTTGGGACATCTTTTGCATGCCAGTAATGCTGAAAACTGCCTGGGCCATCAAGATTTAATTTTTTCTTGTCTGAAAAAAAAACACTTTCTTCCATTTATTCACATCCTAAGTGTGATAATCAGAAGCAAATTGTAAACTGGAGGTTTTATGGTAAAGAAGAAGGTGAGGCCGCTGCAGCCATTTCAAGTTCTTAAACTATTTCTTATTTAAATGCTGTCAAATTGTTCAAGAGCTGCATTCAGCATCTGTATTCACTTTTATCTGATTTGATGTTAGGCTTGAGTCTCCTTTAACTTCTCACCTAATGTGTCTGTCTAGAGATGGTGAGATTTTATTGGGGTGAATGCTTAATTTTTTTAGAAGTATACGCATCTAGATTTTTAATGAAGTTAGCAATGATAGTTCTGCTATGGCCAATTTCATTTGCAATGGCTTGTTGCAAAAGATCATGTCTTTGAAGTTCAACAATCCTACCCTATTCAAACTTTGTTAAAATTTTACCCTTAGACATTTTAAAATCTGAAAGTTAATACTGGAAATGAGCTACGTAGATGTCGACATGTCTGAAGTTATGAACACAATGACTAGTTCTAAAATTTTTCTGCATTAATTTGTTTTTTTCACACATGGTCTTACCTTTATGACCAACCGAATAAATCCTTTTTTCAATGTTTGTTTAAATTAATTAAAAGCTTAAAATTTTCACTTTTTTGTTGATAAACTACATTTTCTAATTAAATGTAAATGTTTCACACACATATATATATATATAATAAAAAGGCTTAAACACTAATATTCCATGGTCATAATTTATTCCATTGGAATCGTAAATACGATCCAAATCATCAGACCTACAAATTCAAAATGAAAACAGAAAAAAACAACTCCGGAAATCAAAACAGAATTTAGAGAAAGAATTTTTTGGAGATGTGGGTGGGGTGGATTTAAAAAGAGGAGAGAAAGAAAGTCGACGGATGTCTAATACATAAAGATACATTTCGTGGTGACATATACACACCACAGACAATTCGGATAGGAAAAAAAAAAAAAAAAAAAAAAAAGGGAGAGGATGGGACGAAGGAAAATAAAAATGTGTTTACATAAAGGGCCGCTTCGTAATTGGGAAAATTAAATCAAATATAAATATATGAAGATGAATATAACGATTGTCTCATTTCGCAAGGACCAAATATTTCTATGTTCAAAAAAACACATACTAATACACAAAAAAAACATATACAAGTAGGTACATACACTTAGGCATGTACACACAAAGTAACAGTATTTTATATTTTTTTAACCCTTTTGTATCTGGTCTTAGGATTTTGAACAGGGGTGTATATAAAACTTGTTACACACACACACACATATATATATATATATATATATATATATATATATATATATATATATATATATAATATTATGTGGTAGTAAGGTTCTTGCTCTGAATAATTATGTGTATGTATGTATAGATGCATGAATTACCAAAGATTTCTGTCTTTGATACCGGAAATGACATTGTTACATTGTCTTTAACACTCAGAGCCAAAAGAGAAGAAAAAAAGGAATAGGAAGAGAGTATGAGGAGAAAAGAATATAATGAAAAGGAGAAATAATGGAATTTGACAAATGCATACATATGCAAACTCACACAAAAAGAGGAAATTCAACCTAACACCAATAAATAGTGCATACATTATTTTTTAACTTAGTATAAAAATACCAAAAACAGTAAAATCTGCAATTAATGGCTGATACCTCCTGAGGATTGGACCGAATGATTGCAAAAGGATTTGTCTACGAACAGGCTGAATATAACTTCAATCAACTGACAAATTTTATATTTGTATTAATCCTATATATAATTATATAATAATTCCTATGAAAGGAATTAATATAAAAAGCATTCAAGTTGTCTGAAGATTGTGTGGTAGTGAAACTCTGGTTACAACTAGGGCCATCCTTTCTTAGGAATTAATGTTGTCAATCATTTTTGCTCTGTCTTGGCAATCTAGGCATTGAACACTTTACTGATAGGTTGTTGTTTGCCTTTAGGTCTTTTTCTTTATTGTTGCAATTGTTTAAAATTTTATCTTGCTGAAAGTTATTTAGGTCTTTTGGCAAGTTGTCCATTGGTTCCACCAACCATTTTGTTTTTTCTTTAATATATATAATATAATATAATATATATATATATATATATATATATATATATATATATATATATATATATATATATATATATTATCTGTTTCCTTATAAGGAAACATTTGGAATTCATTGACTGAGCAGTCATTGTTTGCAATCAGTTGAAATTAATCAATTGTTTCTCTTAAAACTATTCAGGAAAATAGGTTTCTCAAGTTCAGTAGCTTTTATTGTTCCTTCCAATATTGATGGTACCTCCCTTCCTAATTTTTGTTTGAAGTAGTTTAGAACATTCTCTTTGAGTTATAAGTGCTATCCATTTTAATTGTTGCTGCTGTTGAAAGTCTTCAAGTGATGTGGTTTCAGTTATTTGGTACAGTTCTTTGTTGATGATACTGTAGCACCAGTCAACAAGGTTCACCAAGATCCACTGACTTCATTCAGAAGACATTTTTAACCATTGATCTTAGAAAGCAGTTGTACACATCTAACAATTTCAATTTTTCTGAATAAGTATTATTAATGTTAAGTATGACTTAACATCAAAATTTGAGGAAATAGTTTACTCCAAGTCTTGAATAATGATTTGAAGTAAAAAGAAAGTACTGTGAAGAAAAAAGAGATTAAACTCAATCACTCATCTCGGTTTTCTGCCTGCACTGGCTGTCCTAAGAAACCTTGTTAAACCCCAGAATTGATCTCGTTTGTTCTTTTATCATATCGCAAAGTACTCGATCCAGGTGTTTGAATTAAATTCGCATATGGATATACAGATTATGTCAATTCTCCCAACATCCTGGCTTGTCCATTGGGCATTCATTCTACTTGGATAAATCAACTTCAACTGGTTAATTTGAGGCTCAGGTTTGAATTACACCAAAATCAGTTCTGCTTATAACTGCAAACAATGCATGTTGCCACATGAATTCTTTTCACAGTGGGTGAACGACACTTCCTCTCACCAAATCCCTCATTACATGATCCATTAAGGAAGTTTACTGAAGAAGACTTGCTTTGAATCTCTTCATCTGTGAGGAGATTTTCACTGCTATATAGAAGGCCCAATATTACATAACGGTTCAGCACTCTTTGTTTCTAATGAAATTTTCCTATTTTTTAATATTATGCTTAGCTTTTGGAATACCTCTTTCTATATTTCCGTGTTGCATTTTTGTTCTCTATTAAATCACTTCTTAGATATTTAAATTTTTTATACTTGCTTGATTTTAGTGTCTTCAATTTGTAGTTTGTATATTGGGCTATTCTGTTCACTGATAACTATACATTCTCTTTTCATATTATTCAATTTTAAGGCCTTCTCAATTTTCTTTACTACCTTCTTAATGAGTTACTCTAGTCTCTTTCCAGTACCTGCTTTCAACAGGGTCATCTGCATATCTTATGTTGTTAAGATTGCGATTGCCAATAATGAATCCTGGTAGGACTTCTAATTATCTTGGGATTGCTTCACTGTAAAGGTTGAATGAATCCAGTGATAAGACACATTCTTGTCATATGCCCGTTCTTTTTTTTTTATATTTATTGAATTCATATTCTATTTATATGTAAGTGATTTGCTTCTAGTAAGTCCTGGATAATTGTAATATCCTTCTCAAATAAATAAAGCAGTTCCTTGTGTTGTACCTTATCAGACACTTTTGCATAATTTATAAAACTTAGGTATACATCCTTCTGTATTTGTCTTGCTCTTTCTGATATTATTTTGAGCATAAATATCATATTCCCTTTTTCAATGTCTATAATGAAACAGCACTGTTCTATTTCCAGTCTAATTCTGTTACACGTTCTATTCATTAGATTTTGAATAAATTTCATTATGTGGCTCATTAGGCCAATTGTCTTGTGGCACTTGTATCTATTTGTATCTGGCACTTGTCTTGTGGAACTTGTATCCATTTGCATCTGGCTTCTTAGGCAGTGCTAAATTAAAAAAAAATTGAAGCACTGAAGTTTCTTGAAATAAATGCTTATAGGTAACCATTGTTTATTTATTTATTTTTTTTTACTTGTTTGAGTTCTCTTGAAATAGAAGAATTTTGTTAAAAATTTGGTGTTTGTTCATATCATTTTTAAATTATGTTGTGAATATGATAGAAATGCAGATAAATTATCCAAGGTTTTTTATGCAAGATGAAGTAAAAGGATTTCTGGCAAACATGGATAAACATGTCCGCGATAAGACATAGTGTCAAAAGGTCGGTTTTTCCCATGACACTGCTTTTTTTAACTCTTCACTCTTCGGTAATGATTATTGTTTTGAAAAGATGATTAGAATTGGTATAAAACCTAAACATATGAAAGTGAATTTATACATTTTCTTTGTTATCTCTCCATGTCTCTGAGATAAGTTATTCTAATTACTTACATTATTTGGACTGTTGTCCTCATCTTCATTGCCATATTCACAACGTTTCGGCCATTCTAGTACACTCTGTCCTTCTTCACTTGATTGCAATTTCGAATTGAACTCTTTATTTTATCCACTGGGGTAGATTGTTCTAGTTTCACGTGCCATACCTCTACCAGATGTCTCAGATATTTCCTTTTAACTCAACTCTCAAAGTTCTGGGTCATCACTGCTGTAGCCTGGTATTGAACTCACAACTCTTTGGGTCTAGTCACTGGATCTAATCAGTGGCTTTATCCACTTGGCCATGTTGGAGAGTTGAGTTAAAGCAAAATAACTGAGACATTCAGAAGTGGCATGGCATGTGGAACTAAAACAATCTACCATGGTGGATGAAATAAAGGGTTTGGTTCAAAATTCCAATCACCTGAAAAAGGCCAGTGTATAACAGCCGAAACATTGGGAATATGGCAATGATGATGAGGATAACAGTCTGAAGAATGTAAATAATGTAATTTTGTTTGTTGTTAAGAATTTACAACAAAAATAATAAACACTATTTTTTATTTACAAGAATAATTTTATATTTACAACATTCTAAAAACTAATACAATGCAATATTTATAATTTACCAATTTTTAAGAAATAAATGTGAAAACAATTTTTTATTCATAAAGATGTTAACAATATTAAAATATTTGAACCAAATATAAGGAAATCCATATTTACCATTTTATAAAATTTGAATCAATTGACAATGACACAATGTTTTGCCAACAAATACTATATTAAATAGTGTGAAGTGCAGTGGCAGGATTAAGGTCAAACAAAATTTTTGGTCACCTGTCAAATTCATCTTTTGATAAATAATCAAATGTTTCCAACTTGTTCATGACTTCAAATGAAGCACATACAATCTATTCTTTTCTTTAAATTTTTATAAATGAGACAATCATTTAACACTATGAAAGGGCACAAATATTTGTGTTTGGAACAGCTTGTATGGTAAATGCTAAGAAAATCCAATACCACATACATGATTATCAATATTATTAAGCTCTATTGAGAGTCATTTGTATGCTCCTTTTAGAGTAAAACCTTCTATGTACTGTGTCCCTCACAATGTTGGCAATCATGGCTTGCAAACTTGTTCTTCCATCCATTTACTCAAACTTGCTAGGCAGGTTATGGAGTGAAATATACAGTTGCAAAACAAATCATGTTTTTTTTTTTTTATTATTAGACATCCTTTATAAACAAACTCTTAAAAGAGTTTTTCTTTTATAATCAGTCCAACATTTTCTTAGGAAAGAAGTTGAATTGAATTCAGTTTTTCTTTCATCATGGCTTTAAAAAATTATTCTAGGTGTAATAAGCAGTCTTTGTTGAGATAGATTAAAAACATGAGCATCACCTTTTTATAGAAAAAGTAATAAATGGTATGAAATCTCAGAACAAAGCATATTAGATGAAAACAATTTGGAATAATTTTTTGTTAATGTTTTATTACTAATGAGCATTATCAAAAGAAAGTTGGTTCTCTATATTCCATTAGATTCTGGCAAGAAAACTTGTCTATCTTGCATATTTATAAGCCTACCATTCACCCTTGCTTTGAATACTGCTGCCACATCTGGTCTGGTGCTCCTGCAATATATTTAGAGATTCTTGATAGAATCCAAGCAATCTGCAGTTTTATTGGTCCCGACCTGGCATCTCACTTTCAGTCACTTTCCCACTACTGTAATGTAGGTTCCCTGTGTCTTTTCTATAAATACTTTCATGGTAACTGTTCTGCCACGTGAATAAGAGATAATGAATAGTCTTTAGAATGTTCAGTTAACCTGTCTCAAAATGCCTCAATCAGAGCCACTGAGTTGGAAGATCCATGTAGCCATTGGCTTTCCAGAAGAACATAACGGAATGCTTCTGTGCGCAAGAATGAAATGATGATCAAAGGATTCAACGGCTGAGGAGAAATGTCTCTTCAACTGCTGCTGTGAGGCTGAAACAAGATTGAGAACGCAAAAATGGCCCTTTTAAGAACCCCATCATTCAAATTGTTAAATCCCCCTGCCAATATGTCTCGGTTGCACTCATTTGTTGGTACTAATATTGATTTTCTGATGGGCTGACTTTAAAATTAAACTGCTCCAATTGAACGGCAAAAATGGTTTATAATACTAGTAAGAAATATATATATATATATATATATATAAAATAAAAAACTTAAAAAAAAAAACTTTTTCAATAGTGTCACATCTTTTTCATTTCACAGGATTCTCATACAACTTTAATCACACGTATCTTCCACTCATGCACATAAGTTTTCCCACGTTGTCAAAATGATTGTATATTTTAAGTTTTTACTATTATTAGAGAGTTTCCACATGTAAATCTTTAAATGTATTATTTTCCAATAATTATTATTATTGTTGCTCATTTCTTCTTTTGGATGGTGTCAGTCTTTTAGTATTAAAAAAATTTTTTGAACGGTCTGCCATTGTCATAACCAAGATACTGCCACCTGGCCTCACCACTTTAAGGGAGATAAATCTAGAATAGCAGAAAGATTTTACAGGCAACAAAAAGAACATACATACATACATACAAATATATATATATATATATATATATATATATATATATATATATAAAATAAACAGCCTTCCATTTTGAAAAATTACTTAGTGGGTAAACAGAAATATACGCCGGGTGTAGCAGCAAAATTGTTCAAATCATGTAACAGCAAAATTTTCCATTTGTTAGTATTAAGCTTTGGACTGTTGTATCTTAGGAATGATTAAAAATATCTTACTGGAATATTCCAAGGTTGTTATAAACATTGGATGCTACTTTAAGAATGTCTAATTACTCTCCAAACTTAAGAGAAGAATCTTGATGAAATTTATCATAAAGAAAAATGGCATGTTCATTAATTAAGGATAGCTAAGGATTGGAAGCTCATGAAGGATTGAAATAATGTTCAATATATATATATATATATATATATATATATATATGAATCAGTTTCCAACTCATCCAAGGTGATCTTCATCCTCTTTAATCTAACTTTCCTGGAATAACAATGTGCCTCACAGATTTCATGTACAATTTCATTTTCAAGTCTTTTTTCACTGCTCTTTGGACTGTCATAGCTGAAACTCCCTTCTAACATGTCAAACATATTATGGATTTGGTTGGATCTTTTCTAATTGATCTCTTTAGCTCTAAATTGAAATGATGATCCCTCTATCTGTTGTGATGACATGATCCAGTTTTCCTTTCTGCTGTTCTCTCTTTTTTTAAAACTTATTCACCATTTCTCTTGATGGTTCTTGAATGGATTTGAAGATGGAAGCAAATGTGAATGATCTTTTTTCTCTTACCATTGTTCAGTTGGAAGACAGTGGGGGCTAACAAAAAAATGATTTCAACCTTTTCTCTTTCCTCTCAAACGGTTTTTCAGTGATTTTTTTTTTTTTTTTTTTTTTTTTTTTAAATAAATGGTGTCAAGATGGCTATATGTCTTTCTAAGAACTTAAAAAAAAAAAAGAATTAGTTTAGTGTTTTTTTAGATACTAAACATTTTGTGGGATAGACAATTACGCTGTAACATGAGTTGGAGAATTATGCTGTTACTCCTGAGATATATATATATATATATAAAAAGAGTCCTAACATTGATAGGATATACATAGGCTCAACGAAGAATAATTTTAAAATTAGATGGAGGCAACACAAGAGCTTCTTCAACAATATTCAAAATAGAAATCAGACATCTCTATCCCAATGTTTCTGGCATCTAAAAGAAATGAATAAAACACCAAAAGTAAAATGGAAAATAGTAAATAAAACAAGAACTTGTAAAACCTGGTATGACTCATGCCCTTTATGCTTACATGAAAAACTACACATCATTAAATTTCTAAATAATGAAAAATTATTAAACCATAGGCGGGAGTTAACGTTTTTTTGCTGACATCAGCAAACTTTCGCATTAAATAATTAGCATAAAAAAAAAATCCCATAGCTTAATAAGTCTTAAAAGTTTAGCCAAATCATTAAATTGGAAAAACCCTTTCTGTAGTCGTCAAAAAAACAAAAAAAAAACAAATTGAAATTCAGTGCAATACAGTTTGTATATAAAACACCCACTTGAATAAACAAATAAATAAATAGATAATCAGATGGACAATAATAAAACACAATTCTCCCAACACATAACGACTTGTAGGCGTGTCATAAAAATATCCCTCACTGGAAACCAACCAAAGGATGACTGCAAACATTAGCCTTGAAATAGATACCCTACCCAACCTTAGCAAAACCTCTCAGAAGATGATGAATCTATTGATAAAAATTAACTCTCTGACCACTTAACAAAGAAAAATAGTCTAGCCACTCCCACAATAACGAATGTTGTAATGGACCATGCCTAAAAACGCATGTAAACTGAGAGATAGCTTATTCCTAAAATTTCGCTTGAAGATGAAACTGGACTAAACACCTCAATTCAACTTAATTTTAATAATTATTTGAATGGTTTCGGCTCTCGTTTTTGAAACATGAGAACTCTTATGTAGCGAAGGAATCATATTTTTAAACAAAAAAATTATTTATATATATATATATATATATATATATATATATAGGTTTGAATAGGCTGCTCAAAATTAGTCTTCTGGCATAAAAGTATTCATGCTATAAAATGACAGAGCATTTGAATATTAATTCAATAACCAGAACAATGATTGGCCACTACTTTAAGTTTCATGTACTTGCACACAATCTTCAGGTAGCCAGCAACTTACAATAATAAGATGATTACCTAATATACCACCAGACAAGTACAATTTGATAAGCAAGCCAAACTCGCACTGTAGGGAGAGTAGATCATTCAGCCAAGATCTAAAATGGCAAAAAATAAAAAATCAACCTGGAAAGACTCTTGTTATTGTGCACATTTTGCTATACAGGCAAGCCTTTCCAGGTTGAATTTTTTTTTATTTTTATTGTGAATATTGTTGATATGAAGTTGTGCATTAGGAGGATTTATCCTATGTTCATTATTTCTTCTAGGTAATTTTTCCATAATAGGTTGCATTTATTTTCTATGAAGATTGCATTTTTGAAAAGAAAATTATGGTCTGTTCTATCTAATTATGATAGTAAAGAATTTAATGGATTATCCCAGCAGAGGTCTCTTCTGTTTTCATAAATATGGTTCTTTAGATTTATACATATCTTGACAGACCATTTTATGGAAATATTAGGGAGTCACACTATATACAGATAATTTCTTTGAAGAAGTTAAAAATAATGCATTTTCGGTGATTGGTTACACCATACACAGGTAATTATTTTCTGGAGGGGTTAAATTCATGCAAAAAATTCAGTGGTAGCACAAATATATGAAGTTCCTTGATTAATTTCATCTTAAGAAACAGATTAGAGAATTAGAAAGGCTTAGCATAAAAATAAACACAATATGTCTATATTATTCAATATGTTTGAATGAAGATATACTGCCTAAATACACACACTCATATAGTGCATCAATAAATCCCTAGTCTAATGATGAAGAAAATAAAATTTTTTCAATAAAATTTTCTTCCTTGTCAATGCACTTAATGCAATCCTTCTGTATTAATCACATTAATCTAACATTAGACAGAAAATTAGAAAATTTAAGATGAAAATAGTTAAATTTTGATGTGAAATTTTTCCTGTCAGGCTGTGGACTTATTGACCCACTCTCGTGTGTGTGTGTGCATATGAGAAACACACACACACACACATATTAGTGACAAAGATAGATGCATACAAACAGCTGTCTGTTACTAACAGCATCTGTTTGAATAGAGCCAGATGGTAATTGATCTATTGTATTGATTACTGATCAGTACCAACCAGCTGTTGAAGCTTGTAGGACTTGTTCCTAAAGACGATTGATTTGTAATAAGTTTATATGCTGACTAGATGTTCTCTTGTCATAACGAGAATTAAAGTAAATTATGTAGTCAATGTATTCAAATAGAAGCTATTTTATCCAGAGGCACTGTTAGTTATGGCATGTCTACATTATTAAAATAATATTGACATAAATTTTCAAGCCTTTCAACTCTTCTCTTAACTAGCATTGAAATAGCATTTTAACTGTTACTGACTTTTATATAAGGCAATCTCGAGTTGTCTCCCCTTACACTTAAAAATAAAAATTGTTTAATCCAGAGCTTTTTACCTATTTTTATAAATAAGTTTTTGTGTCATCTTAAGTTTAGTTAACCAAATCAAATATATACTCTTAGGTGCTTATTACAAGGAGAGGGTCTTAATAATTGGGATGGATGAGTCAGAATTTTTCTCACTATGCAATAAATGGTGGGTTGTCTTAAAAGTGCTGTTGGAAAATTATTTAAGGAGTTTGTTGTGGGTTTGAATCAGCCCACAACAAAGAAAAAGGTGTTTAAATATAAAAATATAAGATATTCTTATTTTTGTGTGTGTGTTTTTTTTTGTTTTTTTTTTTTTTTTACAACTAAATTTTTTTTAGCAGGTATGGGTGTTAAAGTTCTTACAGTCCTTGTTTGCAATTGTTAAAATGAAAAGAAATGTGATTTCTTTACATGTATATGTGAGAAAGAGGCAAGAGAGAAAATGAAGAGGAAAGTGTGTCATGTAGCTTGATGAGGAAGACAGGGGAATGAGTAAGGAAATTTATTTTAAGCAAAGTGTTGTGAAACTGTTGTTGTCTGTCAATCCTTATTGGTTTGTCCATCTAGAAATTTTGTATAAATACCCTTCAAATGGATCATGAATCCAGTTTTTTATTACTGGCAGGAATGCAACCTTTTGGTTGAAAAATGTTAAATATTTATTTTCAAGGCATTAATACATTAATTGGAAGAATCTGTAATCTTCCAAATTGGAAACCATTTTTTCTCTTGGTATTTATGTCCATCATCAATCCACAGTTCAAAAAGTGCAAAATTAATAAAGAGTGGTCTTAATAAGCTTGGGTGATTCTCTGAATGAAAATTAAAGTGTGGGTGATTCTCTGAATGAAAATTAAAGTGTGGGTGATTCTCTGAATGAAAAAAAGTGATTCTCTGAAAAATTAAAAGTGTGGGTGATTCTCTGAATGAAAATTAAAGTGTGGGTGATTCTCTGAATGAAAATTAAAGTGTGGGTGATTCTCTGAATGAAAATTAAAGTGTGGGTGATTCTCTGAATGAAAATTAAAGTGTGGGTGATTCTCTGAATGAAAATTAAAAAGAATGAAAAATTGGGTGATTTCTGAATGAAAATTAAAGATTCTCTGAATGAAAATTCTCTGAATGGTGATTTCTGAAAAAATTAAAGTGTGGGTGTGAATGAAAATTCTGATTCTCTGAATGAAAATTAAAGTGTGGGTGATTCTCTGAAAATTCTCTGAATGAAAATTAAAGATTCTCTGAATGAAAATTAAAGTGTGGGTGATTCTCTGAATGAAGTGTGGGTGATTCTCTGAATGAAAATTAAAATGGGTGATTCTCTGAATGAAAATTAAAGTGTGGGTGATTGGGTGATTCTCTGAATGAAAATTAAATGGGTGATTCTCTGAATGAAAAAATTAAAGTGGGTGATTTCTGAATGAAAATTAAAGTGTGGGTGATTCTCTGAATGAAAATTAAAGTGTTGATTCTCTGAATGAAAATTAAAGTGTGGGTGATTCTCTGAATGAAAATTAAAGTGTGGGTGATTCTCTGAATGAAAATTAAAGTGTGGGTGATTCTCTGAATGAAAATTAAAGTGTGGGTGATTCTCTGAATGAAAATTAAAGTGTGGGTGATTCTCTGAATGAAAATTAAAGTGTGGGTGATTCTCTGAATGAAAATTAAAGTGTGGGTGATTATACTGAAGTGTCATCTATCTATTCTTAGATTAGAATGAAACACTTTGGATAATTTTTCTTTATTATCTGCCTTTGAATTGGTTTTGGGGGTGTGGGCTAGATAAAAATTCTCAATACTTTGCAACTCTGTTCTCTTGGCAATTCTGACCACACAAGTGGTGTGTGTAGATATTTTGTCCCACTTGTCTATTAGGCAAGAACTCCCTGTTCACAGGACATCTTTTTCTTATAAACACACTTAGACTCGTTTCATGATTTTCTTCACGACCACAATAGTCTGCATGTAATGTAAATAGATTTTTCTTTGACCATTAAAAACTGCAGATGAAGCATTATCTGTGTGTGTTCATGTATGTATGTATGCAATATTTCCCAACAAAAATGATTTTAAGCAAGGTTATTTCAAAAGAGGAAATATCAAAAATACAAATCCAGCTTTATTAGCATACTCAGTGTTTCTGCCATTGCATGCTCCTGTAATTGGAATTTTGAACTGAACCCTTGAAGAAGGTTAGAACATACAACGGCCAAAAGGTGAATATGAAAATAAAAATGAGGACAAAAATGTAAATAATGTAAATAATTACAATACCTAATCTCAGAAATATAGACATGCCAAGCAAGTATTTAACAAAATTCCCTTTGGCAGCAATATACAGATTGTTTAAAATGCTCGTTTTTGAAAACATTCCAATAAACTTTCTTTGATAGGTAGAAAATAGGCATTACTTGTAGCATAGACAAAATTGTCACAAAATTCAAAGTTATAAACAAAGTACATGGCTTCTAATGTCACTACAAAATATTGTCTTATTTCTTAGATTAAATTTGTTATGAAATGTGCAGCTAAAAGTGTATGCAGTAAATGTAAGAAAATCAAGATGAACCTAGTGTATTGCAAAAGTGGTTTCATGAAAGAGCATCTAAAAAGTTGGCTTATCTAATTGATGAATAGAGAGACTAGATTACTGGTGATTTAATTACTGTACATGCAAACCTCATAGTCAATGTATTGTTTGTAACTTTTTGATTAGCAAGATACAATTTTTAAAAAAATTTTATTGTTTTTTTTAAAATCATTTATGCAAGCTACAGATTTGAAATTTGTCTTGTCATTAGTTCTCATAAATGTAGGAATTTTAAACATTCTTGATTTTCTGATTTAAAAGTTATAAAAATGAACCTAAATTGTGATTTAAAAATACCGATCATAGTACATAGTTAGAAGTTCTGATATACATAAGACCAGAGGTTTTCTTGGTAATTATTAGGTTGTATCAAAAATATTTTTGTTTATTGCAGACCTTTACTCCAAAGCTTATTTCAACTATACAAAGATTATTACTGTATTTTATTTTTATATATATATATATATATATATATATATGTTAAATAATTTAGACATATCATGTTGATATGATCTTTTCAAGTTCATGGATTAATTCCTTGGTAGCCTTAGAAAATTTAAAAAAAATACCAAGATTTTCTTTCAAATAGCTTTTATTTTCCCAAGTACTTTCAATCTCATCTGAGACCATCTTTCAGGGGTTAAGTTGTCTTTGTGTGTGTGTGTGTGTGTGTGTGTGTGTGTGTGTATGTATATATATATATATATATATATATATATATATATATATATACATTTCTGTAAAATCAAAACATTTCAGCTGTTTGTTTTTATTGCTTATACAGGAGATTGTATCTCTGATAAAATTGTTAATATGTATATTGGCTGTACTCCAACATTGCTAACAAAAAGGCTTACATTTCATTTGACCAAAATAGTACAATACCTCAGCATTTAAAGGAACACTCATGCCCACACTCACAGATTAGACAGATATTAGTTGAAAATGCATCTATATTACATAACAAAAATAATAAGCAAAAACTAAAAATCCTTGAAGCCCTTTATATAAAGCCCCAAATAAATAAAGTCAACTATGAGTTTTAGTAACAAAGTCCTTATGCTTATAAAAATAAAATTATATATGTATGTGCAAAAATGAAAAAGTTACTTCCCTTATACTGGAAAAACCCCCCAAAAATCACATGAACTTTGAAATCTAGAACATTGCATAAGCAGTAAAAATGAACAGTTGAACGGTTTTGAAATTTACAGAAACGCATATGCATACTCACAGAGAAGATGGTCTCAGATGAGATTGAAAGTACTGGAGGACAATAAAAACTATTTGAAGGAAAACTTTGGTATTTTTCTTAATAAATTTTCAAAGGATACCAAGAAATTAATCCATGAACTTGAAAAGATCAGAATGAAAACTAATCAATGTGATGTGTCTAAATTATTTAACCAAACCTATTTGAATGAAAATATGCTGCACATATATAATGTGTATGTGTTAATAATATTTTTATTTAAAAATAATTTACATTACTACATAAACGTTTCTAGGTTTTGGAACTAAATTGTCCTGTCATCAGGTGATATTAGGTAACTTATGATGAAAATGATTTGCTTTTGAAAACGGAAAACAATACTGTATTTAAGTTTGAAATCCTTCCTCCTTCTTTTTTAAAACTTTTATGGGTATGTCTAGGTTAACCAGTCAAAAAATCTGCTCAAGGATATATATATATATATATATATATATATATATATATATATATATATATATATAGTTGGTACTATATAATTTCACCTTTTGTTTCACGATTATAATGGTAGATATAAGTATAGAGTTTCTATAGCCACATCATGTTGAAATACTGGTTCTTATCCAATCACTGGAGTTGAGCAATGTTCATCCTGGTCATGGGTGACTGCTTGAGATGCTTGGGTCTGCAGTTTGAATTCCAGTTGGGTTCACTATATTTGTTTATATGCAAATACCTTTGGGAAAAGATATGAATCCACACCTTCTCCCTCCTTCACCTATGGTTTAAATAGCAGGATTTATTTTCTCAAAATTCTTACAATCCAAAAATAGGAATCCATTTTACACAACCAGTGAAAAGTTGATAAGTCATAAGAAATATAAATCCATCAAATCAATATTGATTGAAATTCTACCAATTTTGAAGTATTCTTTGAAAGTAAATCTCAATAAAGCTACTCCCTAAATTCAGGATGGGAAAGGAAATGAAACAATATTTGACAATACTGCTGAGAAGTGAGCCATCAGTGGATGACCATAAGTTGTAGTTATGATGCCTTAAAATATATCATGAAGAAGCCAGACACCAACACTCAAAAATTTCCACATCATCATAATATATGCAGACTGGTAAGTTTCAGAAATATAAAATTCATTAACATTTCCACTGCTGCATTGTTGCCTGGCTGTGCTGGCCTGTTTGTGGAAAAAGAGGAAATTTCAATTTACTAGAATTAAATTACTATAAATAAATGACTGTATAGGTACTGCCATTTTTGTTTTGTTCAGATACTCTGCAGTACAGACTGAGCTAAAAAAAAAAAAAACACCCCCAATGCTCAATAAAAATTATATCACAAATCAGATCCTATTGTATACTACTATATGTACATACTGCTTTCAAAATAGCATGATGTGCTAGTTAGTTTATAACACAAATGCTAAGAATCAATATTCTTGAAAATGTATATATATGCCAACAGCAGTCAATGTGAGTTTTACGGAGACGTGCATAGGCATGGGGCACGGGCAACATGAGTTTTATGGAGACGTGCGTAGGCATGGGGCATGGGCAACGTGAGTTTTGTGGGGACGTGCATAGGCATGGAGGACGGGCAATGTGAGTTTTGCAAAGATGTCCACAGCACTGAAAGTGTTAAAAAAAAAAGCAAAATAATTTTGATGTCCCCTGTTAAATTGTAAAACATTTTAATGAAAGGTAATTCATTGGCATTGTTCCTTCCTAAAATTTTCTTTGTGCTTCCTATTTTAATTTAAAATCTTAGCTGATGTTTATTTCAAGAGAAAAAGTTCAGCCTGTGAGATGTAATAAAATCTTGATAAAATGAAATGAACAGAAAATGTGTGGTAAGAAAAAAACTGAATGAGTAATTCAGTGGGATATTTATAGAAAGATGACAAATTTTTCATATCTTTGGGTGTAACAGTATAAAGTGTCCAGTATAAACATGGCAGTAGCGTGGCAGAAGATGCATTATGGGATATTAAAGTGTTATTATTAATGTCAGGAACTTGTCATTAATTAATAATTATTGAAAGATTTTCTGAAATGTTTTAAGTAGATATTTTGGCTATAATTTACCTACAAAAATAAACTGAATACAAATTACCAAGAATTTAGATATTTTTTTCTACCTGATGATATTATGACTTCTCCTTTTTATCAATGTACTACAAAACTACATGAATTTCAACATGCTACTAGCTTGGCATCTCTGTCCCACCTTTTCACTGTCAAAGCAGTTAAATGTAGCAGTCTCTTCTACTCTGATAGCTTCATGTCTCGCACTTCCTGTCTGTGGAACTCCTTTCCTCTTGCTTGCTTCCCTGATAACTACAATCTACAAATGTTCAAATGCAATGTCAATTGGCATCTCCAGGTGCCTTGATCTATTCTCTATCCTTCTCTTCATCCTTTCCTCTGTCACACCTCTTTGCTCTTGCTCTCAGTAATCCCTTGTTTGCTAGTGGTACTCCCGTCTATAAGTTCTTCCAGTGTCAATTATTAGATTAACTAAACTAAGAATATCAGAATAATTTAAAATTAATATATCTGGATATAATGGATAATAAGATGTGAAAGGGCCCTTCAGTTGTGAAAATATCAATTTTGCCTTTTCTCTAACCACTAATCCCTATCACAGATTGCTGTCACAAATCCCTTAATGTTTTACACTATTAATATACTCCAGCTCTTTGTCATTTCTATAATAACAGACAAATGGATGCAATGTGGCTTGAGAATTATTCCAGTGGAAGCTTTGTGCAGCATCCTGCAAAATAAATCAATAATTCTTGGTAAAATCTTCAATAAATATGACTTTACCATTCATCAAAATATCTTTCTTATTAGAATAAAATTTTGATTGTCCTTTGGCAATGAAATCATGATTTTTCAAGGTTTGAAGCCTTGCATGTAAACTCTCAATAAATTCTTCTGTAGATTGGGATACAGTCTGCAGTGTGGTTCTGTTAACTGATAGCCACAGTTTGTAGATAAAATCATTAAATTTTTATTTAGTATTTCTTCTATATGTAAAACAAAATTCTCCATCAAATTGTTATCAAGTTGAGCAGTCACCCAAATTGTAGTTGGATGCTGCTTTATTGCATGTAACAGCAGCTATGCATTGGTGGTAATTTGTTAAATGATTTTGTTTATCTTTAGTCAGTTTAACACTTGCTAGCATACATTCTTTTGGTCTGAGCTCAGCAAATGTTGTAAAACTAAATCTGGATTTTTTTATTTAAATAATTGGTATGCCTTTTTCATATTACAGAATACAAAATAATTTTGTTCCTGAACTCTACGATTTTTTAAGATTGTTTTATAGTCATTTTTCTATTTATCCCTCTGCTGAGTGCTTAACTTTTATAAAACAGTACAACTTTGTCAAATGGTTCTTTTCATGTATTTTAATATTCCTAGTTAATTTACAAGTTTTGTCTTATCTTGCCATGTATGTTGTGGTGCCAAATTCCATTTAAATTCTTTGGATACTCTGGCTGTTTGGAACTATTTTCAAAACTTGTCATTTCTGGGACCTTTTCACAAGCTGCAAACTTTTCCTTTAATTATGTAATAATTCCTTTTCATCAGATCTTTTGTGCTCTTCTATATTGGTAGATTCTTGAGAAATTTTTAGTCAAAATTAGTTTCTTTGATACTGCTCTTTGAATTTTTCCTACTTTTTTTCCTCCTCATAACTTCTTTTTCAAGTGATTGATGATTCATCAATCACTGACAGTGACTCATTAAGAAGTTACAATTCATTTTCAGTATCTACAAAAATGTTAGAAGGCTATAGTCAGTCTTCAGCTGATATTGAACTACTTTCAGAAAACTCAGGTAATGCTGTTCATTGGTCACAATTATTTTTTTTTTTACTGGGGGTCAATTTATGTTTGATTTTATCAGCAAATTCTTTTGATACTTCTCTTAATCCTTTTTAATTTTTTTTAATGCATTTTAAAAGGGTTGCAGCATGTTTTGTCCAATAAAAGTCTGGTTGATACGTATATTTTGATTCAACAAGTAAAAGATTATTAATGTCTCAAAAAAAAATATTTTAGTCTGAAACTTTTCTCTAAAAAAAAAAAAATATTTTACATCAAATAAGAAGTATTTCATAGTAATTTTGCGACAAGACAGTAAATATTTCTAAAACTGTCATGCACATTCTTCGATATCATTCTATGAGAATATACAAGACTGTATTGAAAATCTTGTAAAAAAAAAAAATATTGTAATAATTTAAAATAAATTTCTTATTTACATTTGTGATAGCAATCTCAGCAAAATTTAATAATTTACAAAAAAAAAAAATGTCAGACATTGGAAACAAATGAAACAAAGTTAGAAAGCATATTGGTTTTTGAAAATATTAACTTGTTAAATTATAAAAAATCTCACGTTTTATCTCCTTGCAAGAGAAATTGAACATTAACCCTTTCTAAATATAATTTTTCCAAGTATGTCTTCTGTAATTTTTCAACATTTTTATACACAATGAAATTAAACGAAATATTTTTTTATAATAAAATTTATGTAAATTTAATAATCCTTCACAGAATAGTCAATTAAAAATACTAATGAAAACTCAGAAGAGGCTTAAAATATTTTAGGTATTTTTATGGTTTTATTCTATTTCTAGCAATAAAAGTTTATAAGATTATGTATAACAGTAGTATGAATTAAGACCAAAATTTTAAAAATCTCTCAAAAGATAGCCTCTTTTTTTTTTTTTTTTTTTTTTTTTTAATTTGACCTAAAAGCCTTGTTTTTGCAATAAATAACTTTCAACCACTGAGGATTTATCAGTAATAATTGTTGTATCATTGCATCAACATAATTAAAAAAAAAAAAAAACTGTTTTGGTTTTCCTGTATTGGTAAAGAATCTCAACTACTATGAAAAGCCACCAATATCTTTACAGTCCGGTGAGTAAGTGACTTATTTCAGAGGACTAAGCTTATAGATGCCAATTTAAGGTCATGTTGACATCAGTTTTTTGTTCTGTATTTTGTTTTGTTTTTTCACATTGACTTAATAAAAAATTATATTACTTTTATGACCAGTACATATTTTGACTTTTTTTAATCATTTCACCCCAAGCAAGGTGGGAATGCCACTAGTATGCAGGGGGTTACAGAGAATGAAAGTTAGAGAAAAGACTGGGTATAGGAAGGATTGAAGAAAAGATAAAAGATGAACGGGATTCAAGATAGAAGATGGCAATTGACATTGTATTTAAATTTTTAAAGATTGTAGTTATCAGGGATGCAAGTAAATGGTAAGGAGTTCCACAGGTAGGAAGTGCAAGAAAAGAAACTGTTGGAGTAGAAGCGGCAGTTATATTTAACTAGTTCAACAGTAAAAGGGTGGGACCTAGATGCAAATCTAGTAGCATGCTTAAATTCACATAGATGTGGCACCAGGGATAAAAGCTTGTTAGAGCAGTTTCCATGAAAATATTTGTAGAAAAAACAGAAGCCACATTGGTGAGAAAGTGACTGAAGTCAAGATGCCAAGTCAGGACCATGTTGCAGATCCTTCTTTGGATTTTGTCAAGAACCTCAAGATGAGTAGCAGAAGCACCAATCCAGGTATGGCAACAGTATTCAATGCATGGATGAATCAAAGATTTGTAAATGTGCAAGATGGACTTTCGAGAAAAACTTTCTGGCATGACACAGTGACCCAGCTTTCCTTGCAGTAGATGCAGCTATTGATTTGATATAGTTGTTCCATTTTAAGTCAGTTGAAAATGTAAGGTGAAGAAGGCACAGTGTGTTGCTCTCCAGGAGTCTAGTATCAGCCATGCTGATGGTGAGCAGGAATGTTTCTCTATGGTGGTTAAATAAGAGCAATTTCATTTTGGAGTCAGTAAAATTTACAAGCCATTTCCTGCCCCAGTAAATCACTGATCAGAGGTCTTTTCTAAGAGCAGTTGCCAGGTTAACTTTGTCAGCTCTGACAGATTTGCTATTGAGATAGGAGTAAATAGTAGTGTTATCTGCATAAATGCCTACTTGGGAACTGATAATATCGGGAAGATCATTATTGAAGATCAGAAACAGTGTAGGACCCAGGATAGAGCCTTGAAATAAAGTAATCATGGTTTAAATATTAAACAGAATCATGCAGTTGTAGAAACAATGAGTTTGCTTATAACTGCTAATCATATATATAAAAACAAAAACACAAAAATTGATTGTGCATTTATTTAGAGTACGATATCAAATGTCAACAAAAATTTGTTAAGCATTAACATCATTTGTTGCATATTTTCTTATTTTATATTATCTTGACATTAATTTATGGCACTTTTTAAATAATTATTTTCATAATGTCACTTTTTCATATAAAAATCTATTGTATAATAGAAATGTAAACAAAACCAAAAATAAGGTGGTTTATTTTCTACTAAAATGGTCAAATTTTAACTACAAATAGTACAAATTCTGTTGGTTTTATGTTTTAGTTCTTATGTGAATATTTATTACCATACAAAGATATTTTTCAAGATATACAACTTGACCATAGTGGGAAATATAAAAAAGTTAGCTTATAGTAGCAAATACCAAAATCTACCATTTTTTTTTTTTTTTTTTTTTTTTTTTTTAATTTGTTCCAACTCAGTAAAAACCTTGTAACTTAGGCTACAGTCAAAAGTCCACCACAAAACTTTTTACATATCTTGCCACAAGGCAGACAAATTTTTTGTCAAATTTAAGAAAAAATTAAAGGTCAAATTTTATGGTCATAGTTAAATTATCTTATTTGACCTTTAAGCAAAAAGAATAAATAGATCTTTAGATTTATCCAAGTACTTTAAAATGGTATACAATTTTGCTTTGTAGATGAAAAATGAAGATATTGGTATTTAAACTTAGTGATTATTTTCCAAAATTAGCCTTTTTGGCAAGGGTCATATCTCTGGAACCCTTTGACATAGAGATAGTAAAATAGGTGCCATTCAATTTGTATTGTGAAGCTCTATAAGTGTGACAAATTTAAAGAAAAAAACTGTTAGTGATGGTCTGTGCCTTGTTGATTTGACAAAGAAGTACTCATTTCTGGTTCCTTCTAAAGTCTTCTTCAGCTCTTCTAACACTTGTTCTTTCCTATACTAATATAATTCCACACATTAACCCTCTATGTTCAGTGGCTCTTGGCCATTGTATTCGGTAAATACTAGTAAAATAAATAAAAATAATTGATTTGTTTTTAATGTCTGATCAACCCTTTGCAAGTGATTTCAAGCCAGAAAATATTTTAAGATTGTAATAATTTTTTTTTTTTTTGAGGTAACTATTTAGTGATATAGGTCTCACTAATTAACCCATAGCTGGAGGAAGAAGAGGTGGATTCATACCTTTCCCAAGAGTATTGGTATATAAGTGAATATAACGAACCTAACTAAAATTGGAACTTGCCTCTTTGATTTAAAATTTCGAGCCAATATCCATTATACCACCACCACTTCCTAGTTTACAGCACCTAGTATTCTCAAGCTATCATCTATCTAGGTATTGATCAGGCTTCACATTGCTCAACTTTCGTGATCATATAGGAACCCATGTTTCAACATGATGTTGCCCTAAGCCTTCAAATACCTCTGATTGTTAAAATAAACAATGTAGACTAAATGAAAAGACAAGCCTAAAATTAATGATTAAACTATATCCTATGTGAAAAATTGGTTTATGATGAATAATGTGCTGACGCCAGATTAGCAGAGGTGTAATTGTGTCCCAAGAGAAATTGTGCCCACTGTTCTTGTTATTATGAATAATTCTCAGATGATGGTCTTTGAGTCATCACCTGAGAATCAAGATTGCTTTCATTAAACATTTAACATTACTAATTATTTATGTCACTTATGTGCAATGCATGATACACACTTAAGCAATCATGTGTCTTTCAATATATGACTGATGAGGCAGATTTATTTCCTTCAGTAGGTTGCCATTTCTTTCTGAGGTAGACCACTTGCCATCCAAGGCTATAGAACCTGGTCTGTCCTACTATTTACCAAAAGCTAATGGGAGAAGAAGATTCATACCTTTCCCAAGGGTATTAGTACATAAATGAATGTAATTGATTCGAAAGGTATTTGAATTCAGCTCTCCAATCCCTCAATCTAAGCCGCTATCCATTACTCCACCGTGCTTCCATGCTTTATTTATATTTCAGATAGGAAACTGAGCAGATATGGGTTTTCAAAAAAAAATAACTTAGTCAGGATGTGTGCTTTCCTTAAAAGGGGAAAATAGAACCTTGTTGTAGGTGATGGATAACAGATTAAATGGTGTTTTCTCTTACAAAGGGAGATGCAAGTTCACAATGATAAATTTGGTCAATAATTAAGAGTATCATAACTTGGGTCCACAAATTGGAGGAGAGAGTTATCAATGATAATCTTCCTTTAACCCTTCCTCTGTTTTTTTTTTTTTTTAATTTTTTATAATGTACTTTTTATCACATAAAATTTGACAAGATACAAGCAAATTTTTATTCTGAAAATATAACCTAGAGAAAAAAAATTTGGGAAACCACTATATTACAGACCTATTTGTGAATACAGATGCCTTTACTTATATAGAATCAGTTGTTCTTTCTCCTTAGAGTAAGCTCTCTCTCTCTCTCTCTCTCTCTCTTATATGTAGTTTTATTATCTTCAATGTATGAGGGTTTTCTCGAACTGAACACACAGATTACCATATACATACATAATGCGTGCACTTTTTTGAGTTGATATACATAAAAAACAGTGAAATTAATGTCTACCAGCCTACAGATTGAAGGTCACAAAGAAAATGTACTTTCTGACAAGTAGGGTAATTAAGCCTTTGTTTGTTGTAATGGCATCTTGTGGCTTCATGCTAAAACACACTTAACTTTAAATCATTTTTCCAGATTAAGAAGGAAATACAAGTTCATTTTCTGTTGGAGGCATGTTTTCTTGATTAGGACTTTTGATATCTATGCCAGTAGACATTAATTTCACTGTTAGTTTTTTGTCTTTTTTTTTTACCTTTACCACACTGCAGGTGACAATTGACACTGTAGAATTCGCTCCCTTTGCTACTCTAGGCGCATTCTGTCACCCTGTGACGGTTACTATAAATAAACACTTGTCAACTGTTATTTCCGGTATTTTAAGCTAGAAATTGCCTGCTACTGCTTTGAAAGAAGGGTAAACTTGTATTTTCCAACACCATTTATAATTCTTCTAGACTCTACACAAGGTGTAACACCAATTAAACCCATGTTAATTTTTTCACAATTTTTTATATATGAAAATGGCTGCATTAATATTCAACAAATCCTTTATTCAGGAGTTTTTCTTTGACAGGACTCCAATATATGATTTTGAAGGCTTTACTTGAGTGGATATTGACAGTGAAGTGGTTGATGATAATAACCATGCTAGTGATATTGATGAACACGATGATGACCCCCAGCAGTTACTATCATCCATGTCTGACTAATTTTATGGAAGCAACTGGTGACCGTCGATATACCTGATAGCCTTTCTGAAGGTGAATTATTTTGTCTATTATAACGATGAAATAATAACTTTTTTCGTAAATGGGACAAATAAATATGAGCCGGGTGAAAGAAAGAGCAAACAAATTCTAATGTCTTCTTGTATGTAAACATTTGGAAACGTGTCACTTTTTTGACAAAATGAAAATCTTCTTAGTGATTTTGCTTTGTATTGCACCTGCAGAACACCACAAGGAGTAATAAAAGTTAAAGTACATTGGATTATTTATGTATTTTTTAATGTATTTATTTTTTTATTTCACGTTTCATTTACTTGTTTTCAACATCAAAACATGCATGCAAAATGTAATGCATTACATCAAAATATTACTCATCCATTCTTTTATCAGTGTACAAAAATTAAAATCTGGACACACAATACAAAGAAAGTTATAACAATTTTAAAACAGTAAATGTTCATGTTTTTGCACCCACAAAAAATGCCATGATAGGGAGAACAATTCTAGAAAGAAATTAGTGTGGTAAACATCAAGGATATATGCACAAATACATACCCACTAAATGTAAGGTTTATAGTGATAAAGAATAATATTGAATTAAATAATCCATTGTTTAATATCTGTATCTGAGACAAAACATGTGACAATAATTCTCATAGCCATGAATGCCAGGGACAAAGCAGCTAAGATGGTTTTTGAGTACTTTAGGTTGATATGCTGAATGTCAGACCAAAGATTAGAGTATATTCAATTATGGCCAAGTTGTTTCCATTAGAAGACTGGGTCAGAACATCTCTAAAATGGCACAGATTGTTGTTGGTTGCTTGTATTCATTGTGATGGCTGTTTATCACCTGTTTCCAAAGAAGGAAAGATCAATAACCACTGGTAGTGCACTGAGTGGCCAAGATTTATTGATTTGCAAAGTGAATGAAGGCTTTTAAGTACAAGCTAAAAGAAGGGCTACTGTGACAATTACTGAAGGTAGCCTTAATGTGTAGGCAGAAGTGCATCACAATGTATAGTGCATTGATCTCTGTTGCTTAAGATGCTGCATAGTAATCAGCAAGTTAGTGTATATATATATATATATGAACCATTGTTCATAGCAGAATGTTTTCACTCAGTATGCAAAGGTCAAAACTGAACTTAGTATCCATGAAAGAATGTCACCCATTTTCATGAGACTTACTTTCTCTTAATTGACTGAAACTGTTTCTGTATCTGTCTATATTTCTGAGATGAGGTATTATGTACACTATTTACATTATTGGACTATTGCCCTCATCTTTGTCGCCATATTTATTAAAACGTTTCGGCCATTGTATGCTCCGTCCTTCTTCATGTAGTTGGAATGTCAAACAGAACACTTTATTTCACTCACTGGGGTAGACTGTTCTAGTTCCACGTGCCATGTACTAATGGCAACAAATATGAGGGCAATAGTCCAAATAATGTAAATAGTGGGAATTGTTTCTATTGTTATACTTGGAAGTGATGGGTCCAGGATGCACTATGGCCAGACAACAAATCTAGAGAAACATTTAGATTGTTTGGGCAATGTTCTGTTAGGAAACACTGGATTTTATAACTTACGCGAAAGGTGCTTTGTCTTGTATCGGTTACCTCAACATCATTGAAAATTGGATACTGACCTTCATGGCAATAGTCTTTTACTATGCTGGTGGCATCTTTTAGCTGGACTGTGCGTTCTGTCATACTGCACAGGTTGTATATAAATGGTTTCAGGAACACAATGAAGACTTCACTGTGTTGCCCTGACCACTGAACTTACCAGATCTCAATCCCATTGCCAACTTATCGAATGTGTTGGTTAAAGCCCATTCTACATAACATCTGCTGTCTAGCTTGGAACAGTTAATACCTTGGAAACTTTTAGAAGCCTTGTAGTGTTCACATCTGATTGTGTTAAAGCTGTTTTTTAGACAGTTGGTATTGTTTTGACTCAGCAGGGTGTTTGTGGAACAAATTGCTGAGAAGATGCCTCACCAAATACTTTCATGTAAATTATAGAATTCACTGTTTTCTAGCATAATATGAGGATATGTAGGATATAGTGGTTGACTCTTGATTTGAAGAAGTGGTATTTTTCTCGATCGTGCACACACATAATAATCCATGAGATTACAGTCAGGGGAGTTAGGGCACCAGACATTAGGGCATATGAAGTCATGAAAATTATCTGACAACCACTTCTAACTCTTCCTGGAAGTGTGGTATAGAACTAAATCTTGCTGCCATGTAGTCACCCTCTCCAACCAAGACTTGATCACAGTGTCCTGCAATTCTATGTAGCCAAGATGTGAGGAGACAAGACTTCACCCTCACTGGAGACACACCTAAAAACTATCACTGTTTGGGGAAACTTGGTCTTCATGATATGAGGAATGTTGTCATTTGTAGGCAAGCCATCTGTTGTTCTAGGTGTTATGCAGCTGGTCCTGGCAAAAATTATATTTAAAAAAGTTATTCATTGCACACATCTAGGTTCCTACATATCCAAAAGATATTTACTTAAATGCCTGCACTTTGACAGAATCTCAGTTCTCTAATTCAGTAGCACATGTGTATTAGGATATGTAGCAATAACCAACTTCTCATGACACAGTCAAGAGCAGTTGGCATAGACTCAGCCTAGCTTCACCTTTCATATATATATATATATATATATATATATATATATATATATATATATACCTGACCTGAAACGCTTTTGCCACTAAGTGTTGGCCTCAGTATCCACTTTTATATTTACACACACATTATCCCTGATATTAACCCTTCACCAGTCTAGATGTGTATATACATTTTTACCGAATGTGTCTTTTACAGACACTGATGAATAAACATGACCAAAATATAATGTTAAAAAACCAGCTACAGATGTGTTTATCTTGATTCTTATTATACATTTCTGAGCTTGAAACAAGTCCAATTGTTAACTCATGTGTCTGGTAGAGGTGTTACTCACTGCTTGGGTACTTCAAGGTGTCTCAGTTTCTTCGTTACTATATGAAAAACAAATAAAAAAAAATCTGTCTGAAAATGAAACCTTTTTCCCAAGATAATTGGCTGGGAATGGGTTAAACATTTTTATCTATAAATATAGCATACATTAAAACTATATTTTCATCATATATAACAGTGTGAATATAGAAATCAATACTGTGGTGACTCTTACTTTCATGCCTTAAGCAAAGATTTGATGATCATTTAAGGTGTAAAACTGACAGTCACCATGCAGTGTTTTTCTATGTTCACACTGTTTAAATATACAAATACTGTATCTCTGATACTGAGCACTCTTCCATCAGAAACAGAAATATTCAGTTATTTTCTGTGCTTTATTTCTTTCAACCTCTCTTATCAACACCCCCTCATTCTTTTGACCTTTCCTCTTTCAAACCTGTGCTAGCAGCAGTTTTCATTTCTGTTGTTGTTGACCTCTGTTTTAGGAAAGGAAACCAATTTTTTTCCCCTTGTTGATGTTGTTGTTATTTTCATCTAACAATGATTGATAGTTGTATGTTAGATGACAGGCAGTAAATACTGTCATTTCTTGGCCAGTTTAATTAACTATTAGGAATTTCTAAAAAGATATTTGCTTAGGGCCATATCATGTTGAAACATAGGTTCCCCCAGTAATCACCGAGCCTAGATGGGTGACTGATTAGGAATACCAGGTGCTGTACACTTGGATGTGCAGGTGGTGTAATGGATAATGGCTTGAAATTGTTAATTGGAGAGTTGAGTTCCAATTCCAGTAGTGTTCGTTATATTCAATTACAAGCAAATACTTTTGGGAAAGGTATAAATCTACTTCTTATCCCAGCTGTGGGTTAATTAGTAAGACATTTACTACTAAATCATTATCTCAAAAAAAAAAAAATACAATCTAAAAATATTTTCTGGCTTTAAATAACTTGCAAAGGGTTGATAAGCCATAAAAAATGAATGAATGAATCAATCAATAAAAACAGATATTTAAATTTTTGGTTGACAGTGATGGAAGATGTGTTGAAACCTGTAGGTACTATTTAGGTGAACATTAAAAATGTAGCTTAATTTAAAAAAAAACAAAATTGTTCTTCATACCTGTGTGATTGTTGAGGCAACATGAAACCGTTACAGGTATACCTTGGCTTGCTTTGTTTCAAGTTGTTCTTGATTATGCATTGTTTGTCACAAAAATGTGTGGAAAAATAAAAATCAAGTTTAAGTCATTTTATTTGACTTTACATCTGTTCACCATAAATACTGAAGTCGTAATATCACTAGAAAAGTGTTAAAAGCACATAAAATCATGTTACTGTACAATAAATAAAAATATATAAAATCATATTAAAACACTGTACATTTACTGTAAATGTTAATATAATCATCATAAATCCTAGAGAACGAAATATGAAAACATCTGTGACTGTATTGTCTTATTTAACGTTTCAGGCCAGGTATATATATATATATATATATATATATATATATATTTGTTTTTCATGGTAATTCCAATATTTCCCATTTGGCATCATTGTCAGCCCCACTCATGATTCCCGTGAAATTGAAATCCAGTTTAGTTTAGGCATATGCACGTTATACATCTGCTTATCGCCTACTCTCATTCTCATTCATTTGTGACTTTATATTTTGCCCCAATGGCTCCTAAGAAAATTCCTAGTCCAAATGCTAAACATCATGCTGTATGGTTAACTTACTATGATAAAATACCATGAAAAAGGTGAAAAGGTTATATCGATTACTCGACCTTTTGAAACGTCAGACAACTGTATTGAAAATTGCTTACAAAAAGGTTAAGATTTTGGCACATATCAGATCTGATGCCCCAAGAATGAAGAATACTGTTATCTATAAGAAAAGAGGAAAAATCTTTGGAGAGATGGAACAACTTGTTTCTCTTTGGATTGATAGGTTGAATCATCAGCGTTGCTTCTATTAGTCAAGAAATCATTCTAGCGAAAGTGTTGTCTTTGTTTGAGGACCTGAACAAAAAATACCCAGATGAGAAAGATGAGTTTAAAGCGAGTCAAGGCTGGTTTATGAGATTTAAAGAACAAAGAAGTTGTTACTCTATTAAGAAGAAAGGTGAAAGTACATCAGCTGATGAACAAGCAGCAGCTGATTTTCCTAAGGCATTGGTTAAGATCATCAAAGAAAACGGGTTTCTTCCTGAAAATATTTTTAATGTTGATGAAACTAGATTATTTTGGAAAACATTGCCAGACCATTCTTTCATTTCCAAAGAAGAAAAATCAATTCCAGTCTACAAGGTCTCAAAAGAATGTGACTGTTAGGAGGTAATTGTGCTGGAGATTTTAAATTAAAATCATTGCTGGTGTATCATGCACACAACCCCTTTGTCCTGAAGAATGTAATCAAGTCATCTCTTCTTATATGGATGGCTAATCTAAAAGCATGGCTGGCTGTTGTTATTTTTGAAGATTGGATTTTAATCATTTTATCCCGGCAACAGAAAACTATTGCAAGAAGGGGATTCTATTTAAGACATTATTCATAACTGATAATGCTCCTGGCCACCTGCAAAACATTGTAGATTTTCACCCCCCAAAGTTACCATCATGTACCACCCTCCAAACACCACATCTCTTATACAACCAATGGATCAGAGAGTCATTGTAAATTTCAAGTGTTACTATATAAAGTGTACATTGTGGCAAGCAATAGCTGCAACTGATCTTGTTGAGTCATGCACACTTTGTGACTTTTGGAAGAAGTATGATATACGTAAGGCTGTACGGAACATAGCAGTAGCATGGAATGATGTTCAGAACATGGCTATGAATGGTGTATGAAAAAAACTATGCCCGATATTCATGAATGATTTCAAGGGGTTTGATAATGTTGAAATCAACAAAAAGTTGGTCACTATGAGCAAACAGCTGGAAATGGATTTGGAGGAGGAGGATTTCATAAGTTTATTTGAAAAAGACAAGCAGCCCCCTAATGAACGAGGATTTGATAGAGCTCAACAAGCAGCAAAATAAAGAAGTCGTCGTCGTTGAACCTAAGCCACGTCACTTTTCCCTAAAGAAAATGCAGGAAGCATTTGCTTTTATTGAAAAAGGACTTCAGATCTTTGCAGATATGGACACAAATGGTCACCACTTTTCAAAAGTTCTGCATACTTGTCACAAAGCTTTTGCTCCTTATCATGTAATCTTTGAAGAAAAGAAGAAAACAGTTCAAGGAACTCCAGACCAGTTTCTTAAAAAGTGTATTGAACAACAACAGCCAAAATCAACTGTTGATGCTAACGATCCATAGCCATCTATGTTCCTGAAGATAAACAAATTGAATGTAAATATTGGTAAATTTAAATTTATTTTCTACTATCACAAAATAATTTTAATAAATGTATTTGTTATTTAACCTTGCAAAATCATTTTATTTTATAATGTCTTAGAGAAAACCACATTCACAAATAAAGCAATGAGTCTGCAATGTACTGTAAAGATTGCCAAATTGTAAACACCAGAGAAAACGATAATAACAACAAAAATTGCAATATGAGCTCTGGTAAAAACATGCAATGATAACAGCAAAAATTACAATATCAGCACTGGTAAAAAATATGGTTGCTGAAGACATGGTTTATAATACCCAGAAATTCATACACAGATGTCCTCAAGGGCACATGGCACAGTGGATAAAGATGTTAGTTAGATCCAGTGACAAAACCCATGGCACATGGAACTAGAACAGTCTACCCCTGTGAGTGAAATAAAGGGTTCAGTTTGACATTCCAACTGCCTGAAGAAGGCCGGAGTGTACAAAGGGCAAAACGTTGTAATAAATATGGTGACAAAGATGAGGACAATAGACCAAATAATGTAAATAGTGTACATAATACCTCATCTCAGAAATATAGACAGATACTGTAAACACCTACATTTACAAGTATGTACATACATGTATTAGTAAATTTAGATTACTTTTTTTTCTGTACTATATTAAAAACTAAAATTTATTTGTTTGTAAGCTTAAAATAGATCCTTATTGACCATTTATTATTAAAAATGCATTTATCAATAAAATACACAACTGGGAATGTTTATTTGTGGTTTAGCCGTGTGACAAATAAATTCGGAGATAAGTAAATTCAACTTAAGTTGTCTCTTCTGAAACAAATTACTGACATAAGGTGAGGTATACCTGGATTCAATTTTTAATTCTATGTTTTGTATCCCTTCAAGATGTGAACAATGATGACTCTCCACAATTTCCTGTTCTTTGTAGCTCTTAATCAATTTTATCTGTTGCTATCTCTACTGAACTCTGCTCTGCCATCCATTCACTCAAGCTCAGCGAGTGTTGCTTTCCTGTGTCCCTCTTACCTTCAATCTATCCTTTGAGTATCAAATTTTCCAAACCCTTTTTCCTCATTATGTGTCCTAGAAATTTCACCTATCTCTTCTTGATGTTAAGTATGAGTTTTTGTTTTTTTTTTTGTTTCCACTGTTTCTAGAATTTTGTTGTTGCTTACATGTTTGGTCCATGCTATTCATAGCATCCTTCTGTCGAACCACATTTCTGTTGCTTCAGGTCTTTTCTTCATCTGTGAGGAGATTGTCCAACATTTACTGCCATATAGGAAGACTGGTATTACATAACAATCCACCTTTTCTCCTCCCAGCTATAGGTTAATTCGTAATTGTAACAATAAACCATTATTCCTACAATCTAAAAATATTTTCTGGTTTTAAGTACCTTTCAAAGTGTTGATACACTATAGAAACAAATCAATTAAGACAGAAAGCAACCTACTGCGGAAAAAAAAAAATCTGTGTCGTCAGTCATGTATTGAAAGATACATGATCGCCTTAGTGTATATTACGTATAGCAAATAACTGACTGATATTCACTTACACACAAATACCCTTGGGAAACGTATGAATCCTTTTCTTCTGATTTTTCAGCTGATTTGTTTCATTATGTAAGAGATGGTGGCATCAATTGTGTTAGTGGGTTGAAAACAAACTAAGTGGGGTAAAAAATTAAATGGTTTAGAAAAAAAGGAAGGAAAAGACATGGGCCAGGGAAATTATTATATTTCAAACATTTCTTTTGAGAAAAGAACTTAAATAGGACCACCATATTTACATATATCAATACTTATATTATTTCAAATATTACTTGTATTTGAGTAGACTTTTTTTTTTAAGTTTTCTTCAGTACAGAGGCTGGTAGACAAAATACTGTTTCAAATAAACTGAGTTGAGCATCTACTTAAATATGGGTATCTACTAAAAATAACATTTGAAGTAATAAAAATATGTCAGATTAAAAAATAAAATCCATCAATATCAGCTTCATTTTGTATCCAAGAATTTAGTTTCTTTTTTGCTGATAGCTTCCCTTATGCTGATGGAATTACTGACTAAATTCTCTGCCAGTATGCAGGTTTAGGATCGGAAGCTTCCCATTTCATAAAAATCCTGCTCCCATCATTGATTCTCTCTTGCTGTTTGGCTATGCAAGAGTTGGTTGAAGTGGAAAAAAAATCTAAGTAAAAGAAAGTGCCGATGACAGGAATTTCTTTAAAATGTACCTCAACTTTCCAGGAAGTAACCCACACATTTGATTTCATCAACTTCCTCTTTGGTACATATGGAATGAGACTTACAGAATTCAGTTATAAAACTACAACGGACTGCTGCTGACATTGCTATAATTTTGAGTGGTGCATTCTGTAGTATGGCCAACTCAAAAGACTCTAGTGTGGAACAAGTGGATAATGATTACAACAGATCTCAACAGCTGAACCAGTGGATGAAGAGGGTTCTGCATGATGGACATGCTGCAGAAGGCCCCATTTGATAGAAATATCTTTACATAGAATAAAAATACTTTGAGAAAACAAGAAAGGCTGTCATTAACTGTAAGAAGGCAAAATGCATGGTTTTCATCCAAAGAAAAATCTCAGATGTGACACAAGTATTGAAGACATGAAAATCAAACTGGTGTAGAAATATAACTATTTTGATAGTATCAGATGATAGAAAGTGTAACAACAAAATTCGAAAGTGTATAGGTATAGCAAAAGTTCTTTTCTGAAATTAAGCAAGGTTTAAAGTTTTAATGTCCTTAGAAGTGCTGAACTGCTAAACAGTTCCTTATCTTGCATATCTCAGTGAATGTTGACAAGTTTTAATACCAATGAAGAAGAGACATGAAACAAAAGAAATATGGTTTGATTGATAAATGTTGAGAATTTCATAGACAGAGCATGTGAGAAATGAGGTTTTAGGGAGAAAGGAATTACAAAAAACTGCAGCTAACAATTGGAAAGAAACAGCTGAAATTTTAAGGATTTGTAAATTAGGAAAGAAGGCTTAGAAAATTTAAGACACGTAGGGTACATTGAAATCAAGAGATGAGAGCTAGCAGTAAATAACCTGCCTAGCAGAAAATAAAAAAAAAAACAAAATGAGTACCACAAATACAAAGCAGATAATAAAAGAGAAAGAACTGAAATTAGTTAAATAGTCTGGCCTGCTTAAAAAAAAAGTATAGACAAAATTTTTGCAAATTTTTTTGTAGATTATCATTCATTAGATCTTCCTCAATACACAACGTTTGTCAAAGTCAAAGAATATTGATTTGTTTTTTTTTATTATTATAATATACATACAGACACAATTGATCTAACTTTTTAAAAGTTATGTGAATTTGATTTATTATTTCCAAATGTCAAGTTTGAAACTGTGCTGACACCTTTATATCTGCATATTTTGTTTTTTTTAATTTTATGTATTTTTAAGACTATTTTTAGATATTTTCAGAAACACATGCATAAACGTGGTACAATAAACATGCATAATAATAATTACTTATCTTTAATGAAGAATAAACAGATAAGATACTTTCATTAATTTATGCAAACTTTTATAAGAGATTATCAGGTAGTATTTAAGCTAGCTCCTACAGAGGGTTCTTGACTGAGTCTTCATCACAATAGGTAGAGAGGAGTAGATGCAATAGGCAACAGTAAACTACAGAAGAACTTAAAATTTATTGATGCTTTTAAGTATTGCATTAATATTTAAGCTTACCCTTTAAAAGTTCAATGATAATTCTTCTACTGCCACTTAAAGACAATTTGGTGTACAAAGATACTTTCTGTACAACCAGTTATTTTTATTTCCTGGGTGACTTTTGCTGGATTTTGCAATTAATTTCTATCATTCCCAAATTTATTTCCAAATTATAAAAAGTATCATGCAAAAAAAATTGTCGCAAAAAATCACGTTGAAGAAAAAAAAAAATCGCCAAAAACAATTGCAGTAATCAAAATTCAAAATTGTTCATGGAGTTGGCCTAAATCCAAGATGGTGTATGTTGGACTATGACCTCTTGTAGTAAAGTAAAATTGAAAAAGTATGACACAGTGACACTGACATTTGCATTTATTATATAGATCTATATATACATTTGTCCTTTTTTTAAAAATCTTAAAAAAAAAAAAAAATTGTTTTTTGTATACAGAACAGTTAATTCCTGATAACTTTGTAGAAAGTCAGAGATTGATTTTTGAACTATATCAACATTACAAACAGGACACTTTTAAAATGATAAAAAAAAAATCAATATTTCTGATACTAACAAATGTCACAACATCAGGAAGCTCTAAGGCAAGGTTGTTCAACCTTTTTTTACTAATGGAAATGTTAGAAATTTAGGTATATTTACTGGGCCACAAAACTATTTTCTATAAATATGCTTTTAAAAATTTCAAAACATTGTGAATATCAATTTTAATAACAAATATATATAATTTCAGAAAATATTGTATTATTGTTATAAGACGGTTTGTAATGGTTATAATATAAGTAATACTTTGGCTACATACCGTGATGCCTGTATTAATTAGTCTGAAGACTGACTCTAAACATCCTTTTCTTCTAATCCTTAACTTGGAGCTTTTTATATATAGTTATGGACTAGTTCATATAATCACTGAGGGTGTACTATTTACTCCACAACATCCACCCCTTTTTGAAATAAATACTTTTGTAATATTTTTTATATTAGTATCTCCTCCTCCTCTTTCTGGAGAGTTCACCAATGTACTTGACTTTGCAGCATTTCTGTCTTGGATCCACTTCCAGTTCTTCAGTACACTTACTTTTTCTGGAATTTGTTCTTGTAGGTTCCATGACTTGTTGTAGTGCTGACACATAAAAGACATCATATAGCATTTTTATTAGTTCTTCCAATGTTTCGGGTCTTTCATTGTTGAATTTTTTTTTTCAGCTGATTATAGTGCCTTTTATATTCATGTCCTTTACCTTTTACCATGTAAATCAACTTCCCAATTCTTGCTGATGTTATTCCATCTTTCCATGTTTCTTTGCCATCCTTATATGCTCTAAAAAACACTTTATCGCCAACCTTGAAACATTTGGTATCATTTTTGTTACCTTTTCGTGTTCTTCAACTGGGTAATAACTTGTCGTACACTGATTTTATGTTTTTAGCAAACATTAATTCTCCTGGCGACGTCCCTAATGGTGTATTGGTGTGAGGTGTAAACTCCAGAAAATTTTGAAATGCTTCCTCATTTACTTTCTCTTCAATACTATTTTAAACGTTCCTACAAACTGTTCTGCTTGTCCATTCGACCTTGGGTGATATGGCAGAGCTCGTAATATGTTCAATAGAGAACATCTTACAAAAATCCCTTAATTCTTTACCTGTGAATTGTATTCTGGTATCATAGATTATAGTATCTGGTATACCCTATCTCACAAACAGTTCATGCAAGAAATTCACTGTCATTGAAGATGTTGGATTTTTGCACTTATAAATTTCTGGACACTTAGTGAAACTATCAACTGCCACAAGATAATGGGATCTATTCCCAGGACCGGCAAAATCTATATGCAGTTTTAACCACAGCATGTCTGTTTTTGGTGAAGGTTCTGTCTTTGCGATAGGTAGTTTTACTGCCAGATCACAACCTCTGCAAGCTTTCATTATTTTTTCAATATCTTATTCCATTTTGGTCCAACAGAACTTCTCATCAGAGATTTCATTCTTGAAATACCAGGGTGTCTATGGAAATCCTTAAATATTCACTTCTGTAAGACATTCTTTATTACAACCCTTTGACCGAACATTACTACACCATTGCATAGCTAGTATGTGTTTAAGTTTGGATTTCATTCTTTGTTAACTTCTCTCAGTTACTTTGTAATTTTTGCAATAAAAATGTCACTTTCCATCTTTTCTTTTATTTCTTCCAGGGTAACCGGTAACTCTTGTACTACATTTAACAAATTTTTTTTATTTCCATTTTGCATTTTCGTGCTGCAATGAGTGTCCTTATATGGTTCTGCATTTGTAGGTATTAATCTTGATAATCCATACAATGTTCTAATTTTTTAAATGGTTAGTATACCATTGTAAAATCATAGTTTAATAACATGGTATTCCAGCATTGTGTCTATATGCTGCATGCATAGGTATTCCTTTCTTTCAACCATATATTATTAATAGAGATATGTGGTTTGTTTGTGACCTGAAATTTCTTCCATGAAGAAATTTCTTCATGGCAAATATAACTGCTTGAGCCTCTTTTTCTTATCTAGTTGTAATTTTTCTCTGCTGGTTGAAGCAAGCATGGGTGAAGGTTTTCATTTTTTTCGCCATTGTATTTGTGTAAAATCACAGCTCCACTACTGTACTCCAGTAGCATCTGACACCACTACAATTTCTGTTTTTGGATTATAGTGTGCTAATGATAAATTTGATGTGAGTTGTTTTTTTATTTTTTCAAATGCCTTTTCTCCTTTTTTTAAGCAGATCGTTCAGTGGAGCTCTCAAATTATACATATTATGTAAATATATTTGATAGTAATTAGCCAGTCCTAGAAAAATTTGTTAGTTATGTTTATTGGTGGAGGCAAATTTTTAATTGCATCTACCTTTGACAGATCTGGTTGATGACCATTTTTATCAGTAATTTGAAGAAGCTATTTAATTTTCAGCAAAAACAATTCGTATTTCTCTTCACTGAGCTTGAATTCATACTATCTTAGTTTTTCCGAAATTGTTTTCACATGCCCAATATGTTGTTCTTTAGATAAACTTTTGATTACAATATTATCCAGATACACCACTGCGAAATCACAAATTGCAAGCATGGTATCCATAGCTTGTTGAAAAATAGTTGGTACCACCTTTATACCAAAAGGAAGTCTATTAAACTTATATAGTCTTCTGTGTGTACATATGGTCATTAATTTCTGAACATTGTAAATATATTTTGGAGAGATCCAGCTTTGAAAATATTTTTCTGCCATTTAACTTTAAAAAAAAATTCCTCTGGACTTGGTCGTGAGTAGCTGTGTGTTTCTAAACAACTATTTAATCCTGTTTGAGAAATCCATTCAAACACAAATTTTACTATTGTTTTTCTTTACATACACCACTGGTACAGGCAATTTTGAATGATTAATTTTTCTATTACACCAATTCTTTCAAGTCTGTCCAACTCTTTGTTGACTTGTTCCAATATTGTGAATGGAATGCTCTGTTTCAGCTCAATGTTGGTGTTGAACCATTTTTTTTACTTGAAACTGCACCTTGACTTTTGAACATTGACCTAGTTAATTTGATAGAACATCTACAAAACATTTTTTAATTCTTAAGATTTTCCCTCTGACTGTTTAATTATTTTAATGGTTGGTTTTACAATAAACATTTATTGGCAAATCCCAAATTTCAAATAGTTCCACTCAGTCAGTACTGAATAAATTTGCAGCATTTTTTAATACATAAGCTTTAGTTTTTACATACTTATTATGGAATAAGACATTTCTCCAAAAAATTTAAAAAAATAAAAAAAATTCTCACCAGAAATTGAAATGTCGACTTTGGACCAGAGAAGGATCCAAAATGACCTGGATAAATCCTTCAGACATGAATTTGATGTAGTCAAGGCTCGACAAGTGCAAAAATTAAATAGATTGAAAGATCAGAAGGTGACGCACAAGGTCCATCACCCACCAGTGAAAGCAGTAGTCAACATCAGCCAATATCAGCTGAGGAGTCAGTATTGAATAAGGGTCTCAACTTTGCCACAACCATCAGGCGGGTGCCATACTTGGACATCATTACCAGAGTCAAGGAGGTGGCCTTGAACATCCCTCAGGCTCAGGTTGATGAAATGAGATGGAAAGTAAGACAGACCTTGGAGACAGCCAAGCTCTAACATAACAAAACTGGAGAGGCTGGCGACTGGATCCCTACAGAGGAACGAAAACATCATCATACTACTGGCTGACAAAGGTAATGCGACTGTAGTGATGGACAAATCAGATTATACAAGAAAACTGGAAGACCTCATTAGCAATGGTAGCTACAGCAAAGTGAAAAAGGATCCTACTATGAAAACAGAATGCAAACTGTCACAGATCCTAATCAAGAACAAGGATCACTTCATACCTAGGACATATAGGCAGTTATCGCAGCATTACACCAAGCTACCTCACATATACGGTCTCCCTAAGATTCACAAAGACTGTATTTCCCTCAGGCTGATTGGAAGTTACCAAGGCTCTGTGCCACCTTCTGAGTCACTTCCTTGTAGATATAATTGACCTATTGATCGGAAAGTCTCCTTCATATGTCTGAAACTCTGCCCACTTCATGGAAACAATCAGATGCTCCCATCCTATCCAACCAGATGGTGAGCTTGGACGTGATGAGTTTGTTCACCAAGGTACCCATGGAGGAGACACTCTCAGTAGTCAGAGACAGATTGGCCTCTGACTCTTCCCTAGAAGAACGAACCAGTATTCCAATCGATAATCTGATGGAGATGTTGACTTTCTGTACACAAACAACACACTTCGGAATGGGATCACACATATATCGACAGGATGAGGACTTAGCAATGAGCTCGCCATTATCACCAGCAATGGCAAATATATACATGTAATACTTTGAGGAAATGGCATTAGAATCGATATCTCTAAAGCCAACTACATGGTTAAGGTACGTAGATGACACCTCCATACTCTGGCCACACCAGGAAGATGTTCAGGTTCTACTAAACCATGTGAACTCAATAAGATCTTCGATACAGTTCACAGTGGAGAAAGAGAGTAACAACACTCTCCCATTCCTGGATGTTCTAATATCTCAAACAGAGCATGGGTTCAAGACAGCAGTATACCGTAAACCGACATTCACCGAACAGCACCTCAATTTCAACTCCCACCATCCATACAGCGTAAAGAAAGGGATCGTCCGTTGTTTACAACACCGAGCAAAAGTCATAAGTGGTGACCCAGAGACGTTAGATAAAGAATTAGTCAGTATAAGTAATACCCTACAACGTAACAACTACCCTGGGTATATGGCAGCAGCCCCCAAAAACTGGGATAGGTGGGTACAAGAGGAGGAGGAAAACAACACTCAGAAAACAGCCTGCCTGCCTTATGTGAAGGGGTTATCAGAGAAAATACAAAGGATCTGCGGTCCATATAACATCAGGACAACCTTCAAAAGCTTGATGACACTTTGCAGATAACTCTCCCGAGTGAGACCCCCCCATAGAGGAGAACATGACTAAAGACTGTGTGTACACTATCCCGTGCAGCTGCGGAAAGGAATATAAAGGAGGGACAGGCCGCCCCCTCAAGGTAAGGCTTCAAGAGCACCAGAAAGCTGTAACACGAGGGGAAGTAGAAAAATCAGGCGTGGCTGACCACATATGGAGAGATCATGTTGAGATCATAGACAAGGAACACCATTGGAAAATTTGTAAACTTAAGGAATCAGCACATATGCTAGGCCACAAAAATCACCTGAGCCGACCAAGCATAGAAATAAATACAATATGGGAACCAGTAATAAGGAGTGTCAGAGAAAAGCAATGATAACAACAATGTTGCAATATGAGCTCTGGTAAAAACATGAAATCATAACAGCAAAAATTGCAATATGAGCACTGGTAAAAATGGTTGCTGAAGACTTTAGGTTTATAATACCCAGAAATTCATACTCAGATGTCCTCAAGGACACATGGCACAGTGGATAAAGGCATTGGTTAGATCCAGTGACAGGACCCAAAGAGTGTGAGTTCAATACTCGGTTAAGGCAGTGGAGGGAAATTAGCAGGAGATAACTGATAACTGACATCCATCAAACTAGAACAGTTTGAAATTTCAACCACCTGAAGAAGACTGGAGCGTACAACGACCGAAACGTCATAAATATGGCGACAAAGATGAGGACAATAGTCTGAATAATGTAAATAATGTCCATCAGATCTATTTTCCTTGACAACAATCTTGTTTTTCTCTCAACTTCTCAGCCACTTCATTCCTGCCTGAATATTTATGAAAAATATGCAGAAAAAGTTAATCCCTCATCAGGATTGTATACAAATTCTGATATGGTATTTTGGACAGTGTCTGGTGTGAAGATTTTTTGTTTTGTTCAGAATTATATCCAACAACTCATGTTGCTTTTTTTGTAGTTCTAGCAAATGTTGATTTTGTTGTTGTTTCTGTTGTTGTTGTTGTTGTTCAACTATCAAAGCCAAAATTTGCTCCATATTCACAAGAATTTTTTTTCCTATATTAAAAGAAAAAAAAAACTTTTTCAAACTAGTGTGGTTAAAATTCTTATCACCATTTGTAACCTTGTACCTGACAGCAACAAGTATTTTTTTGTTTTTGTACTTATTCACTCAGTATGAATTTTCAAAATTCTTGTTACTGTCATAAATTGTAAGACTTCCAAATCCTTGTCGCAGTCGTTATAGATCACATGAGTTTCAAATCCCTTCTTGCCACAGTTATAATGTACTTTGTAGTGGTTATAAGTAATGCTTTGGCTACTTGCTGTGGTGTCTGTATTAATTCATTTGAAGACCGACTCCAAACAGCTTCTTCTGTCATGGAGCTATTTATCAACTAGTTCATATAGTCACTGGGGAGTGTACTATTGACTCCACAACAATTATTGACTGTTAAAAGAAAACAAGAAATTATACATACACAAAATAAAATAAATTGTTGTTTTTGACATTGCTTTCCTTTTATAATATTGTCAATATCTGTTTTTATGGTACTAGTTTTTATTCCAAGAATATTAGTTAAATGAAAATCACTCAACCTATTTCTTTCAGCAGTTTTGATGTTTTTCACACAAAAAAGATTTGTTCACAGCAGTATGTACTATCCCATATGCATAAGTTTTCTAGATAAGCTAAATAATTTTTATTTAATTCTGGCTCTTGCCAAATGCACCATCTGGTGTGTCTCAGCAAAGATTCCCTTTTAGTGCAATAGTGAAGACGACCTACTAGCACAATCTAAGAATAATTTTCTCCATGTACGTTACTAAATTAAATGATAATACACATAAAGATTTTAGGGTAAAATTTGACATATAAAAATATTAAGTGCACCATAGTGTGGGCATCCCTGCTTTAAGGAATGCTAATCTACAAAAATTATTTCCAAAATATTTTTCCCAATTTTTTTTATGAGTTGACTAGTATAATTAAATTGTGCCAAGAATAAACTTAGAAATAACAAATGACAGAAAGTTGTGGGGAGCCATGATTACCCAAGTCCTGAAGAGATATAGCACAGAGAGAGATAATTGCTGTGGGTTATTTTTATTTTTTAATAAATAATAAACATTTTCATCATTAAATAAAATTTCCAATTTTAACAGAATTTTGTATGGTAGCACAAATCAAAAGAAATAAAAAGCAAATTGTTAACAAAATTCGTATTATTATTATTATTATTATTTTTATTTTCTTTGATTTCTGGCGTTTACACATTTCTTTCCGGGTCCCGCCCAGGGGCCTAAGGTTAGAAATGGCGTCATGACACTTTCCACTGAAAAAAAAAAAAAAAAAAATTACATAGATAAAGCCCTTCGTAAGGTGTGGGCTGTACTTGTCAGAACAATTTTTGTATCTCCTTGAGGCATGGACTTCCAGGAATCCCTTCAATTAGTCTACTGCAATCTTTTCCAACCAGTCCTAGGGCTCCAACTACAACAGGGATTGTTGATGTTCCCATATGCCACATTTTCGAGATTTCTATTTCAATGTCCTTGTACTTTGACAACTTTTTGAATATCTTCAATGATACATTGCAGTCAGTAGGGACTGCCATATCAATAAGGAGGCACCGTTTTTGTTTGTGGTCTTTAATAACAATATCTGGCCGGTTGGCCTTGATTGTTCTGTCAGTGTGTATTGTGTAATCCCATAGAATTGTAACAGGTCCTATCTCCATAACCGAGTCTGGGTGGTGTTCATACCAGTTTCTTTCAGTTTCCTTCCCGTAGAAGTTGCAGATTTTTATTATTATTATTATTGGAACTCTGTTTTCCATTTAATAATTCTAAGCCATTATCCATTAAATCCAAGCTTGTAACACCTGGTATTCTCATGCAGTGACACATTTGGGAAACTGACCAGGATTGATGTTACTTAACTTTAGTGATTGTAATAAACCAAGTGCTTCCTATTTTAGAAAACATTGCTCTTTCAAAATAAATTTGGAAGTGATTTTTGAAATTTTTAATAAAAAAATTTATGAGGCTTAATTTTAGGGGAAAGAAGTATGACAAAATGGAAAAAGTTTCTCTCACAAGTACAAGCGAAAAGAATTTATCTAAACTCAACATAAAATTTGTCACAACTACTTCTAAAACAATAAAAGACTTAATTAATACAAAGCAAAATAGTAAGCTAAAACTTGGAGGAATTTACTCTATTACCTGAAATAATTGCCACAAGGATTACATCGAAGAAACTTTGTCAGAGTTAGCTCCTCCTTAATTTCCTAATCGTTCACTAGGGGGTCGCTCTCCCTACACTATAAGTACTGGGCAATTTCTTGCCTCGTTCTCTTTTTAATTTGCATTTCAGCGGACACATTTGAAAATGTGATTCTCTTAAATGGCAGAAAAGAGGGAAAATAAAAAAAATAAAAAAAAAACACCAACTTGTTCCAAAATATTTGCTGCTTGACACCCTCCCTATCCCTGCCTAGTGGGAAGTGAGGTCTGCATGTAAAAAAAAAAAAAATGTTATTTCATTACATTTTAAGACTCTGTCCAGTAAGAAAATATGCAGCTGGAACTTTGACCAGATCTATCTACCAATGAAGTTGCATGTGAAAATATAAGCTAGCTGTCTGTATTGAATTTTATTTTAATTTATGCATATTTACCTACATATATTATTTGATTATTATATTTCCTATTTATAATATTATTCTATTTTTTTTAAGTTCATATTGTTTTCAGTTAAAATCTGGAAATTTTCCACCATATTTTACTGAGATTTTTACTTTCCGAAATAATAGTTTATAATTGTAATTTAGATATACAGGAGAAATGCTATCAGTTTAAATCAGGAGAATATGGGCTAAACATGGCAGCTGTCTTGATATTAGAACATATTTTGATTTAGTGAAATGACTTCAAAAGAACAATCTGATTGTTAAAAATGGCTCTGAATATAGAAATGAGAACAGTGAAGAAATAATTCACAATTTTTTTTTTTTTTTTTTGTGTGTGTTTACACACACAAAAAAAATTGTGAATTATTTATAGCAAAGAAGCTTTAACATTTACCAAAACTGTTGTGTAGCTGTAAGCATGTCACAGTCGTTTTTTATGTTGGCCACAGATGGACAGATTTTATATAAGTTTTTTATTTTAGTTGGTGTTTGTTTTTTTTTTATACATGTTCTTATTGGTTTAACATGATAATCTGGATTTACAACTACAAACTGATAACAGTTTGCTATTATTAGAATTGTTCTAATATTTATTTAGCTGTTTTTTTCCCAATATGAAATAAAATAAGAGGCGGATACCTTTTTTGGTAGGGATGTGATTTTCAAGGTATCAAAATTGTGTTAGTCAATATGACTTGAGTCTATGCACACAAAAAATTTATTGAGTATTTCTTTATCAAATCCACATAAAGCAATGCTGGTTTTATAGCTATGCCAAATTGGGGGTTGTTAATTGAAACAAAAGCTCTAATTTATTTAATTCAGGCTTGGGTGAATTTAATAAACTGTGACTTATACGTGAAGAGATTGATCCAGAAAGAAAATACATAAAGCATAATTTACTTCTCCTTTGATTTATTTACTAACGTTATACCTGTCAAAATTAATGGAATTATTTTTGTATCAGTGTAGCATCTGTGCTCTCTACGCAAGTCGAGTGTAGCATCTGTGCTCTCTACGCAAGTCGAGTGTAGCATCTGTGCTCTCTACGCAAGTCAAGTGTAGCATCTGTGCTCTCTACGCAAGTCGAGTGTAGCATCTGTGCTCTCTACGCAAGTCGAGTGTAGCATCTGTGCTCTCTACGCAAGTCAAGTGTAGCATCTGTGACGCAAGTCGAGTGTAGCATCTGTGCTCTCTACGCAAGTCGAGTGTAGCATCTGTGCACTCTGCCCAGGACCAGTGTAGCATCTGTGCACTCTGCCCAGGACCAGTGTAGCATCTGTGCACTCTGCCCAGGACCAGTGTAGCATCTGTGCACTCTGCCCAGGACCAGTGTAGCATCTGTGCACTCTGCCCAGGACCAGTGTAGCATCTGTGCACTCTGCCCAGGACCAGTGTAGCATCTGTGTGTTCTGCATGGAACCAATGTAGTATCTGTGCAACCTGTCTAACTTAGTACTTGTTAGTTAATTTTACCATGTTGTTCAAGCAACAGAACATTGGCCTAATTGTTTTGTTACTTGCCTCTTTATCTCCAGATTGGACATTTGACTTGAAGCACTTTGGGTATGAACCTAACCAAAGAGGGATTTTCATTTTATTTCATATCTATATATATAAGCATCTTTAAATGTTTTTTATTGACACTTTTTTTTCTTTTTTTAAATTCATCCCGAGCAAAAAAAAAAAAAGGGAAGCCACTAAGATGCAAGGGATTACTGAGTTCTATAAAATATGAAAGTACAAGAGATAGTGTAAAAGTAACACCTTGTTAATTTCCACAGAAACAACAAATTTCTTTAAATACTAAATCTCACATTATTTACATTATTTGGACTATTGTCCTCATCTTTGTCACCTTATTTATTACAATGTTTCGTCCGTTGTACACTCCGGCTTTCTTCAGGTGGTTGGAATATCAAACTGAACCCTTTATTTCACTCACTGGGTTAGACTGTTCTAGTTCCATGTGCCATTGAGGGAAATAAAAGGTTCAGTTCGACATTCCAACCACCTGAACAAGGTTGGAGCATACAACGGCCAAAATGTAATAAATATGGCTACAAAGATGAGGATGATACTCCGAATAATGTAAACAGTGTACATAATACCTCATCTCAGAAATATAGACAGATAAATTTCATATAATACAAGGCTCGTGCGCTACTCAAGGTATACAGTTACTGTTAATTTGGTTATGATGAATAAGGCATTGATACGAATGAAAAAGGTGATGGTAGGAAATGAAAATGAGGATGATAGATAATGATTGACCCCCGACTAGAAGAGGTTTAAACTGTAGTGTTTAAGAGAGCATCCCTGTGCAAGTCTATTCTCAAAGTTGAACTTTCTCCTTACATTTGGAATATGGAGGAAATGAGGATGATTCAACTTTGTGGAAATGCCATAGTGTGCCCTAGTGGTAAACATCTAAACCCGTGGAAAGAAAGAATGGAACTCATCTGAACACGTCATGGAAACGGTGATAGAGTAGGCCGAGAGTGGAGAATTTTCTCCAACTACATAGTGTCAATGATGTTGAATTCCATCAAACTGGAAAGTGAAGACTGAGAAGCTCCTGCCCAGGTATGGCAGCAAAAAAACATTTTTGGTCTCTTGTAAAGATAAATGGAAGTAAGAGAGGTTTTCTCATTTCTGAGCACCCTCTGTAATCTCATCTTCTCTCAGTGGGTCCTTTTTGTTCCCGTATGTGGGTGAGCTTGTCTTGGTGTCTGGGTATCCAACTTAGGCATGGTGATTCTGAGTGGTTCACTTCACATAGTATTTTTGTATTTTTTACCTTACTGGACTTGTTGTTTCTTCATTAAAGAGGTTACAGGTAAACATTTTTCTGGGTTGATGTTAGCCACCTGATAACAAGTATCTGGGTCTTAGAGTGGTGCCTATAATATCATGTAATATCAAGGTTATCGTATTACCATTTTGTTTACTGGGAACTGGATCTTGCAGCAATTTCTGGTGGGTATCTTTCGATGACATAATGAAGTGTACAGTTAATGCTATACTATACAATAGATATAGGAAGCAAAAGAACACTGTTGAATAGAGCAAGTTTTCTGCTATAAAATCTCTACTTTCAATGAATATTTCATAGGTTAACACCTGTACAAGTCCACCTGGAATTTGTCTTGTACCACACATTGTTGCAGCTGAAATGCATTACTCCTCACCTAACTGTACGCACATCCATTGCTTGTTCTCCATAAATGCTCAGTAAATGTCAATGAATATCAATTTACATAAATGGAATATGACTATACATGAAGTAGAAATGTGTAAAAAAAAAAAAAAAAAAATGATGTGAAAAATGAAATATTTGTTTAAAATATATTCTTTATTGTATGTAATTATCTTTGTTATGAAACATGTTTTTGACATCTTTAAAAAAAATGAATCATTTATGTTTTTTAATCTTGTAGCTAAATTCAATTCATCACTTTTATTAGTATGTCTCTTAATACCTTTTTTTTTAAGTTTTTTGTCTCTTCTTTTTTAGAAAGATTTACTTTTTTTTCTTTTTTAGAAAGATTTACTTTTTTTTCTTTTTTAGAAAGATTTACTTTTTTTTCTTTTTTAGAAAGATTTACTTTTTTTTCTTTTTTAGAAAGATTTACTTTTTTTCTTTTTTAGAAAGATTTACTTTTTTTTTTTTTTAGAAAGATTTACTTTTTTTTTTCTTTTTAGAAAGATTTACTTTTTTTTCTTTTTTAGAAAGATTTACTTTTTTTTCTTTTTTAGAAAGATTTACTTTTTTTCTTTTTTAGAAAGATTTACTTTTTTTTCTTTTTTAGAAAGATTTACTTTTTTTTCTTTTTTAGAAAGATTTATTTTTTTTTCTTTTTTTTAGAAAGATTTACTTTTTTTTTTTTCTTTTTTTTTACTTTTTTTACTTTTTTTTTTTCTTTTTTTTTCTTTTTTAGAAAGATTTACTTTTTTTTCTTTTTTAGAAAGATTTACTTTTTTTTCTTTTTCTTTTCAATTTTTATCTTTATTTTTTCCAAGCATTTTTCACTTTTCCTTTATTTATTTAAAAAAAAAAAATCTCTCTTCGTCTGTGGAACTCCTCGCCACTTCTTACTTCCCTGCCAACTACAATTTACAAAACTTGAAAGGCAATATCAGTCATCTTCTGTCTCCTTGAATCCTGCTGTCTCTGTTCCTTTCAACTTTGTTTGGGGTAAAATGGTTAAAAAAGAATTTCATCAGTCATCTTTTTTTTTTTTTTTTTTTTTTTTCTAAGTAATGCAGTATACCAAAGCTCCTAGGAGAACTTTAAAAAAATTATATAAATATAAAATTTTTGAAGGAAGATATGTGCATGTTAATTTGGGAATATCAAAGCAAATATTATTTACTTTTTCAGTTTGGAGATCCGGGGTGATTTTCTTTTTCTTGTAAGTTTATTTTCAGAAGTTATTTTATTTCAAGAATTTTCATTCATTTTTTTTTTCTTCCCACATTCTATTTCAGGTTAGATATTTATCGGAAGATTCCCAAAGATCTCACTCAACCCACCTACACCGGTGCAGTCATCTCCATCAGTAGTACTATTTTCATCATATTCCTCTTCATCTCTGAATTGTCCTCCTTCCTCACTACAGATGTGTAAGTGATAAAATCTTGTGAAATTCTTCCCTAAATCACGTCTTTATTTGTGATGTTATATGATTGCTGTTTTGTGACCAAAAAGATTGTCACTTTTTATTCAATAATAAAGAAATTCTTTTTATTTTTCTTTCTATTAAAATTAAGTTTAGAATAAAAAGATTAACATATCAAGGCAGGGTTCTTCAAGGGCCTGCAAGAGAAGCTTGCAACCCCTCCTTCTATTACTGTAATAAGATTAATCTTAACTGGGTGTCCGTCACATTTTGTCTTTGTGCCAAATGAAACTAGGCTTAGTAAATATTTATGATGCTAGAACAAAAAAAAAAAAAATAATGCAATTCATACTTATTTCTTATATATAAAGATGGTGATATACTGTATGTACTTATGTATAGTGTGAGTTTCATGGTTATGTTTTTATGAAAAAAAAATAGGTGTTGCACTATATATAATGTTGGCTTATACGCAAGGATACATGATATATTCCATCCTGGGTATGACGATAAACTACATCCGTGTCCTTGGTAAGATGATAAACTACTTCCGACAGGAAGGCTTCTGATCAGGAGGTTTTGAGGAGTGTGGAACCACCTCTTAATTGCTGGTGTTCCCAGGTCCACCCTGACCCTGGGTGGTAGCACCTGTTAGGGTCTTAGCTATGGGCAAATATTTAACTCCCAAACCTGGATCAAAACATTATGAGAGTGTAAAAATAGGTTTTGATACCAGAAATACTTTGTATAAAAAAATTATTACCAGAAATAGATTTTTGTAAAAAAAATGTTACCAACAATGAAAATTTTGTTGGTATTAAATAACCCACTGAGGTTGATATGCCATAAAACAAACAAATTAAACCAAATATGATATATTGAATTTCAATTATATTTAATATTTTTTTTCAATTTTACATGTTTGGATTTTAGGTATACTCTCAGACGTTTTATAAATTGTTACACTACAAGTCCCATAATCCTTTAGAGTTGTTGGAGCACTACATGTACTGCAGTTATGGCAACACTGGTGTATCTAAGGTATGATAGTTTGATGGAATCCCTCACTCATCACGCTGGTTTTGAAGGCAAGAGTGATCAGTCAACCATGCTATTTAATCCATAGCTGGTGGGGAGAGAAGTGATGGATTCTTTACTTTCCCCGAGGGTATTTGTATGAAAGTAAACATAATGAATTTGTCAGGGATTTGAACTTGGTTCACTGATTTCTTTTTCAAAATCACTAACCTTTATGACATCCACACATCCGTATTTCACAAATGGTACGAGATGAAATGTGTTATTTGCTCCTTTGTAACGTTAGGTTTCAAAATGATAGATCATTTTTCCATTTGGCTCTATCAATCTGAAATCGTAATCAGTGGGCTGATTTGGCTAGGAGAAAGCCCGAAATCGTAATCAGTGGGCTGATTTGGCTAGGAGAAAGCCCGAAATCGTAATCAGTGGGCTGATTTGGCTAGGAGAAAGCCCGAAATCGTAATCAGTGGGCTGATTTGGCTAGGAGAAAGCCCGAAATCGTAATCAGTGGGCTGATTTGGCTAGGAGAAAGCCCGAAATCGTAATCAGTGGGCTGATTTGGCTAGGAGAAAGCCCGAAATCGTAATCAGTGGGCTGATTTGGCTAGGAGAAAGCCCGAAATCGTAATAAATGTGTGCAGCTGTTGAAAAAATCTGCTTTGTACCATTTACAAAGTTGTTTCTTCTCATGTAAGTTATATTTTCCATTAGTCACATGTGCAAATTGTTGTTTATTCAATTTTAAATGCTGTTCTAATTAAAGATGTGCGGGTAGTGTAATGGATAATGGTTTGAAATGAGAAATCAGTTAGCTGACTTTGAATTCCAGTTGAATTTATTACATTTACTTGTGCACTAATAACCTTGGGAAAGGTATGAATCCCTCTCTTCTCAACCCCTTCCATCTAGATATGTGTTGGATAGCAGGACACAGTGGGAACTATAGCCTTGTTTAGTAAATGCTCTAGCACAGAGAGAAATGGCAATCTTCTGCAGGAAAATCTTCTGCTGAATCAGTCCTGAAAAAAAAAAGAGACCAGATTGCTCAAGTGTGTATCACATGTACAATACTTGGCTATGATTATAGAGTTTATGGTTTAAATCAGTGTTTCTCATCCTACCTGATGTAATGTACCTGCAATTTTTTCTCAGTTTGCAAAGGAGCAAAGCGTTCCAATCGAGCTTGGGACTTTCTGTGGTTTCTGATTTCCACAATTAAACTTGTCTGTTCCTTTTAACCACAATCGGATGAATTTTTTAAATGCCTAATTAGAAATATGTGTCCATAAAACTGGCCTCTTGGTATTTCAAGGTGTTGCTCCCACACAGTCACATCCCACATCATCACGGTGTTCTTATACATATATCAGTTCAATGGTTTTTCTGTTCATTATATCGTTAGTTTTTATAGCAATGACTCTTAGTATTAGTAATTGAAAAATGAAACTATAATAACTATTACACTAAAATGAAAATGTTAAAAAAAAAAAGCTGGTCAGATATCCCGTGGTGTGGAACATAACTACTATTCTTTGTTTCCAGGAAAATCTCTGTGTACCTGCAGATGATAGTTCACGTTCAGGCACCAGTACACGTATCACACTTTGAGTAGCACTAGTTTAAATGAGTCACTTTACTAAAGAAAGTTTGCAGTGTATTTCAAAATAATATTTTCTAGCAATCTATTCAATAAGGTTAATATCAGTAGTTAAAAATTAATAAGAGAGTAGTGGGGTGAGGTACTAATAAATTCTAGTAATGTTGATATTAGCTGTTTCCTTATATGGAAACATTTGGTATACATTAACTGAACAAGTGCCATTGTTGGTTGCGATATATAAAATCTTGGCATTAAAACAATTTTTCTAAAGAATAGGTTTCTCAATTTCTGTAACTGTTATCATGCTTCCTGGTACTGATCTCAGTTTCCTTAACCCTTTGTTTGAAGTAGTGTTGTAGGGGGATATTTGCGTGTGTGAAGAATAATTTCTATAGGGTGTGTGCAAAAATTAGATATCGTCCATGCATAATTTAAATTTTTTTTCTATTCAATCAAAGAATAAGAAACAATAAACAAATGTAAGAAAAGACAAAGGCATTATTTGATAAACAAGGAACTTTCATTACATTTTTGTAATAAAAATAATTTACAAAAATGTTGTAGATTTTTGAGTGAAATCTAGTTTGTTTAATTAATGTTGAACTCTGTGAATGTTTAACTTTTGTTAATGAGTTCAGATATGAAATGATGTTTGTTAGAATTAATTAATGAAGATTCATTAAGTTAGTTACAGGAGAAAGTTTTTTTTTTTTTTTTTTTTTTTTTTTTTTGGAAGTTACTGTTTAAGAAGTAAATCTTGCATAAATTTCTGTGCAATATTTTTTGTTCAAGGAAGTTGACTTCCTTTGATTGTTTTTTTTTTTTTTTTTTTTTTTTTTGAGACAATGTTCTCGAAGATTGAGAAATTAAAGTTAATTCAGTTGCAAGAATTAAGTTTAATCTTCTGTGTAATGAATTGGTGAGTGAGTGGAGATTTCTTTAAGTTTGTTGAATGTTTGTATAGATGTAAAAGCTTAAGATGATGTGACATCGAGTTTTGTTGCAAGTCATTCGGTGTCACGATTTTCATTGGTGAGTGTGAATTAATTTTCTCAATTTATTTGCTTTGGAAGGCTCACAGAAAATAGACACGAACTTAAATTTTTATAACAAGCTGAAAAAAAATACTTGTGCGTGGATGGATAGTAACTCCCACTTGCATGTTTATTGACCAATCAGAGCTTGAGTTTTTTTTTTTTTTTTTTTGAAAGTGTTTACGAAGTTGAAATTCTCCTGTGATCCACTTTTTGCACAGATTTGAACAAATTATTTTAGGTATTGAAATGATGTAGAATTTGAGTTCTACAGTGTCAAATGTGAACCTCTTGATTATTTCATTATTTCTGCCTCATGTTGCATGTGCTATCCATTTTAGTTGTTGCTGTTGTTGAAAGTGATTTGCTTTCTGTTATTTGATACATTTCTTTATAAAATATAAAAATTAACAAATAGGGGAAGATGTTTATTTGCTTCCTGAGAGTATTTTATAACAATGGCTATACATACTCCTACTTTTTCATTTGCAAAAAAAAAAAAATAAAAAAATAAAAGACAAAATCAATGCAGATATTGATCAATTTCTTTGTTATTAAAACTCCATTATTATTTAATAACAATATTTCAGGTATGATCAAGTTGCAGAAACAATAAACTCAGGAGTTTTAAATATATTAAATTTTAAAAAGATTTTGTAAGATTATTTTATAAAAAAAGTACATGAATATTTATTTTTTAAATATAAAAGTATAATTTCACAAATAAAAATAAATATTGCCCCAAAAAGTTTAAAATTAATTGAATATCTGTAGATTTCAAAGAAATTTAAGTTTCTCAGGCATTCAAATTTACATACCTCCACTTTTTTGCTAAAAAGCATTATAGCATGATGAAAAAAGGCCCCAAACTTAATATAAACAAAGTTATATTTTCAGAATGTTTGCTATTATTAAGAGGAAAGACCAAAGCATTTTTAATTATTTGTAAAATGTTTTTTGACTCTTTTCTAACAGGTTCAAAATTTGGGTTAAAAATTTTTTTTTTATGAATGAATTTATTTGTGAAATTATTTTTCTATGAAAATCTTGGTAAAAAATATTTTTTTTACATCTGTTAACACTCATTCATTTACTTAATTTCATGAAATTTTGTAGAATTTACTTAAAGGCAAGGCTCCTTGGAGAAATCAAATCAAATTTTTTTTTTTTTTCAAACTCTTACCAAATTCCCTAAAATTTGCTCCAAGTCATAAAATATAACCTGTAATAAAACTCTTTAATTAGATAAGCTTTTAATTGCTTTTATAAATAATATATATATTAAGGATATTATGAAAAAAAAAAATTGATAAATAATGAATTTTTACAAGAATTGTTTACATTTTTTTAATTTATAAAGTTTCAAAAATGTTTTAAAGATTCTACCAAACATCATCAAAGTTAAGTTATTAAGTAAAGACTGTATTTACTAAGTGAAATTTGAAAAGCTTAATACAAATCATCACACCAAAAAGTTTTAAAATTAAAATGTTTTTCATCTAAATTTTTTTTTTTTGTATAAAAATACATGACATTATCGTTAAATGATCTCATTTTTCAAGTGTTGTCTCCCTTATGGACAAACATTTTTGGCTGGAAGTAATTGTTTCATTTAACTTCCGAGAACGTTTGAAGAGAAAAACAGTCCTTATAACTGTTACGCATGATAGCAATTTTTTTTGTTATATTGTTTGCGGTATTGGATCATGCTTAAATAAAATAAGTGTACAATTACTTAAGTAATAATAAAATTTAAGTACTTTAAAAATTTAATAAATAAAATAACTTTAACATTTCATAGCCATCAGGATATAATAATTAATAATAAAGAATAAAATGAAAAACTAAGATCTTAAAAGATATAAATACCATAAAATTTCAAATTAATGAGCAACCTCTATCACTACTTTTTATTATCTCAGTTATTAAATTAAAAATGTCATAATTGTGATAATATAATAATTAATAAATTCATTTATTATCACAGTTGTTAAATTTTTAATTTAATAACAGACATAATTAATCATTATGGAGGCAACTTGAATAATTTATGAAATCCTGTTAAGAAATTTTTATTATATTTTCAGAAAGCATCTTCAAATGTAAGGTTAAGTACCTAAAAAAAAAAAAAAAAAAAAAAAAATCAATAAAATATTAGATAATTGCGTAAAATATTTTGTTAATTTTTAAAAATTACCTGGTAGTTAAAAAAAAAAAAACAAAATCAAGCCATTTTTACTAAGAATTTGTAAATTTATGTCAATTCAGGTCCACCATACGTAACCTGTCAACCCCTTAAACCATCAATATATCAATGGAGACATGAAAAAAACAAGACATTTTATACTATAAGTTAGTAATATTTACTTCAGAACAGATTAATTTAACTTTAAATTTGCTAATTTTCCACAAATATTTTATTTTTGAAAGATTTTTAAAACTGAGAATTAACTTTTTTTTACAACTATGTCAATATGCCTGTTTCTATTGGTTTTTCTGAAAAAATATCTAAAAATTATTCTAATTTCTATTTGTAATACACTGCACTATTTTGCTTTCTGGAATTAGAAGATTGAATCCTTTTAGCTTTCAATTAAAGCTAAAATGAAAGCTTTAAGAAAGATTTTTCATTTATGAAAATCCATTTAAACATTAGGTATATACCAAATTATTGAAATTTTTTTCATAGTTTTTTGACAATTAAAAGAAGTTTTCAAGGACAAATGTCATTTATTGTAAATTAAATAAAATTTCTTCAATTCTTATGGTACTATAAGAAGTTAATGAAAACTGTGTGGTGAACACATGTCAGCACAGACGCAAAACAGACCTTGGATCATGTGTGGACATGTTTGTCGACACCAGTTACATCCACCCCCTCCAAGCAGTGGGACAGCTTGGCATGTCGAGATTTGTGTCTCTCTGCAACTGGTCAAAATTTGGGTCTTTGTAAGATGTCTTATGCCAATAAAAGCAATGGGAAAATCAGAAGTTCATAAAACATAGTGTCTTGTGAAGTCAGTCCTGTGGGCATTTTGTTCCTAAAGTTTCTGTAGTGTCCAAGGCAGTGTTATATTTGTTACCTCCCATTCCCTTTCCCCCTCTCTGCCTATTACCAACACCACCTAAGGAAGTGGCGTTGCTATTACCCCCACAGTTTCTGGAAGAGTAATTGGTTAGGTGTTTTCCCTAACTTCAACACAGTTTGGTTGTACATTACAACAAATTGAAACTTCTATATGAAGTTTAAAATAAATGAATTTGTATTTAAATAAAATACTGAAAATTTTGAACAGTTATATTCATTCATATGATAAAAGAAATTATTTTGCTGATGCTTTTTGTTACTGTTGAGAAATTTGTTCTCTCTGCTAAAAAGTAATAAGCTAAATTTTTAATTGTTTACTTTTAAATATTATTGTTTATTGCAAATATTTTAAATTGTGTTAGAAACTTTACTCTCTTTATTGATAGTCACATTTAAAATTTTTCTCTAGTGTCAACTGAAAAACAACATTTGCTTTCTTACTGGGATTTTCTATACAGTGTAACCCGGATATAAGAGAGTTGTCGGGATTGGAGAAAAAGTCTCTTATATCCAGGTTTGGTCTATTTTATATACATTAACACAGGCTCTAATTTGGGACCAGAGAAAATCTCTCTTATATCCGGGTCACACTGTATATTGTATCCGTTCAGGACATGGGCGACAATGGCTCTCCACAATTTCCTATTGTAATTGTTGGAATAAAGGACATTATTAATTTATTTTTAAATCTCTCAACAATTTCATGAATGCAGCTAAGTACCAAAGTTAAATCATGCTAACAAATTAACAGATGATAATTTTTTTTTAAAAATCGCTTTTTTTTTTAATTTTCTACAAAAAAAAAACACCTATTTACTTACTGACATAGATACACGAATTGTAATCCAAGGGAGCTAACCTTTAAAATTTGTAGTTATTTCCCTTTTGAAACATTTCGTATTGAGAATTATCTCCCTTAAAATAATTTTTGTTATTTTTAACTTGACATCTAATCTCGGTTTTTACAAGAATTTACGTCTGTGACATTATTTATATATATATATTTTTATGTCCATTTCATTGAACAATAGAAATAGTAATTGGAAAATGTGTTTAAATAAGTAAAACTACAAGCATTAATTTTTTGACTAGAATTTCTTTGAATTTTAATTACGGTCAAAGTACTGAAAAACTAAACAACTCTGATCCGAAATTCAGGATAACTCTCTCCTGAAACTCGAACTTGCATAAAACATAATAGATAAAAGACATTAGTATTTTAACAAAAATGTCGGTATAAATGCAGAATAATGTCGCCCTCCAATTTTGTTTTCGAGAATTTCTGGCTCTATTTAAAAAAATTAAAAAGGTTTTTAGAAGAAAAAGGTGCATACAGAACTGATCATCATTGGAAGTATGTCTGTGAATATATATTCAGAAAAAAATTCGGTATGTCTATGCTGCCATAATTATAAAATAATCGGTACAATTCACCTATTTTAAAATAAAAATAAGGAAATATAAACTCTTATTTTTTTTTATATATGCACAAGGGGGCGTAATTCTAAAATTTGATCAAAATTTCTAGGAAATGTAAAATTGTGATTTTCTTCATAATTTTTTTATGTACAGGGCCGGATTATAAATTTTAGTATAGGCTGCAGACTAAAGCCTCTCAAGCTTTTAAAAGGCAACAAGTTTAATTATCTAGATGTTATAACTTCTAAATAGTTTCATAAACTTAAATGACAAACTCATATTTATTTGACTCTGGAGAGTAAAAGTAAAGAAAAGAATATTTTAATTTTTGTCATTGTACTTCAAGTAGATAATGTTTGATTGTAGTTAAGAATGTTTAAATCTTAGAAATTTTTATAAAGCAGTGATTTGAATTTTCTAGATGTTATATCTTCTAAATAAACTGAAATGATATTGTGGTGAGCCCAGATAAAAAAAAAAATATGTAAAACTATATGAAAATATTTTTGAAGGTACAAAATCTAATTACAGAAATAAAAGTGTGAAGCTTAATATTACTAGACATTTTAAAAGCAAAACAACCGGTTTTGCTCTTGCTCTTCAGGCCTCCATGTCAGATTTAACTTAAATTAAAACACTAGAAAATGTGCAATGAGAAGGAAAAAGGTAGGAAAAAAAAAAAAATGAACGCAAGGAGCTAGAGACAAATAACAGCGGCAGGACCTGATATAAAGTGCCTCCAGCACCTTGAGGTGAAATAAAGAGTGTGACCGGGAAAAAAAAGTGAACCAATCAGCACTGAAATTAGCAGCACACCCTCTGTTATTTAAGAGGTGCTCACATATGGCGGAACCATAGGTATTTGGGACACATCTATTCAAAGACAAGGTGTGATTCCTGATTTTAGTTGTTTAATTCTCATGCCCAGGCGTTGAGTAGTTCTCCCTATGTAGTCAGCACCGCAACTACAATTGTATTTGTAAACAACAGAATTAATTTGATGGGGAGGGAGAACATCCTTACACCCAGAATGAAGCATAGGCTGGGCTTAAAAAACTATATGAACCTCAGCTGAGAAAAAAAAAAAAAAACAACAAACATTAGATGAAATCTGCCTAATGATACTTTCACTCTTGGATCTAATCCAGGGCAATCTAAGATAAACAGGCCACTTTTTAACAGTACAAAGTTTGACCTTTCTGAACTCCTCAATCTTGTTCCGGATAATAGAATGAACATTATCAGGGGGATACCCTAAACCACATAGTGGTTTCCTTCACAAAATTGATTTCATCATCCAAGAAAGACTCTGAACATATCATTAATGCCCTATTAACTAGGGTTCTAATTATGTTTATCTTATGTTTTCTAGGACTAAAGGAATCCCAACATGTATATAATCCCACAAATGTTGGTTTCCTATAAACTGAGGTGAGAAAAATTGTCAATGTCCGATGTACTAAGACATCCAATAAGGCAAGTTGATAATTGGATTCCTTCTCGACCGTAAACTTCAGTGCTGGATGGATACCATTCAGGAAAGAGAGAAACTGATCAGCCTCAAATACATTATTAAATAATCAAAAAGTATCATCAACATATCAACAATACAGTTGAGGATGAAATACATTCATACGTATTCTCTCTTCATGAAAGCCAACAAAAATATTGGCAAGTGCTGGACTCAAAGGGGAACCCATAGCAACCCTGTCAATCTGTCGATACATGGTATTATTAAAACTGGATTCGACAGACAACGTGGTAAATTTCATCAAATCCACAAATACAGACTCGGGAATACTAGGTGGAGACAAAGAACTGTGATAAAGCAAATCGCAACAAATATTGTTTCCAAAAGAGGGACACAAGTGAATAAGGAACAGACAAACTTCCCCAAAGAAGATAAATTTCGGATACGGTCAACAAAGGAAAAAATGCTTTATGCAAAATCTACTCAAGCACTGCAACACTGGTTCCAAAAGAGATGAGAGCCATTTATGTTGGGCTGAACCAACCATTGATAAAATTGGTCTCAATGGTACCCCATCCTTGTGGATTTTTGGAAGCCTATACAACCGGGGACAAATCGACCCAGATGGTCGAATTTCATTGGAAATTTCTTGTGAAAGCACCCCAGACTTTATCCACTTTTTGAAATTTTACTTCACCTGAGGCAGTTGCATCACACGTATCAGCAGATCCTAGTTTTATAAATTTAGAAGTATCTTTCAAAATCGAAGACATCTTAGCCACATAATCTGCCTGATCTAAAATAACAACACCAGCTCCTTTATCAGGTCTGGAGATTATAAGATCACAATTATTCCTCAAGGTATTAACAACTCGCTGATATTCAGCTTTCCATTTCGATTCAGCTGAAGCAACAGAAGAACTAGCAAACATGTGTGCAGAGTTATTTAACTGGGCTTTTAAATCACTAACCACATCAGCAGAAGTAGGTGAAAGTCTTGCCAACTGGGCATAAAAGACCTCAAACTCAGAAAAAATTTTCTCCTTATCAGGCATAGAGGGTGGAATACAAAAATCCAAACCATGAGCAAGAACAAACCATTCAAGCTCAGTTAATTCATGAAAAGACAAATTTACAATATTATTTAAATTAGGATCTGCTGTACCTACATATCTCTTGTGTGTCAATATTTTCAACTTAGCATCATGCTTAGTTGATAATTTAACACACCCACGTTGATGGACCCAACCCCAAAACTTAGAGAACCTTACTCAATCAAAAAACACAATCTCTTGTATTCCTGCTTTAAACCCAGGCTACCGTTTGAAAGTTTTTGAATCCAATCCTTAATGAAGATGGATTCAATCTTCCAACTTTGATGTAATTTTGCCCTCTTTATCCTGAATGGAATAAAAGAAGGGCAAACCTGGAAGGCAGGTTCATCCAACCTATTTTGACCAAACTTGGCACATACATTGTACAATGTAAGGAAAATGTACTTCTCCAAGAGGAATTGAACCTGTAACCCTTAATAAGAACCATCATTTGATATGATATGCTGTTAACCATTCAGCCACATGAAGCGTTTGGTTAACAGTCTCAAATATTCAGTTGAGTAAATGTAAATAAATTTTAATGTTTTTTTTAATAAAAAAAAAAACAGAGCATTTACTGAAATAAATTATAATTATAAAAATAATGTATAAATGGAAAAAATATTAAAATAATTGTTGGAACTAAACCATTTCATATGTTGCCATTGTTTACATTAAAATATATTTTGTGAGTAGATATGATCAGTTGAGAAAAATTGTCAAAGGTGTGTGTTTATAAACAGAAATTTGAACTTTGCTAAACGGAAGCTTCTTTGTAGCTGAATGGTTAACACATCAGATCAAATATATATACGTATATATAATGAGTTGGGATCAAATATGGATCAGAATTTGATAGAATGATATGGTAAAGAACAAATAGGTAGTGTTTATCAATTTGTTTCACTTTTATTAAATCCTCTGAAGCTTTAATAAAAGTGAAACCTGATAGATTGATAAACATTTTTTCTTTGTTCTTTATCTTTGTGTGCATGTGTGTAATATATATATATATATATATATATATTTATGAAATGGACTAAGTCCAACAATTATTTTAATAAATTTTCTGTTTATATGTTATTTTTATAGATAAAAATATTCAATGGTTTACAAGAAACAGTATTCAGACTGGTAAATGTAGTTAAAGCTAATAGTTAGCTTATTACAGAGTATTTACTTAAATATTTGTAGCTATAAAAATAATATACAAACACAAGAAAAAGATATATATACATACATATATATTAGTTAAGATCATTTTTATTAAATACATAAATACTTTACCTACAGTTTTCCCTTTTGGATCTCCAGTCTTGTTTGAATAACCAAACCAGCCTGAAGATCTGAAAGGTCAAACAGCAGTAGTCGGTGAGGTATTAATATCTTTCTAAAATAAAACATGCTTAGATTTACTCTGCAGTTTAGATATTGAGCAGTTTTTTAAATTGGCTAGAAGTGATCAATTTCAGAGTAGATTTAACACTTTTAAGTAAATTAAATGAAATATATATATTCATTTTGTGTATATTTGTTAAATTTTTTTTAGATCATTTTAAAAATGTAACATTACACTATATTTGGCTTTATCTCCCAGATACTGAGCACTGTATTCAACAAATTCAATAGCATGTACTCAATTGAAATTACATTTCAGTTAATTATATATATCTTTTGTTAAATTTCTTTTCTCACCTGTGACCAAAAATATTTTTTTCTTTTTGACAGTATAAGTGAATTAACTGTGGATGACCCAGTTAGCAAGAAAGATGACATTCCAGTATTTATCAATATTTCTCTGCCCAGAATCAAGTGCGAATGTATGTATCATCATTTTTTTTAATTGTTGTCTGTGTGTATGATGCAGGCTCAGTTTATGAACATTGTAAATTGAGATGTTTTAAAAGGAGTACAGAGGAACCTCAGATCATGAATGCATCTCATCACAAACAAATTGGTTCATATACAAATTATCTGAATAAAAAATTCTTTGTTGATGAACGGTGTCTTGAACAACAAGCATGTACATTGGTGAAACTTGTGCAAAGCTTCATGGAATCTCCCTGATAAACAGAAGCGAGCTGCAGCATAACCATTTTCAATGACAGTAGTAATATGACTGTCATAATCTGTTTCACATTTCTCACTGCCATGGCTTTGGACCCTACAGTTGGCCCATTGAAACATATGCCTCACCATCTGTAATCCTTGTTTTTCTCTTAAAGAAAATTCTGCAAGCTTTTGTGTGTCAGTTATGCTGATTTTCTTTTCACATTCATCTACAGACATTTTATTGGTTGTAAGGCACTAGATATATATGGCACAGGCGATTTTGTGCATCTTTCTTTGGGAAGATAGGCCATGTCATATCTTACTTTAGAAACCTTTTAACATTTAGACAAAAACAAATCCTACTGGACAAATCTTTAGTGAAACCATGACACACCAAGTTTTGTAGTCGAGTGGTGCTACGAGGCAGAAAAGAGAAAGAGGAGAAACTGCAAAATGGCAGTTACTTGATGTTTTTCAGGAAGGGAACTTGCCTTTTAAACAATGATATTTCTTCCCTCCCTCACTTTCATCATTAACTCTCCGCTATACAGGTACGATAAAATTAAATTTAGTTTTTGTCTGTATTTTATCTGTTTAGTATTGGGCTTATCTTTTTTCTTGTATGCTGGATTTAATGATTTTTCATTGGTTTTTATGTATGAACTTGTGCCCAAAGTCCTGTTGCAAAAGTTTAGATAAACAATTGTCTGGGGTCTAGGAACGGATTAATTCATTTTACATTGATTCCTATGTAGAAAATATTTTTCAGTTTATGAACATTTCTGGTTATGGTCAGTCTTTAGGAACAAATTAAATTCATGAACTGAGGTTCCACTGTACTGTGTTTGAATTGATTAGGATTCAAAAGAAAATGATGTTATATTTAGAAAATTCAATAGTTTTCTCCATTGAACTTTAATTGCAAATCTGTTGTTTTATCAATGCATATATTTTTCTCTTTTAGTGAATATACTAAATGAATGTGCAATGTATCTCCTAAAAATTTCATATTTTGTTAAAGGTTTATCAAATTTAGTCTCTCTATTGAAACTTTTTTTTTAAACATCAACATGTATTATTTATATTTAACTGAACAACATGTAGGTGACTGTATTTCCTTTATATTATTCATTACACCCTTGTGCAAATTAATTGAAACAAAAAGTATAATTCCATTATTATTTACTTTTTCATATTTTTCCAATGAAACATGATCCAGTGCACATTAGTACTTCATATGTCCATTCCATCAAGTTGTTCCTTGAAGATTGACCATAGATTCTCAATTGGATTTAAATCTGGAGAATTTCCTGGCCAGTCTCTAGTACTTTAATTTGCTCACAGGTAAGGCTTGCCAGTGTGTTCAGGCAGCATTACAATTTTTATATGCTTCCTTGGAGTAATGTCCATCACAGACAATGACCATAAGACAACTAATTGACAGTTGAGACAATAGTGTCTGGGTGTGATGAAAATCTGATGAAATCACATATGTGTGCAATATTTTTCAAGGCCAAATAAATTTTCATCCTACACCCTGAAAATAGATTTATATTACTACATACAAAAATAGAAATTGATTACACCCTGTCACTCCAGTTGGTCTAAAACAGACCATATGGTGAAAGAAAGGAAACTAAAGCAGTTGTTTCAATTAATTTGCTTAAGGGTGTATGTATGTTTAGCAATATATAAAATGTTTTCACTTTTGTAATCAGAAAAGTAAAACTGCATTATGAAACCATGCCTGTGGTTTTTTTTTTCTTTTTCAACATAATTTTATAAGCTGTCAGGGAGTTCTAAATCTAAGAGGAATTAAGGAACCTCTTAAGCATCTACTTTCATAGTACATTGAATCAATAGCTTCATCTACTGCAAGGAAAGTTGGTTCTCTGTGTTGCATCATAAGATTTATCTTACTCGAGTCCATCCTTCAAAACCACAAATCTCCCATTCATCTTTGCATTACATACTGTTCCCACATATGGTCTGGTGCCCCTGCTGTTCATCTCATGGCCCTGTTTTTTCTACAAATATTTTCATGGCAACTGCTCTGACGAGCTACTTTCACTGGTACAACAACTGCATGAATTTAAGTGTGATACTAGGTTGGCATCTTGGTCCCACCCTTTCACTATTGAAACAGTTAAATGTAACAGCTTCTTCTACTCCAACAGCTTCTTCTCTTGCTCTTCCTGACAGTGGAACTCCCTTTCTCCTGCTTGCATCCCTGATGTCTATAACCTTCAAATATTCAAATGCAATGTCAATTGACATCTTCTGATGCCTTGATTCCGATCCCCACTCTTCACTATATCCTTTCCTCAAACAGCAATCTTTACTTTTGCTCTCATTCTCTATAACCCCTTGCATGATAGTAGCACTCCCACCTTGCTTGAGGTGAAATGCTTAAAAAAAACTTATATGAAGAAATGCATTTCTACCTGGTGAAAATTCTACCCATTTTCTTTTTCATATTAGTGACGATCTGAGATAGAAAAGAGCTGTAAATTGCATGTATGGAAAGAAATGCAATGGCATTGGCTATGAACATGTTCGGGAATGATATTATGATATAGTTGAAAGTAGACAGGATATATTAATTGCACATTGTAGCAATGAAAGTAGTCCCTTACCTTTTTTTTTTTTTTTTTTTTTAAATAAAAAGGGGGGGGCTATTGCCACATTATGTTGACACATCAGTTCCTGTATGATCACCAAAGTTAAGCAATATCAAACCTGGTCAATACCTAGATGGTGACCACTTGGGAATACCAGGTGCTGTAAGCTTAGATGTGTGCGTGGTGTAATGGATAATGGCTCTGAATTGTTAATTAGAGGGCCAAGTTCCAATTTCCATTAGGTTTGTTATATTCACTTATGTGCAAATGCCATTGGGAAGGTATAAATCCACCACTTATCCTCCAAGGTATGAGTTAATTAGTAAGACTTGTATCACTAAACCATTATTATCTCAAAAAAAAAAAAAAAAAATATTCTTATAATTTAAAAATATTTTCTGGCTTTAAATAACCTGCAGAGGTTTAAGTTGTAGAAAACAAATTGATCACTTAATGTCAAATTAAATTCCCATGGGTTGTGTACCAAAAATAAGGCACCCAAGGTGTGTGTCTAGCTTGTTTATCAGTAGGATATGCAAATTTTGATCTGACCAATTATGAGTGTATCGGGTGTCTATATAAACTGCCACATTTAAGAGTTAAGTAGCAGATATTTTTTTGGTTGCTTATGTATATTCTTATGGCTGGGTCTGTTAGCAACTGTTAATCATGACCATTGGTGATGACCATTGATGCAGAAGTGATTATTGATAATGACTTTTGGTGACTGTTAGTCATGACCACTGTTAGTGACCATTGGTGTGTTGCTGACTGTCAACGGTCAAATTTCAGTTAAAGCTAATGTAATTAAGAAAAATAATTTTTTTTTTTTTTTTTTTTGACAGCTTTGAATGTATTTATCTTTTGTTTCTTCTGGAGATGTTTCATTTCTGAGGAAAAGTAACTGTTAAAGATGCTTGTACTGCTCCAGAAAGTACCAGACTACTTCTGCCATGATTTATCTTTTATAATAGTCAGATCAAACCATAAAAATAGCATTTCTGCCATATCTGGACTGGAGTTACCCAATCGTTTCTTTCCAGTTTTGGGATACTTCAAAAGTGTTTATGCAACCTTGTAGGCAATGAATTGTTTTTTAAATTACACTGCTACTACACATGCTATAATGTTTAATTAAGCAATCTAAATAAAGAAATAACTTCCTGTAAGTATTAAATTGCCTTCTATATTCTCAGGAGATCATCTTTCCAGTCTTGATAAAATTTCAGAAGCATTTCTGCAGCCTTGTGGGTGATGAATTATTTCTACCCTATAACCCCTTTCCCATATATTGCAAGCCTCTTACTACTTTGTTTCTATTTCCATAGAAAATGTTCTGATGTACTACATTGCTTAGTTCCACCAGTTCAGGCCTTTACAGCTTAGCCCTTCCATGCTACGTACACTGTTGAATTACCATCATTCTGTTTGTATTCCATTTGTAAGAAGGGCGTCCCATTCAGGCAGTTTCTTCCTAAGATAGACACTTTTTTGTTGAACACTCCCAAGAGGATGCTTACCCAAACACTACAATGGTAACCTCTTCAAGTCTTGGGTTAATCATTATATATCCAATTTACACCTTTTACCACCTCCTCTTACATTCATAAAACAATGTCATCCAGTAGCCCCTTACCTGAAGTGGCTCTTGGGCCTTGTGAACAATAGAAAAAAAACCCAGTTGAATTAACTCTAAATTGGATGATCAATTTATAATATAAGTGTCCACTTAAGCTGATATTTAAATTGTACATTGAACATCAGTTGTAAAGAGGGACACAAAGTAAGGGTACAGTTTTACATTATATGTACATTATAAATTGATCACCCACTTTAGAATGAATTTACTTGTTTTCCCTATAAAAGTCAGTGTATTGTAGTATTAAAATCTTCAAATATCTTGTGGTGCTCTTGGGAGCAGTGGCACACACTTTGGAAACCTCTGTGGTATGGTATTGTTTACCCAGACATTGTAAATCATTGTAGATGATCGATTAGACATCATGATCAAAAATAATAGATGGTCACGTGTGCATAGGGAATTTAGTTTGTGATAAACGGCACCTGATTTTGTTTAGTGGGGGAAGCTATGAGCAGAGTTGTCTTCTGGCTGACTGCCAATGACTGATAAATGGTAGAATTATTTCTATTTTTATATATATATATATATATATATATATATGCTGATGTGATTGTAGTTGTAATGTTAAATTCTTTTCTTTACTACTATGGAGAAGTAGCCAGTAGCTTCTAAATATGTTTGTTTATAATTTTGTCACTTCAAGTAATAGCTTATTTTTGCCACAAGTGTTGCATTTTTTTCTGGTAATTAGTACAGCAAAAAATACACACAATTGCTCACACTTGATAAAATGAATTATTTTAATATTGATTGCCAAACTTTATGTATGTATGTATGTCTGTATATGTGAGTGTGTATATATATATATATATATATATATATATATATATATATATATATATATATATATACACACACATACATAACTACAAACCTAAAGAGCCAGGCAAACCCACCTAAGTTTCACCTATGTGGATTGTCAGGGTACCTCTTTAGGTTCGTAGTTAGATTTGCTCTACTTGAGCACTTTGCTTAGTTAATTTTGCTTTACTCGTGTTGGAGGTTTTTTTTATTTGGACTCTGAGCTTGGATTCTGGACAATTGTTTTCGCCTCGATTACATGTTCTTAGTTTTTTTTTATTACTTATTTTTCCTTGGCTATTGGTTTGTTCATTTACAAGCCAAAATACCTAAGGTTTTTGCAGACGAGTATAATTACTTATATAGGCATATGGCTGAGTTGTTAGAATGTTTGCTTTTTGACCATGAAACCTGGGTTCAAATCTCACCATGGTTGATTTTTCAGGAAGGTGATAGGTGTAGTGGGGGCAATCCCAGCATGTGGCACCTTTTGGAAAGTGCCTGAAAAACAAACCATGGGTTGACCCAAGCCTTGTGAGTGAAATTGGGTAAACGGAACCTTTGGAGGACATCAATGGCTGTGCTAGCATGAAGTCACAAGTCATCGTGACCGAGGGTTTGAGTTTGCTGGCTTTGTTTAGATTGTTGATCATGCCAGATAGCACACTCTCTCTCAGAAACTGTAACTAAGGCCAGCTCAGTGTACTTGCAGTATAAAACACACATGGGCTGTGGAACAAACACAAATGTGTCTGAGTGGGCATCTGCAATAGCGATTGGCTAGCCAACCTAGTAGATGGCCAACCTGAATAGATGGGTATATTTGAATAATATATATATATATATATATATATATATATATATTTATATATATATATAAAGTATTACCAGTTTGTGACTGGTAGGGACAAATCCAGGGAGAGCTCAATGTTGACTACAGAGCATTATAATGATAATAATAAAGAAGGAAACTTTAATTATACATTTTGTTTATAATTTATTTCGTGAACACTAAAAGTTTCATCTCTTCAGTTAGAAATCTTCTTAGTAAATAGAGACAATACACTGGATGGATATATTATTTTGATAGTGGGGAGGGAAAGTAAGAGAGAAGAGATGAGATATAGGGGTGGGGTTTAGGAAAAGAAAGGGTTAAGTAAGTAATGGTTGGGTAGTAGTAAGCTTAAACCGGCTGGCTCAGCCAAGAATTTTTCCTTTAAAGTTTGGGATTTTTTATATTGGGTTGTACATTAAATTGACTGATATGGTTTGTTGTTTAAGGCAGAATAAACAAATTCATTTCCAAATTCGTCTAATGAAAGATTCCTTAATACAATAATGATATCTATGTATTCTTTTCTTCGGAATGAAATTCCTTAATCACTGGAGACAATATACCGGGCGGATATATTAGATTGATAGGAGGAAGGGAATGCAAGAGAGAGAGAGAGAGAGAGAGAGAGTGTGGGAGAAGTAAGGAAGGCTTTTTTTTTTTTTTTAAAAAAGATGAGTTGGAAGTGGGGGTTTTGGAAAAGAAAGGGTTAAGGAGGTAATGGATGGGTAGTAGTAAGCCTTAACAGACTGACTTGGTCAAGAATTTCCTTAAAATTTGGAACTATGTACATTGGTTTATACAGTAAATTGACCGATATGGCTTGTTGTTTTAGGTATGACCAACCAACACAATTCCAAAGTAGTTAGTTCAATGAAAGAGTCCTTAATACAAATAATAATTAGAAATTATAATAATAACAATAGTAATCATACTATCAGTCATAAATGGAGGGATTTTAAATACAGATTAGTAAGCCAAATTAAGAGTGAAAATACAAATCAAAGTAAAAAATGGTGTATGGATAATAATACAAAAAAATGTGACTTTAGAAATATAGGTGTGGTGTACATTGGCAAGACAGCAATAGATCCACTGTGTGTGAAGAAACATGCAAAAAGCAACAGTCATGTGATACTTAATACCAAGTCACATTAGCACCTACACATATACACACACATGTGCATAACTTCTTACATACACATGAATGTACAGTCATATGTGCTATTACTCATATAAACAAACCAAGACTTCAAGTGTGCAATCCCCCACCAAAAAATATAACAAGCATTTTTAGGATATTTTAAATTTTTTCTTATGTCTACACTTGAAGATCAGTTTGCTCCATTGGATTAATAATCAGTTAGCGTTTGTGTATTTAATTATTGCACTTTTTTCTTGTATACACAGATTGCATCTGTTCTGGAAGTTGTTAGGTGTTTGAGATTGATGATTTCCCATTTGATCTAGTAGGGGCGATCCCAGCATGTGGCACCTTTGGAAAGTGCCTGTAAACCATAGCATAGGTTGACCCAAGCCTTGTGAGTGAAATTGGGTAAACAGAACCTTTGGAGTACATCAATGGCTGTGCTAGCATGAAGTCACAAGTCATTGTGACTGAGAGTTTGAATGTGTTGGCTTTGTTCAGATTGTTGATCATGCTAGATAGCACACTCTCTCTCAGAAATTCAGGGTGAAATTTCTATCTTTAATCTTATAATAATGCTTAGATAGGGCAGTTTGGTTTCTCAAGGCAGTATTGGAGAAAGAAAGGTCAGTGACTGTATGGTCTCTGTTTCCAATTTCCAGCAGATATTTCTGTGTATGTCTTTTAGTTGTTGGTGTTCTCCTTCAGGAAAATGGTAGCTTGGTATACCAAATTTTCCAAATTACAGGTGTGGAATCGTGAATTCCACCCTTTTGCGTGTGTGTGCACGCATTGCACCCCTTCCTCTCACGTTCAGCTAGATATAGCAGTAAACGCTGACGTGAGGAAGGTTACTAGCTACTCCTGATACTGTCTAGGATCAGAATTTGAAAATTTTCCCGCGCGTTTCCTGACGTCACCGCTGAACAGCGATTTCAAGTCAGTTGCAGCCTGATTTTCAAGCTAGACGGTCCACTCATTTATTCCATGCCCCTAACCCATACGTGGGCTGGAATATCTTATTCTTAACTAACCAAAACTTCAACATGTCAATATCACACTTTTCCAAGACTCATCCTCGTCTTGATGCAAACAGCATGTTGAACTTTCCTCCATTTTCAGTTAGAAAATGTAGAGTTCTAACTTCTAACCATTATGAACCAGTACCTTAAAAAATATAACATTACACTCACACTATCAAATCTCACAGTAAGTATTTTCTTTGTTGTGTATGTATAATATTCCGTAAGGACCATCTCCCCCTGGCCAGAGAGCTGTCTCTCGAATCGCCAGACCTGTCATACATGTGTCTCCGACTATCTCTCCTCAATGCTGTAAGCTATCTCTTCTTCCTCTATCGCTCTCCATCCTCTCAAGACTGTGGGATACTTGATAGCATATCTGACAGCATAGACAAGGCCCTCTCTCTCCACCCGTTTGCTCATATATTCGTGTTTAGTGTTTTTAATGCCCATCACACCAAGTGGCTCGAGAATGCTACTACTGACCGGGCTGGCATTCAAACATTTAACTTCTCAATTTCTCAATCCCTCACGCAGATAGTCGACTTCCCCACGCGTTTTGCTCTCGACCTGGCAGGCAAGGCCTCTCTTCTCGACCTGTGTTTTACCTCCATCCCCGAATCATGTAGTACCACACAGCTCTGCCCACTTGGCAACTCTGATCACGCTGTGGTATCTGTCAACGTTTCCTTCAACTCCACGCCCTGCAAAGAACCTCCCATCACAAGAACCTCGTTCTACTATCAACGAGTGGATTGGGACTTATTCCGTGACTTCCTCCGCGATGTCCCCTGGGATGTTGTCTTTACACTCCCTGTCCAAGAATGTGCTTCTGAGGTCTCATCCTGGGTTATCTGGAATTGACGCTTTCATCCCCTCAAGGAAATTTAAGGTCAAGTTCCTCCCCTTGGTTCTCCGCTGTTTGCTCATCTGCCATCGCCCATAAAGGAATCACTTCTTTCACCGATTGTCTGACTGCAATAGACGTCTCTTTGCCTCTATTGCTGGGAGTGTAAGCGTGTCCTCAAAAGCTAAGTTAATATTTGCTGCTTGAATTATTGCAAAAGTTTGGCTCCAAAGATTATTGGCGAGTCTGCAAGAGTGTCCTGAATAATCGAAAACTCTCCATACCTCCTTTATTCAACCAGTTCAGGTCTTGACCTCCCCTACTGACAAGGCTGAATGCTTTGCTTTGAAATTCTCATTTAATTCAACCCCAATTCATTCCACAGTGTACCCATACCAGACTTCCTCTTAGAACTGAGGCCTTACTGAGTGGCATACACATAACCCCGTCATTGGTACTGGGCATTATCTCCACCCCAGACCCCCACAAGGCTAGTGGTGGAGATGGCATACCAACCATTGTCCTGAAGAAATGTGCGCCTGAGCTAGCACCCGCCCTCTCTAAACTGTATAATTACTGCCTCAAGGAATCATGTTTTCTGACTGCTGGAAGTCCTCATCCATTGTTCCTTAAGAACTCTGGAACCCCTCTGACCCCTCTAATTACCGTCCTATTAGTCTCCTACCCCTGTTCGTTGCAAAGTCTTCAAGCCCTAATCAATGCCGAAGTGGTTAATCACCTTACATCCCATAATCTACGGTTTTCCGCTCGCCCGATCTACAGCTGATGTGCTTACGGCCATCACTGAAACCGTCTACCAAGCCCTTCAAAATAACGGTGAGGCTCGTGCTGTGGCCCTCGACATCTCCAAAGCATTTGATAGGGTTTGGCACACCGCCTTCTTCGTAAGCTCCAGGGGTATGGTGTTACTGGTCAACTATTTGATCTAATACAATCATTCCTGTCTAACCGAGAATTGAAGGTCGGTTTTCACCGAATTCTCCTCCAGTTCCTATCCTGTTTAAGGTGTGCCCCAAGGCTCCATCCTTGGCCCCACTCTTTTCCTTATTTTCATCAATGACCTTCCTGAAGCTATAGATTCCCAAGTCGGCATCTATGCAGACGACACTACAATTACTCCTGCCTCAAAAAAACAAGTCTAGTGTCATATGACAAAACTAACTTTTGCATGCGTCTTGAAATGGACCTCCAATCGGGTTGTTAACTGGGGCAAGAATTGGCTGGTCTACTTTAACGCCACAAAAACTAAATTACTCTCCATTAATAGAGATCCTTCCCTGCCCCCCATTAAAATGTCTGATAGTCAACTTCCTGAGAGCAACTCCCTGCATCTGCTCGGTCTCATGCTGACTGCTGACCTGAGATGGAACAAAACATTGAGTGAATTGCTTCTTCCACCATGAGGAAAGTTGGCTCTCTGTGCCGCGCCAAAATTTTTTTCTCCCAGAATTACTTCAAATATACAAAACAACCATTCGCCCTTGCATGGAGTATTGCTGCCATATATGGGCTGGAGCACCTTCTGCTTACCTCGGAGTTCTTGACAAGATCCAGAGAAGGATATGTAATCTAATTGGCCCTGATCTAGTGTCATGTATGCAGTCGCTCTCTCACAGACGTGCTGTCGCCTCTCTCTGTCTTTTCTACAAATACTTCCATGGTAACTGCTCTGATGAGCTGCTCTCTGGTTCCCAGACTCCATGAATTCAAGCGCCTTCAGGCTGGCATCCCCTCTCACCCTTACACCGTAAAACCTTCAAATGTAGCCGTCTCTTCTACTCCAATAGCTTCTTCCTCGCACCTCTCGCCAGTGGAACACCCTCCCCAATTACTGTTTCCTGAAAGCTATAATCTCCAACTATTCAAATGTAATGTCAATCGACATCTCCAATTACCTTGATCTACCCACTATTTCCTCTTCCTTTCTCCTATCACTCTTATCTGCTCTTGCTCCAAATCTTCCGCAACCCCCTGCATCCTAGTGGCTTCATGCCTTGCTTGGGGCACAATGCTTAAAAAAAAAAAAAAAAAAAAAAATAAATTGACTGTTCTGGAACTCTCTTCCTGAAGAAACGTTTCCCACCTTAGCCATCTTTGTTTTCTGTTTTGGTGCGGAACACTGACATTCATTCAGTGACCTCTTGTCACGACCTTTTCATTAATTTCAAAGATCCAGTAACTTTACTGAATGCCTCCACTGTCGAGACAATTTACTTGTTAAAAATAATAAAAGTTTGTTTGTTCTTTTACCAGACTTACTTTCGTCGTTCCTGCTGTCTACTTATTTTTCACCTTTTATGCACGAGTTAAATGATCTTTCTTTTTTCTCACTGAGAAAATTGTGTTAATTTACAGTGAAAGAACATGTTTTATATATTTTTTTTTTTTTTTACTTTGTTAGTGGATTCGGTAGTCTTGTGTAGTGTCTGGCACAAGGCCACTTTTCATAGGCCAGTACTGCAAGCTACCGGGTCTGCAACACAGGTACCTCTGATTGGGCAAATAGTTCCTGTTTTACAGTTACAAGATGGTTTGTCTCTTGTTGTTTTGCCATCTTGGGATGCTTTTAATATTTGGCTGTTGTGTGTACAAATAATGTTCTGCATGTTTTTTGGTGCAGAGTAACTAATCTTGAGTTTTTCTATTGAAAATTCTCTGTAGGAGGTTAAAGTGTTTGTCGACTAAGTTTAAAAAGTATCTGTCAATATTTACATAGGATAGAAATCTGGGGTGAACCATATTATCTTTCTTTTTCTGTTTGTGGTTTTACTTGTTTTAGTATCTTCTAAGGATTCTTGGTAGACTAATTTTTGTTTGAAGTTACTCCTACTAATGGCCTCATCAGAAGCTATTTTTTTCTCATTAAATATTTTTTTATTCTAGTGTTTATAGGTTGTGGAATTTGTTTAACTATTGAGTCTGGGTGATTCAAGTTTATGTTAATGTAAATTGGAGTTTGTAAATAGGTTATAGGTGTTGTTCAGTGGAGTGATAGATAGTGGCTCGGATTGAGGAATCGGAGCGACAAGTTTGAATTCCAGTCAGATCCATTACATTCACTTACGTGCTAATACTCTTGGGAAAGGTATGAATCCTCTTCTCCTCCCCACCAGCTATGGGTAAATAGTAGGACAGACCAGGTTCTATAGCCTTGGATGGCAACTGGTCTACTGCCGAAAGAAATGGCAACCTACTGTGTGGAAAAAATCTGCCTCGTCAGTCATGTATTGAAAGATACATGATTGCTTAAGCATGAATCACGCAAGGCACATAAGTGACTGATAGATGTTGTTTAAGCAGTTGGAGGTGGCATCTAAGAAATTGACTTGAGGTTAGACAAGATTTCAATTTTAAAACCTAAAAATAGGAACGCCCTTATAATTCTCTTCAATATTCTAGAAGATAGGGGATAAGAAGAGATTAAAAATGATAGTTTTTCAGCTGAGCAGTGTGCAAATTAAAGCCAAGGTCAAATTATCCTATAGGCTAGTATAAGCTGTCGTCTAGGGCCTCTCAAGCTTTGTTATTATGATGCTTATAAAAAAATCTTGTTTTTTATAAAAAATCTTTTTTTTGTTGTGTTGAAATATGTGGTAATTTGCTTTGCAATAAATTTTAAACAGGTTGTATTTTTTAAAGAATATTCCTTATTGACAAGCAAAAGTTATTTTAGTTTATTTAAAGAATTTGCAATAAGCTTGAAGCAATGTAAATATTAAAATATATCACAAATAAAAAAAAATTAAAAAAATATTAAAAAGGGGTGCAGATGAGTTGGAGGGTGGCTCTGCCTGATGAGAAGCGGGGAGGCTCAAAATTTCATTAACCTTGGGACTCCAAAATATCATAATCTGACCATTCTTAGAACTCTATAAATTTATTTTTGAAATTTTGTTAAATCCTTAAAACTTAATATCTGGAGCTAATTAGTTCTCAAAAGGATACTGTCACAAGGCCCTGTGATCAGAAATAATCGGTTTTTACAATTTTTTTTCTTTTTCATATCGATTAAACACTTGTGTGTCCCCCCCTACAAAATATGAATAAAAATTGAAGTGTCAAATATAATTATAATAAAATAATTATAACAGTGAATTAATGATAATTATAACTTTCTAAACTAATGAGAATCAACCTCACTTTTCTCTTCTATGCACACAAATGTGTGACATTCTCACTATCAGACAGGCAGTCAAGATGGACAGGTCATCAACATGTGCATCAACAAAAATTTCAGCTCCTTTTTCTTTTTCAGGCTATAATAGTAATATTTATCTCTTGATACTCCACAAAAATTCAAGGTAAGAAAATCCCAGACGCTTCTTGTGTTTTCCAAATAAATTATCTGAACACTCATTACACACATCTATAAAAAAAACTTATGAGAAAGACTTTATACACATCATTTATTCTTCATCTTATCATTCTGTCGGATTCCCATTCATATTTGATCTACATTTGTTCCCAAATACACAATTCTACTTAGAGACACGAGATACAGTAATACTAACATCACGTAACTACCAGATAATACTCATTTTGTTGTTTCCACATCTTGCTGTTTCTCATTTTTATTTATGAGTATTTTTTTGTGTGTGTGTGTGTGTGTGTGTATATATATATATATAATATATATATATATATATATATATATATATAGGTTTTTATAATTATTAATTTAGTTATAACTCCATTACACACTCCAGATCAAAAATATTATTTTTATTAAATTTTATAAAAGTTAGTGGTGGTGGGCAGCAAATTTATCCCCTTGTAGATGCTTATAAGATTCCAGGTCTAGTTTCAAATGTCAGTTGTTCCTCTAGGTAAGTAAAGTTAAGTGCCAAGAGAGTAATCACAGCAGTTTAAATAGTATCTAATGGCCCAATCCACACTGGGCAGAAGGGGATGCAAGTCTATGCACCTGCTGCTGCCACTGCTGATAGGGACAGTCCATTAAGTTTGGGAGGAGGAGATAACAGGTTATACTAGTTTCAATAAACAATAGTTTACAATCAAGTTCCTCTTATTTAGAAGTAAACATTATTCTGTCATTTTTCCATTATTCAGACAGTCAGTAAGGTGAGGCACCTCTTTTAGTTAAGCAGCAATTTGATCATTAGACCTCCTCTGTTATTGAACAGATTTCTTCCTTATCTAATATTTCCTTGATACTTGTTTTTTTCTATTCTCAATCTCTTATCTGCAACAAGTTAACTTGATTTGATTGCTTTGACCAAATCACTGTTATCTACAAAACACTTGACAGGAATGATTTTTTGATTATTCTTATTTAACAACTCACCTAGGAGGATTGAGATGCTAAATGCATTATCAGTTCCTTCTGATAGAGCTAGTGTCTCACTTGCTAATGTACTTTTTACCAATCTCTTTATATTGTGGGATTGCCATGATATTGGTGATTACAAAATGTCCGCTTTGGCTGCCACTCTTGGTCAAATTTCCAGAAAACATCTATTTCTAGGTTCTTGTCCAAATTTTGATACTTCAAATAAATGTGGTCAGATTTTACCTACTTGACAATCTTATTCAATCTTTTCAAATCTTCAACTTTGTGTTGATTCTGCCAGCCAGATCTGTCACGTCAAATGCAATATCAGGGTGTGTTTGTTTGGAAATCCATAAGAGCTGACCAAGCTTAGTTCTTAGCACAATTTTTTCAACATCTGATAAATGTACTGTTTTCTCCCTTTTGTCTCATTTCACTTCTGTTATGTTGTTAATATAATCTTTCTGTGTTAACATGATACACATCTCTTCTTGACTCAGATTCAATCCAATATATTTTAATGGACTTGTTGCTTCTTTTCCAACTTCAAGTATATTTCTGATTTTTGATACTATGTTTTTTTGGAATCTATCACTTCCTGCCCATAAAAAAATCATCAACATGTATGGCAAATATTCCATACAGGCCCTTATCAAACCAATAAAATATTGCTGGATCAATCTTAGATATCTGTCCTTTGAGTCTTAACAGTTGTTTTTACCTTTTGATACCACTGCTACAATGCATATGGTAAGCCATAGATACATTTCCTTAATTTCCAAATCTTTTTAGCACATGGCTCTGATGGGGGTCTGATATAGGCCTCTCATTCAGTTTTTTCATCTTGCACAGATGCAGTCCTTATGTCAATAGTATTGACAGACTAATTATGTTGTGTAGTGATTGATAATACTGTTCTTAGAGATGACTTGTCAATTGTTGGTGAATTTTGGAATATTTCTTTGAGATGTTCTTCCTCAAATCCTTTTGCTACCAACGTAGATTTTAACTTCATCTTGTCACCATCATTTCTCGCTCTATTTACTCACCTAGATCACACACATTTTTGTCTTTTATTCTCTTCCTCTAAATAAACTTTGTTCTTTCCGTTTTCTTAGTTTGTCTCTCTTTGCATCTGATAAATCAAAATTTGCTGATATGTATAACTCTTATGTTTGTATTTCTACTTGTTTGATCTTCAGATTCTTCATAGTGGATAAATCAATAGACATTCTTGTTTCCAATTAAGTTTTATATATTCAATATTGTACCAGCATTTTGTCTTGGTAGATACTTTTGCGGCCCATCCAAGAAGTTTAGTTTTGTGTTCTTTTCCATTTTGTGAAGTTGGAACTGAATTATTTGATTTTTCTTAATTTTAATAAGATTAGGGTTCACTTGCCTAACAGATGCTGATCTATCCTTCTCTATGTTGCTAGTAGCTCCAAAATCCTCTTTTCTTTAACTGTCTTAATGTGCATTTCTAGGAAAGTCATCATTATTCTCAATACCATTTCCTGCAGCATCCATATTTTCCCTTTTCTTCATATTCACTGTCATCACTTTTTATATTATTATTATCACTTGTTTTATTATTAGCTTTGATTTTTAGCTTTTGATGGTAAAGCTCTTGTCTACTTTCATGCATGTGAACATAAGTGCCTCCATATCTATTACAACTACATTGTCTTTTCCTATAATCCAACCTGGCCTTTTCCATTCACCATCTCTTAAGAAGAAACCTTTTCACCTTGTTTAAAGTCTTCTCCCTTAGGTCTTATTTGTCGTGGTGCTCTTTGGATTCTTTCTGATTATTCTGCTGCCAAATATGCTTTTCATGCTTCTTGTAAACCTGTGAGATGCATTTTCATAACTTCACCAAACGTTTTATCTTCCAGAATAGGGGTTTGTTGATAATGTTAGATGGTAATTTTGAATTCCTGCTATACATTATCTTAAATGAACTATATCCATGCACAGTTAACAAGTAGTTTTTTGCATTCACAGCTAACTTTCTTAATGATCTCTGTCAGGATTGCATTATGGTACTCAACAATACCATTTGACCATAGGGAATAAACTGTAATTGTTTTTCGTGATAGATTATAAATTTTCAGCCATTTCTTGAAAAGTTGTGTTGCTGAACTCAAAACCATTATCTGTAAAATACTAATTTCAGATGCACTATAAATAGCAAACCAGTTTTGCATAAACTTATCTATGATGATACCCACTTCTTTACTATGGATTATAATAACCATACATAATCTACTAAACAAGTCAATCATATATAAATACCAGATGCTAGAACCAAATTCACAAAGGTCAAGAGCAATTACTTGATTAAAATCATTTGATGGATTAAAACCAAATATTGGTTTCATTTTAGGACATGATATTTGTGGCAAATAGCACATTTCTTGTAAATATCTTTTAGAAAATCTTCACTTTACTGATCAACTTTGCCTGCTGTTTTTAATAAATTTAACATTTTTTCTTGTAAAGCATGACAAAATTGTTTAAGTAATTTTAAAAGTGTATTTTTTTTGTCTCTTCTTTCCATGTTGCTACCAACTATGAGAATAACATTTTCATCATCAATAATTCCTAATCATTTTTCATGATGTTCACACAATAGTGTCCTGTTGATGTGGTTTGAATGTTTACTTTCTGACCAAACATCATTAGTGATCTTTTCCAATGTCAATAACCACTCTTGCCTTAGCTAGAGATTCCCTACTTAACAGCAGTGGAATTTTACACTATACAATTTCTGTTTTATGATATATTACATAAATGATTGCCAGTTTTTGCTGGGAAAGTAACAGTTTCGTATGAGTTAACTATTTGTACACGTCCAAATTTAAACGGCAAAAGACTTTTCACATTTTTGACAAACTTTAACTCTTCCTGTCCTGGGTAAGACGATAAACTACATCCAGCAGCAAGGTCTCTGATCAAGAGATTTTGAGGAGCATGGAACCACCTCTTAATTGCTGGTATTCTCAGGTCCACCCTGACCTGGGGTGGTAGCACCTGTTAGGGTCCCAGCTATGGGCAAATAGTTAACTATTACCAGCAATACAATTTTGAAGGAAAAATATTGCAAGAAACAGATTTTTGACAAAGCAAAATATTACCAGCAATAAAAAATTTTGTTGGCATTAAATAACCCATTGAGGTGTTGATATGCCTTAAAACAAAATAAACCAAACCAATCTAAATGAAAGAATACATGTTCTATTCATACGAATCTGTCCTAAAAATATTGTCGGCATTAAATAACCCATGGAGGTTGATATGCCATAAAACAAAATAAACCAAACCAATCTAAACCAAAGAAAAGTTCTATTCAGACAATACCCTCCATGCATTTCTGTTCAATCTAACCAAAGAATACATGTTTGAAATCTATCCTAAAATGTTGTTGGCATTAAATAACCCATTGAGGTTGATATGCCACAAAACAAACCAATCTAATCCAAAGAATACATGTTCTGTTCATATGAATCTATCCTAAAAATGTTGTTGGCATTAAATAACCCATTGAGGTTGATGTGCCATAAAACAAAAAAACAATAAACCAAATTTCTGTTAACTCTTCTAAAAAGCATTAAATAGTGAATAAACCAAACTTTAACTCTTTAAAGCATGGAATTCAACCATTCATGACCACAAACTGTCTTGGTAAATGCAGTGTCTACAACTGCTGCATTCTGAGATTACACTATAAAAAACATCTTGATTTGATATTTTGTCACACAGTTTAGCTTCTGTCATCAGTCATACAAACCGTTTTTTCTGAATTTTTCTCTATATTGATATCTTCTGCCATATTGACATTTTTGTTAGCATGTGGACAGTCCTTTGCCCAGTGATATGTTGATTCACAGACATTATATCTTGATACAACTCCATTAAATACAGGATTCATTCTTTCAGGGCTTCTTCCAATGGTCCTTCTACTGTGTTCTTTGTATCATGCTCCTCTATATATAAATCCTTTAAACGGTTACCTGCCTCTACCGTAATTTTCTGTTATCATTGCTTCTTGTTTTATCTCCACTTAATTATTTATCTGCAGTTCTATTTTGGCAGTAGTAAATATTCTGGTCAGAACATTTATCATGGTTACATACATTATTTGAGGGAAATGTTGTTAAAGCCAACTGTTTTTGTTGTTCAGTAAGGTTTGAATTGTAAAGCAATTTGAAGGCCAAGAATCCATCAGTGTCAATTTTTAAATTGGTACATTTCTTATTTAACTGTTCAAATTCTACTATGTAGTCTGGCATTGACATTGCTTCAGTCTTAAAATTTTCAAATTTTATAAAGGCTTCATACATTTGGTATGTTTTTTCCTTTTCAAGTAATTTATCCAATTCTGTTAGAACGTTCTTAACACCATCATCAGTCGTTAAGAGAGATTTATCCATAGCTGTGGCAAATTCTTGTGCTTTTCCTTCCAAGGAGAGTGCCAGTGCTAAACCTTGACTTGTTTGGTCCATTTTAGTAAACAATTGCCATAATTCAACTTCCAATTTCCATTGTGAATAGTCTTTGTTACCAAATGTGGGTGGATGTTTGTAAGTAGTCATTTTTAATGTTTTGCTACCATTGATAAAAGTCCAGGTTTGGTTTCAGATGTCACTAGTTCCTGTAGGCAAGTAAAGTTAAAAGTATATTTATTATTCATAATTAATAAAGAATTGTGGCACAAGACCGGAATGGAAGTGGGGTAAGACTGGTCATCACTAATTATACTAGACCTAGTTAATCAGTCATGACCCATTCATTCATTTCAATTTAATCATTCACCACAAAATTAACCTTCACCATTCAATCCTAGAAGTACCACAATACCACATATTTGCAGGGAACCTACAAAACAAACCCCATGATGTAAAAATTCCTCTATGTACGAATGAACAATGTCTTCTTTTTTTTTTTTTTTTTCTTCCTACAAAAATATATAAAAATTTCATGAATATGAAATGAGGATGAATTGAATGAACACCAAAATAAACTAAAAATATAACAAAATCAAACTAAAATATAACAAATGTTAGTTGGACCCAACCACCCCTCAAAAATAATAAGACTGGCCACTGTATTCTGCTGTTTGACAGAATCAAGAAGCATATTCACTAATGGAGTGGGGAAACCAAAGACTGACCCAGTCAGGATAAAAAGGCGACAAAAACAAACTGAGGATTTTGGTTATCTCAACATGAATCATAACAAAAGGGAGTGCTGGGAACAGCCAAGGAATAACACTCACATTAACTAGGTAAAATTATTTAGCTATCAAGGTATTGTGCATGGAATTCTGCAAGTTAATGACACCTTTCAGATAAATTGTGCATTGATGTCATTAAAGAAAAATTGAATCCAATGAATTACTTGGAAAATTTTTCAGTTTCTTGAACATGTTGGGACAAATAACTAGGCAAGAAATATAGATGAATTAAAAGAAGTGACAGTTGAAGAAGATGTATGTAAAAGAATTTCCTATGATTGCATTTGTGATGTGTGGTTAAGTTTTATTAAAAAGCAAAATTATAACTTGACTCCTTACCCAAAAGAAGACTCTTTTCTCTTCTCATGTGTCCAGTTATTCAATGTAAAAGTTTCTACAGGTTCCAACAATTTGTGATATAGAATTTAATTTTAATCCAGACTCTTTGGCCAGATGTAGATCTTTTGGTGTGTCATTCAAACGAGTCAGTTTATCACTGCAGTGTTACACACTAACTGTTTGTCTGGTTCCAGCAATTTGTAATAAAAAAATTGTCTTTCAGTACAACTAATCACTTGATTCATTACCCAGAAATTGAACTTTTTTTTCTACTAGTTCATGACTCAAACAAACCAATTACCTACTGTAATGATGTACATCAAAAATTTCCCCCAGGCTTCAACAATTTCTAATAAATACAACCAGACATAGGTGAAAATTTCCTTGAGCAGATTTCATTTAGGTCAGTGAATGTTTCTTGTTCTTGATGAAATTGATTTGTTAATTTTTTATTTTATTAATATAATACATTATACATTATGAAATGGACAAAGTTTGACAATTATTTTAAGACTTTTTTATGTTTATACATTCTTTTTAAAGATACAAATATTTAAGTAAATGCTCTGTTTATAATAAACAGTATTAATAACATTTACCGGTCTGAATGTCCGAGAATGTTTCACAGAAAATATTTGTCCCCCCGACAGGAATCGAACCTGTATCCTATACAGAACCGTCATATAACCTGATGTGCTTTAACCGATTGAGCCACAGAGGATTGTTTGGTTAGCAAGGTCAATTTTACTGCTTTTAAACTACAATCTTCCATGAATCTCTCACGTACATTCATATCTGTTCAATGTGTATCCAAATGTAAACAAATGACGTCACACATTATGAAATGGACAAAGTCCGACAATTATTTTAAGACATTTTTATGTTTATAGATTCTTTTTATTTTTTTTTTATTCAGGCCAGTAAATGTTATTAATACTGTTTATTATAAACAGAGCATTTACTTAAATATTTGTATCTATAAAAAGAATGTATAAATATAAAAATGTCTTAAAATAATACATTATCTTTTTTTTTCATCCAACCTGAAACCTAGGTTTGATGAAGAACTTTCATTTGAGACTTAGTAGAGCAAAACTATTTTCCTTCTATTTTATTAAGTGCAGTGAAATGTGAAACATCCAAGAGTCACTTTGGTGTCGGAACTTTTCTTTGTAAAACTTCACTCACTCAGTGTTTGGCTGATGTTTTTTGTTTAATTTTTTTTTGTCTGTAGAGTTTACCCTTGAGCAATATGTAACTGATCTTTCACACTTAGATTTCTCTCTCAAAGCTGATCCATCTCCTGGGAAAAGAAAAGACAAGAAAAAAAAATGTAAAGAAATAAAATTAAACCTATTATAATAAATGCTGCTGTGCTTTGTAAATCTTTCTTTTGCTTGATGTCTACATTAAGAGCAATCTAAAGTTTCACTTGTTCACTCTTTGAAAATGAACTCTGCATTCACTGAATAATTTTGTTTGTCTTGAAACTGCTAACATTAGATGATGGCAGGCTTGATTCTCAGAACAGAAGAAGAGATGAGCATCAAAATTCATTCTCTGTGCAAATGTTTAGAGGAAACAATGGATACTTTTGTGTATTCTTCATATAGTAGCTTTCTTTAACTGCTTGGAGAAAAATATTACGAATTACCCTCCCTCTTAATTATATTATCTTTATATCTAAGCCATATTTTAATGTTTTGGCATTCATCTGAAATTTAAATTTCATATATATTTAATCAATTCACTCCAAGAAGTTGATAATGCCACTAAAGCTCAGAGGATATTAGGAGTGAAAGAGAATAAGAGGACATTAAAAGAAACCAGAAATTTGATAATAAACAGGAAATGAGGGATAAAACTCTAATCCTGTTTGAAAGATTGAGGTGGAGTGTGAACCAGGCAATGGGTGGACCTATTAAGGAAAAAAAAATAGTGATTAAAATTTCAGAGTCTAGGCAGAGATGTTAGAAATATAGTGTTGAAGAAGACTTTAGAAAGAACCAGAGACCCAGTCCTAAACAGGAAACAAAGGATAAACCTCTACTCCTGTTCAAAAGACCGAGGAAGAGTTTGAACATGACAATATATATGTAAGGTATATTTAAGCAGCCACTATTCATCCAAACAAGCTTTATCAACATACTGACCACAAACTATGGTTTATCACGTGCTTGGCATTTTCTGACATAATTTCATCCGCAGACCCCAAAATGGAATTTATTCAATGATACTTTTAGTGTGAAATGTTATGACTTCAGCGAGCTGAAGCTACAAATAAACTCATAAAAAATTTTTATTACTGAAGTTATCTATTATAAAGTTGGCATTTGAAGTCGGATTTCATAATTAACCTCTGGCATCTGTTAAATGCAACAAAGAAGGTCAGTTTAATTTATAATGGCACAGTGGATAAAGGCGTTGGTTAGATACAGTGACAGGACCCAAAGTGTGTGAGTTCAATACCCAGTTAAGGCAGTGGAGAACTTTCAGAAGGAAATTAAGAGGAGATAACTGATAACTGACATCCATTAAACATGGCATGTGGAACTAGAACAGTCTACCCCAGTGAGCAAAATAAAGGGTGCAGCCATTGCCTGGTTCACACTCCACCTCAACATTTCAACCACCTGAAGAAGGCTGGAGCATACAACAGCCAAAACATTGTAATAAATATGGCGACAAAAATGAGGACAATAGTCTGAATAATGTAAATGTTTTGAAAATATCTGATATCTTCTACATATGAAAAAACATAATATTTGATGCAGTCATTTTAGTGTGGTCTCGCTCTCTTTAACAGTTAAACATAATGTCACTGGGGGACTGTTTCCAACTTTCACTTCTCTATAAAATATCAGGATATAAACAAAGGAATCTTGCCTACCATGCTAACAACACATGATTCTTGATAATGACTAAGAGGGCTGAAATTAACCTACCTTGTGCAATAGTGCCTCAGTCCTCTTCAAACGACTCCATTTGTATCCTCACATATATACTCCAATATCTCCTTCAACTTTTTAAACAATCTGCAAAGTCCCTTGTTGCGATCACCATCAACTACCATGAAAGATAATGTTGCCCATGATCTGAAGTTTCTTTTTTACAGGTGATTTTTAGCTTTGGTGGGTGGGCTATATTTCCTGGATGATGTGATGCTTTGATTAAAAAAACGAAACCAAACCTCCTATATGATATAGAAAGAATGTGTATTTGCAAAAAAGAATAAAGTCCATGTTGAATTCATGGTTTGCATACAGACTAATTAAAATATTTTTTACTTTCAAACTTCATTTCTAGATTTTGCTGTAAGGAAGGCTTTTTTATTGACAGTATTTTTTTCTTTCAGAGTTGAATTTTAATTAACGTACAAAAATATTTTTTTGTAAATCCTAAAATCCTACTTTGAAGCATATCCCCCCACCCCATCATATATCCAGAGGCAAAAAATAACCAATTTAACATCAGCTATGTGCTATGTTACTTCAGGACGTGAGCGATCATGGCTTTCCACAACATTTTGTCATTTGTAGCCCATAGCAATCCTAGTTTTTTTATTATCTCTCCATCTCCCTGTTCTATCCATTTACACAACATGAAGTCAGGTACTTGCTGTTTCCTTGTGAATCTCTTAGATTTGATATGTCCTGTGAGTGTCAAACTTTCCAAGCCGTCTTTCCTCATTATTTCTGTTGAGGAAATTTCAACTGGTTCTAAGTATAAGCATCCTTTTTTTTTTCCATTTTCTTTAAAATTTGCTTGTTTCTTGCATGTTCTGTCCATGGTATTCTCAGCGTCCTTGTGTAAAATCACATCATTGTTTCTTGAAGTCTCTTCTTCATCTGTGTGAAAATTGTGCAGCATTTGCTTTCATATAGGACTGTTATTACATAGCAGTTGAGCTCCCTTTTTCTTTATTTCTAATGAAATTTTCCTGTTTTTTAATGCTTAGCTTTTGAAAGGCATATTTCACTATCCCAATGCACTTTCAGGTTTCAGTATTGTACTTTCTGTTCTCTGTTTTAACAGTTCCCAGATATTTAAGTTTTTTGTACTTGCTCGATCTTTGTATCCCCAATACAAATTGGAGATTTGCATGTTGCAATCTTTCTTTTGCTCACAAGTATACACATTCTGTCTTTTGAGAATAGATCCTTTCATTCATTACCTTCTGTAGGAGTTCCTGTAATTTCCTTTCTATATTTGCTATCAACACTGTCACATCTGAATATCTTTTGTGGTTAAGATTATTGCCACCAATAATGAGTCCAGGTAGGAAATCTAATTCATTATGTAAATGAATATGCTAGCCTAAAAGAATGTTTATTATCATTAATATTTAAAAGCTTATACACAGAATTGAAAAGAAATTCCTGTATGATTTGTATAAAATTCAGAAATATATATATATATATATATAAGACATTTTTTATGTTTTTACATTCTTTTTATAGATACAAATATTTAAGCAAATGCTCTGTTTATAATAAACAGTATTAATGACATTTACAGGCCTGATTGTCCAAGAAATTTTCAAAGACAAATATGTGTCCTCCAACTGGAATCGAACCTGTATGCTGTATGGAACCATCTGATGTGCTTTAAAAACAGTAAAATCAACCTTGCTAACAAAAACTGTGGCTCAATCAGTAAAGCATGTCTAAATGATTGTATTCCTCTGTATCCTTGGAAAAAGAGAAATTATGGATTTATATGTACGCTTTAAACTCAGTAAATTTAAAAATAAGTTATTTCAAAATTCGCTTGAAGATGAAACAAAACTAATGCTTTTAATATAATTATATAATTAAATTTGAAGTTTTTAGATATTCGGTTTTTGAAACATGGTTATTACTCTGTAGCGAACAAAGTATATTTTAAATCAGTTAATTCATAATATTTATGCTCTGTAAACTTACATTGAACACTGTTTTGTAAAAATAAAAAAAAAAACATTAATAAGAACACCGGATTATAAATCTTAGTGTTCTTTCTTTATATATATATATATATATATATATATATATATAATATATATATATACACACACACACATACACAATGTAAAACTATAAAAAAAAATACTTTTTCTTTTTGCTTGTTCAAATGTTAAAATCTTGTGTGTACAAGATTTTTGCCATCTTTTGCTGTCATCGATGATGGATCTGTTGCCATGGCACTTTATAATTGGAATCATTTTAGGCCATTGTCTTTCAAATTTATTCACATTGGTGCAGATTTTTATGTAAAATTAAAGGATACTTTTAATAAATTGTTCTCAAAACTGCCAATATTCAACTCTTAGTATTGAATACGCATTTTGCATGCTTAGCCACTGTGTTATCCATTCTAACGGATAACTCCATGGACTTGACAAGCTTTGTTTTGGTGGTCTAAGCTGGGAATCATGGCTCTCTTTTTGATCAAAATCGCAGATAGAAGATGTGTAACTCAACTACCACAGTTTATTGTTGCCGACTTGTATATATATATATATATATATATATATATATATATATATATATATATATGCACTTGAAGAACTTAAAATTCATTTGTGTACTCTTGGAAGATAAGTGTGAATTTGTAAACAATGACTATTACTACTACTATTACAAGGCTCTTCCCTTTCTTGAATTGAGCTCTCTCAGTCATTGGTGTGTTTATTCACAGAATAAGTACATAAAAATTCATCTTTCTTTCAACCGTGTGCCAATGGCTTAGGGGAAAATCTCTGATGGTTCCTGAATCAGTCTGATTTTGATGCCGGCTTGAAGCAATTGGATGTCTAGTCACACTGATGATCTGCGAAACAGTCTGTCTGTGGATGACATATATATATATATATATATTTATATTTGATTTAATCCAATATCTTTATTATACTGAAATAAATTTTTAGTATATGCCCATATTTGAATAAACACTGTTTATTTTAAACAGTATTTTATTTTTTGAGTTTGCAGGCCAGCAGACAAATTCAAATCCTTAAAATAAATTCAACATCTACACAAATATGTCTGCTAAAAAATAATGTTTGAAGTAATAAAAATATGTTGGATTAAAAATTAAAATCCATTAATTTGTTAGAAATTGCTTTGTTTTGAATATGGAACTGAGCAGATATGGCTTTTGAGAAAATCTGAACAAGTGAATATCCTTTCAACACATGTAGAAACTTGTTTGATTGTGAAGCTCTTCATATCTGAGCAGTCAAAGCACACTGGAATAGACAGAGATTCCTTCTACAAAGGGGAGGATGTAGGTTTGAATCCTGCTGGAGGTCACATTTTCTTTAATGAGTTTTCTTTGGTATGCAGGCTGGTAGATGGAATAAACGCTATTTCTAAAACAAAAGAGAACAAGGCGAATCTACTCAAATACATGTATCCACTAAAAATATCATTTGAAGTTATATATAGCCATGATCAAGCTGTTATTTTGATGGGTTTTTGTTCCCTTGTAGGAAGTGATTCTGATACTTGGGTTCTTTTTAGGTTTCCATGAGATTGAAAAATTAATGACAATGGTATATTCTTGCTTCAGTTGTGCCAAGAGGGAGGGCTTATGATAATCAGTATGTAGTTCAGGTAGAAAGACAAGAACTAGCCAACATGGAAATATCTTCATTTAAGTCACTTGTACTTTGGCGGCTATATTCTCATGTGACACAAGGATAAAGCAGTATCTGTTCATTGTATAAAAGTGACTAATTACTGGACCATCCCTCATCTTTTATGAGTTATAGTGACTCTTAGTATCCACTGGTTGGCTAAATATGGTGATGCAAAGATTGCAAAAATGATAGACATATTTCAACTTGCACCTAAGGAAACGCTTGACAGTTATCAAAGTGCTGTGCTGGAAGCAATAGATATTTTGAACTGTGATGATGAGTTGTGTTCAAAATTTAGCAAGTAACTCTTCAAAGTTACTGCTTCCATATTTAGTTATGTAAGAAGGGAATGTTAAGATTAGTTCAAGAATGAACATCTGGTTTCAAGCTGACTGAAGAAAAAGAAAGTTGCACTGGACAATTTTATTTCTTGTTCAGTGTCCAGAAACGAAAACAAGAAGGTTTTAAAGATAGTTTTCACTGAACTTTCACCTTACTATGTGCAGCAAAAAGTGTATATGTCATGACAAATCCAAATAAATCCAATCATGTACTGAAAAACACCTGAAAAAGACCTGTTATTTATGCATTGTCTATGGGCCACTGTCACATTTGCTCCACCACTGTGGGCTAAAAACAATAGGTCATGATTACACAAGCTGGATGAGATCAAGGCAAGTTCATAGGAACATTTTTCTGAAGGTCTCAACTATGAGTTGGTTATAAATCCTGTAGTGATATTTACAGTGGGGTTCACTCTGTACAAGGTCCACGGGCTATTTGAGTAGATGGTTACAGTAAGTGGCAGTGTATTTTGGAGAGGAAGATAATGGTTGACTTGAACAGGTTAAGATTATAGTTATTGGATGGAAGGGACATCATCTTGGGAATTTTCTCCACAGAGTGGTGATTCTAAGAAGTTTGTCTGACCATTGAAAGACAGAGAGAATGTGAGTGGGTTGCTACAATGTGAGTGACATAGCAGGTCCTGGCTGTGAAGGTTAGGACTGGCAGAACCAAAAAATGCAATTCGTCTGGGCACTTTCCATGTAAGTAATGATAGAGCTTGCCACATCTCACCTGTGAAAGAGAGGTTGGAGAATCAAAAATAATTTGTTACCTACAAGAATCTGAAATGCTTTTGGACTCTATCAAGACTGGAAAGTGATATTTAGCTACCCACCCACGAGTTTAACGTGGGATCTCCAAGCCCGTAGGCTCGGCCGAAAATATTCCCTCTTTGAACCCGCATAAACGGGTTATGGGGCAGTCAACCACCCCGAACGAGACTCTGCCCTTTGGCGGAGCCTCGTCCGGGTTCCTCTCCACCTGAAAGCAGGGAGTTAGACTGTTACTTAGCCCAGAGCCAAGACTGGAAAGTGAAGACTCGGCAGCTCTTGTGTTCATCTGATTTTCACAAGTTCACATGTTGAGAGCATCTCTCTCGACTGGGGAAAAAAAAACTGGAGTTATATAGTTCTCCCAGTCCCACATCCATGCTGACTTTTGGCTAATACCTGCACAGTATCATTCATATGCAAATAGGCAGCCCCCACCTACTCTAAGTTGAAGGTCTCCTCTCAGCAGCCCATTGTGAAAGAGGATGCAACTCCTGGTGCTAACAGCACCACATACAACCAACTTGGAGTCTTTTATCAGGCTGACCTGATTCTCTGTTACAAAATATGACAATGATACTCTATCTTAGGCCTGATCTGACTCATGTAAAGGTAGAGGATAGCATGAGGTGTCAGGTAATTACTGGCATGGTACAGGGAACTGATCATTTTTCCTGCATCTTTAGTCATGGATCATATGTATGAGTTCCACTTCAGGTCAGGGGTGTGTTTAAGGCCCAATTGTCTCTCAAGGCATGGAACCTCCCCACGGGTGCATCCGTTGATCATAATTGGTGGTAGTTTGGAGTCCAATCAGAGATGATGGAATGTAATTAATTTGCTTTTCAGGATTGCGTGACTAATAATTTACACACTTGACTATACACCCACTTCTGGTGAGGCTGAGGTTGCAATAAGCTTGAACACTGAGAAAGCTCCAACAAAGGTTTTGGAAATGTTTTCTTTCATTATCCAAGGAGTGTGGATGTTAGAAGAACCACCCAAGAGTGGAAGATGTAATTCTCATCACCCCCTTTACAAGAATTTCTAAGAGTATCTGTGCTAACTTTAATGGGATCTCTCTTTTGTCAGTTGTTGGAGAAAATATTTGCAAGAATACATCTTAATCTAATCCTGATGTATGTAGCACAAAATATTCTGCCGGATTCTAAGTGTGGATTTCGTCCAAATTGTTGTACAACAGATATGATCTTTATTGCTCGGCAGATTCCAGAGATGTTTGAGGACAACAATTTGACTTTCAGCAGTGTTTTCATTTTATTTTAGTATGGTAAGGTTCGCTCTGTACAAAATCTAGGGGCCACTAAAAGTAGAGGGTCCCCTTAAGGTGTCGTTGATATGGATAGCAAGGGAAGATAACAATCAACAGAATTGAACAGGTTAGGTGATCGGAGGAAAACATCCACTTGGGAGTCTGTTCCACAGAGCAGTGGTTCATGGGAAGAAGCTGTTTGAGTGGAACTTACTTTTCACTGATGGAATAAGGAGAGAATATATGTGATTTGTTACAGTGTAAGTGGCATGGCAGGTCCTAGATGTGAAGTTTAGAACTGGTGGAACCAAGGTATGTACTTTGTCTGGAAGTAGCACCTGTGAGAGAGAGGATAGAAGGTTGAAAATAATTCTTCTTCAGTGTTTCTTCAATCTTATGACATTTTGTTTTGATACAAGCTCCATGGATTATATTTCAGAAGCTAGGCTATCCAGAAAAATTTGCAAGGATCATCTATTTCTTTACATAAAAAAGGTGAATGCATGGATTAGGGTAAATGGAGAGTTAGGTAAAAGCTCAGTCAAACTGGTTGTGAAACAGGGAGATCTCTTTATACCTACACTTTTCACAATTTTCTTTACAGTTGTTCTTCTCAGAGCTTTTGCAGAAAGTCATGGTGGCATTTACATCTGTGACAGAACATCTGGAAAAAATGTTTTCATCATCTGTTGATTTCCCTCTGCTTCTAAAGCTTTAACCCTTTGACCCTGACTACTGATTTACCAGTGATAGAGAAAAATCATGTAATGTTCAGCCACCTGCTGAACAATGGTAGAGAAAAATGACTTAATGCCCAGTCACCGATTGAACGGTGGGTAAACACTTGTAACTATTTTTATATCTATCGTGAAACATTACATACAGATATTTAAAATGGCTGGATTCTTTGTCATTTGGCAATTTCCTTTGATTGCTGCTTGCATGTGTCAAACATTTTGACATGACCTGTTTGTGGAAGATCTTTCAGGATGTGAATCACTTTCAATAGATTCCAGCCTAATTTTGAAGTGTCAGTAACAGAATTCTATCTTGGCTTCACTCATTGAATCATTCTTGAAAGCCATTTTAATTATTCAAGTTTCAAGCAAGACTTGATGCACATTTACTGTGAATGTAATTGCCATGCAATTCGTACACTTACTCAATTGTCTCATTACCAGCTTCAGTAACCCATGAAAGAGTCTGTCCATGTATGTGCAGTAAGGGCTCTTTTGCATCATTGTCAAGGACTTAGAACTGGTTCTAGATCTATTCCAAATGGTTAGATACACACACCACACACACACACACATATATATATATATATATATATATATATATATATATATATATATATATAGCTAGCTTAAAAGCTGCACAATTAGGCTGTATTTAAGCTAGCATCTGCGGAGAGCTCTTGATTGGGCCTTCATCACAGTAGGTAGAGTGGAGTAGATGTGATAGGCAACAATAAACTACAGAAGAACTCAAAATTGATTGCTGCATTTAAGTATTGCAGTAATATTTAAGCTTACCTTTTAAGTGTTTAATGATAATTCTTCTGCTGCCACTTAATTTAAAGACAATTTGATGTACATATGATGCAGGAAACATTATCAGTTCCCTGTGCCACGCCAGTAACTACCTGACACCTCATGCTATCCTCTACCTTTACAAGAGTCAGATCAGGCCTAAGATAGTGTCATTGTCATATTTCGTAACAGAGACTCATGTCAGCCTGATAAAAGACTCCAAGTTGGTTTATGTGATGCTGTAAGCATCAGGAGTTGCGTCCTCTTCCACAATGGGCTGTTGAGAGAAGACCTTCAACTTAGAATAGGTGGCACTGCCTATTTTGCATATGAATGTGACTTCTGCTGGATTTCGCAATGAATTTTCATTATTCCTAAATTTATTCCAAGTTATAAAAATTGTTACTGCATAAAAAAATCGCCACAAAAAAATCATGTAAATAACCTTCAAAAGCAATTACCGTAACAAAAACTTGGGAATCCAAATTTTCAGGATTGTAAGTCCAGAGTCAGTCTGATTCCAAAATGATATATTTTGGGCTACAGTCTCTAGGGGTAAAGTTGAAAAAGTGTGACACACTGACATTTGCATTTATTATGTAGATGGAGTAATATAGTATGCAGTATTATATGGAAGTGTAGTGAGACTGTGGTCCTCTGGAGTGGAGGGCCACAGTCTCACTACATATACAAACTAGGTTTTTATTAAACCAAGCCAATTTTGAATGCAGTTTTCCTTTTCCTAAACTGGTTGCAAACTAAAGTTTGAGAGCCCAGTTTGCCTTATTATTTAACCTCTAGTGCAGAGTATAACAGATGAATTTATTTCTTTCCTAAGGATATTTGAGCAAAAGGGAATGTAGCAACATTACCTGAAATGTGAATTGATATATGAATTTTACTTTCCGTGCCAATAACAGGCATGCTATGCTGTGTGCGTGTCTCTCTTTCTCTCTCTATCTATCTATCTATCATATATATATATAAAATAATGGACTCTCATGTTGTTTTTTGACATATGAGTGACTTTCAGTTCCGTTTTGATGTTTCTCATATAAGACAACATCTTGCACGGGTAGACAAGTTCACACGAGGAACATGCTGAAGGGTTGACTGCCATATGGACTAATGTATTGGCCCAAGATTTAGTCTTGGTTCTTAATTCTCTCAGATGGTTGAGACGATTCTTTTCAAAGTTAGTTGTAACTTGGTTGCAGGTATTTCTCAAGTTTGCTCGGTTTTCAACAGCAAATTCCAGCTCTTCAAAAGGGTTGCTTGCAACTTTTAAATTTGATTTGAGTTTATCCTTGAATCATAACCAAGGATGGCCTACATTACACTTATCGTGAAATATATATATATATATATATATATATATATATATATATATATTATATGAAGACAAGAAGAAAACTTGTCATAGGTAACACATTTTCTCCTTTGACTTTATCAAGGCAAATATAAGGATTTTATTTTGCAACAACTATTTATAAACAAAAGTGAAAAATGTTAGTTTTACAAAATTTTATATATATAATGCACACACGCACTTTTATTATGATTTATATATTCTGGTTTTTTATATATATATATATATATACACACACACACACACACACACACACAGTGACAAAAACATTAGTCTGAAGAAATCCTCTCAAAGCATGAAATGTGCAATGTAGGTGTATTTTCCAGTTTGGCATTCAGTTATATATATATATATATATATATATATATATATTCAGGCTGGTAAATGTTGTTTAATACTGTTTATTATAAACAGAGCATTTACTTAAATATTTGTATCTATAAAAAGAATGTATAAACATAAAAATGTTGTTATATATATATATATATATATATATATATATATATATAAAACACACACAAAGTTGTTTCCCTTTAGCAAAATAAATACTTAAGATGTAAGTTGTCTTAGAGACAATGCTTTATTACTGATGCATTATTTAGTGTGTTACTAGATCATCCAAATTATATCTTTCTAAGTATGGAAGCTATAAGTTTGTCATATTCCAAGAAAATGGCAAGATTTATATATCAAGCTAAGTAAAGTATAAACAAAAGAAAAACAGGTAAAAACATTTGGAGACCCATTGAATGCCCATGTGCATGAAGTGCACTTATGTACAGACACAGAAAAAACATATCCAACACCTGCTGTTCATTATTTAAACCTGAAGAGAATAAAAATCACCGTTCTTACCAGATGTCAGTTTTATGAGCACTAATTTGAAAAAGATAGCTGAGGAGAAGAAAACATTGGTGTAATCAAAAAGAAAAGAAATAGATTAAAACTGTAGAGAGTTTCCTGGTTGGAATTTAGCTGTGGAATTAAAAGTCAACTTCTAACTGAATGGTATTAAGAAGACATTCTTTAACATGAAGTATGAAATATAAGTACAGCAACAAGGAGAAGGATTTTAGCATCTTGAATTTCAGTGGTGTGTTTAATAAATGTTTTCTTTTGCTGCTTTTAACAAGTATATCATTTGTCTTAATTGGAGGCTTGTACATTTATATTTCAATTTTCTTACTAGGAAAGAAAAAGGATTAAAAAAAGGGACAGAATTCAGAATATGGAATGATTTTCATGCATTTCAAAGCACTGATTGATTGAAGTTCTTGCACCAATAAAATTATCATGAGTTCCTTAGTAATTTAAAACTAATAACATAGAAAAATATTGACCTCATATATAAAACTGTTAGCATGAACACATTTAAAACCTTTTGTTACAAGAGAAAATAATTATTAACGATGTTAAAGCATAAAAAATAAGATGATAAATAAAATATTGCCCTAATATAAAAAAAATTAAACCTCTAAAATATATTCAAAAATGTAAAAAAATGAACAAAACTTTGTCTAATGAGATACTTACATATATATATATATATATGGTTGGAACAGTAGGTGGTGATTGAACATGTGATTGACATACGACCAAGATTGCGGTGTTGGGAAAGCAACAAGAAACAGGATGTCACTGATCGTTGTTTGTTAGTTTCCAGCAAGGTGTTGGGTACCCATTTGCTCAACTTGTATGCCTTCCCTATGCAATGCAGTGTAAGTCAGACTATTTCATCAGAAACTTGGAAGTGTTCACCATGCTCACCACAGGTTCAGTTGTTGTTCACCTCTCCGGCTGCCTTTATGGCCTCCTCATCCAGGACCTGTGGTCATCTATTTTGGGCTTCAATGCAAAAGGACAGATATACCAACCTGAACTTGTGGAACCAATGCCTGGCAGTGCAATCATGCATAGCATTATCCCCAAAGGTTTGACATATTTGGCAACTTGATGTGACTGCTACTTTAAAGACATGACACAGAAATCCCTGAATGATGAACTGCTTCAACACCACCATGTTTCTTTACTGCTGCTCCAGCTATGACTGATGTGTGCCGCACAGTGCACCTGAATTGACAAAGAGCAATGACCCCCCCCACCACCATATGACACATCATTTCTGTATTGATGATTGCCTCTCCCCATGTAAAAATGGCAAAGATTTTATTTTGTTGCCACACATACACACACATATATATATATATATATATATATATATATATATATATATATATATATTTATTAAGGTAAAAATCCATTGATATATATAATCCAAGTGAATTCTAGTAATATGAAAATATTAGAAATGATCCACAAAAAAGAGTTTGATGTATTTATTTCTTCTTTAATTTTAAATTTAAAGTTAAATTTTGTGTTTTCTTCTAATACCCACAATTTGTCATAATATGGTTAATATTCTGGATTTTTAATGAAACTTCTCTTTAAGATAGATACCTACCACCCTCCTTGACCCCTAGCTTGTGCCAAGTCTCTGACTGAAACAGTGAAAAGTGTAAACTCTGCATTAGGTGTTTTTGGTAAGTTAAGGTTTAAGTTGGCTCTTTAGCTTCCAATTTCAATTCCTCACTGTTAACTGCTACATCCCCCCTTCCTTAGAGACTTCTAGTGATTTCATTCCACACCGGGGTTGAGAATCAGACAACCATTTTTATTGTCTGCTGAAATAGCCTATTCCCCATATGAAGTAAAAGGATTTGTTTGGTTATTAATTGTGTGTATATATATATATATGTATATTTGAATAAAAAACAGACCACGTTAAGATTCCATGTAATAAGCTATTTCACCAAAACCCCTTTAACAGGGTTCTGGATCATCAGACTTTACTTCCAAAAGCTGAAATGAGAAATGAAAAGAAATTCACACGTTTCACACGTAAAATTAACGAAGTGAGGGAGTGAGGTGGGAGAGAGGATATGAGTGTGTCATATGTATTCTTTCAATTTCCTATTTTTAACCCCAGTGTGTCGCTCAAATTTAACGCGTTTCGTCTCTAGATATAGATGGCTAAGGGGTGAATGATAAGAACGACATTAAAGGAAGAAGTTACAACAACCCCAATCAATTACACGACAGGTTTCATTCAAAAATATATATATATATATATATATATGTGCGTCTGTCAATATTCATGTATGTATGTATAGAATAATTTGAGCATGTGATTTCCTTTCACATGTAACTGAAATTTATGACCTATATACATGTTCTGAAAAGTGACATTTTAATGTGTCTATCTAAACAATTCGTGTGAAGATTATGAATTATGTTAACAATGAAAATGGAGGAAAATGAGGTGCTTTTTAGTCAACTGATGCTCTGTTATTTCTTGAAAGAAAAAAATTCTACAAACAGCAAAAAAGATATGTAACATTTATGGGAATGGTGCCATAGCTGAATGTAATGGGGTTTTCTGGAAGATAAAGAATGTTTTGGCAGGCTTGCAATCATTGATGATGACCAAATCAAAATGCTCATTGAAAACAATCCCTGTAATATGGTAAAGGATATTGTGTTGATAGTCCACGTATCTCAGATGAATGTTTTCAGGCATTCGAAAACACTTGAATACTTGAATTGTGCATCTCATAATTTCAAAGAAAAAAAATTTAATGAGCTGCATTTATAAAATCAATCCATTTTTGAGAAAAATGATCAGTTGATTTAAAATGGATTGTGTATAACAATGAGTAGTGAAAATGAACCTGGGAGAAAATGTAATGAGCCATCATTTTCTTATGTACCATATTACTTCAGGACGTTGGCAATATTTTTATATATCAAGAACAATTTAGGGGAAATTGTATGACAAAGTTTACTTGTGATGCATTTCATCTTTCAGGACTTCATCGGACTAAATTTGTTATGTTGGTATGACTACACATGCACTCAAATGAGAGATGCCCGGGATTTCATAATCTTTTCTTTTTCTTTCAATCACTTTTCTTAGTAGGTATCCCACACTGAGTTAATAGAAGATCTGCCAGGAATAGTGAAATATTGTAAGTCAGGGCAAAAATTTACTGTAGATGACCTTGCGATCAAGGCACTCTCTAGACATTTACATCATAGTGAATTACTTTTTCCTATGATCAGAGTAGCATCTTTTATAAATATATATTATCTCATACTGCTGACATGGAAAAACACCAAATTATTAAAGAAAAAAAACTCTTAACATCAGCCAATTAATTTAGAAACCGAAGATATTTCTTACTGAAATGCATTGATGAAAGTTATCCCATGATGCACACACAAAATACTTGGAACATCACATTTTTCCAACATACACATGTGACTTCCTAAAAGCCTCTGCTGAAGAACTAGAAGTATTGAAAAAACTATCTATGAAAAAACCAGAACTGCTGGACAGCAACTCCACAAAAATATTGTAACAAAGTTGAGAATGTCTCAACTACACCAATCAAACAAATGCATGACAATCAAAACAACAAACTGAGACAAAAACTCGACAACCTATGCAGCAACAAGTGAAAATTTAATAGAAAATCTATTGGATATAAAGCTTTCCAATACAGAATGAGAAGCCATCAGCTTCAGTATAAATTTGCCACCAGAATCAGCAAATGAGACGTAGTCGACATTTATAGTAAAAAATCATAAGCTAAATGATTCCATATTCACCAAAGGTTTCATTCAAGGCATAATCACTGCTACTGTAGAAACCAACAACAAAAATACACCTAAATGCACTAAAGAACCTAGTGAGAAATAAATAAATTCATATCACTCCCTCTGATAAGGGAAGTGGAGGATTGTAATCATCAACACAAATACATATATAGAAAAGTATTCCAGCTTTGTCTCTCACAAGTGTAGAAGAGACTGCCATGTAAAGATTGGTCAGTTAAGCCACTCCAGACAATGCTTGCAAAAGGGCTGAATTTTGATCAAACAAGAGGTGACCATTACAAGATAAATATTACTAGATGAAATTAAATGCTAACTTGTTTTTAATTTCATAATTTTATTATTGTTAATGCTATGTCTTTTGATATAGAACACTATAAGTACAAAGAATATTTGCCTTAAATATATGTTGGATTAATAAATGAAAAATCCATTCCTAAAATTTATATTTGTTTACATTTGAATTCGAAACTGCCATATTTTTCAAGAATTGGAAAAGGTCTGTGTTCAAAAGCTCTATTCAGGCTTTGCTTGACCAAGAGGTTCTTCATGGCCAAAAGGTGAAAACACATCAGATCTAATGACAGTTTCCCCTTTCATCTACTTTTCCTTAAAGAACTCAACAATGCAAAACAAATGCGAGTTAACAATGGCTTTCCTAACCACCTCATCAACCACCAAATTGGACTCTTTATTTCCAAAGTAAATAATAACAATAATGAACATACAATTAAAAATAACATAAAAAAAGATTAAAAATAATGCAAGCATTAATGATAGGAAAGAAAACACCAACACTCAATAATATTAACTACAAACATGGTCACAATATGTTGTGTTCGGAAAATAAAACATCCCTGTAACTCTAGAAACATACACACAACCCATATATCCAGGTAAAAAGTAAAAATAAAATCATCCTTGGTAATAGCTAAAAGTATAGCCAAAAATGCTCATAATTACAGAACAGTTGGACAGTTTCTACACACTCTGTGTCCAGAAAAGAAAACACTTGCTCAAACACAAGAAAAATTAAACAAAAGGCTTAATCACAGTACCTTCCTCTGTTGTTTTTAATGAAACATATATATGCATACACACACCCACATATACACATGCACACAGACATACACATTAATGTGAAAAATTTTCTGGTTGAAGCAAAGCAAAATTTTCATTATGCAAATAATGATAAAATTCCTGTCATTGTGGTGTGATGTGAACCTTAAGAGGAAGTCAACATCTCCATCTAACTGTAAACTGTATGATATTTATAAACTAAAATGCTAACTCCTCTTAACCCTAACCCCTTTTATCATATTTCTTGGCATTGTGAATGCTCTGGCCTGAAGGACACACCTCACTTTTGACTTACAAGATGCTACAAAAAAAAAATAATTATGAAATTAAAGTAATCTCTGTCCTGTAGGAAGCACAGTAATTTTTTTTTTCTTTAGAATTATATCAAAAATCAAATACTGTCTTTGCTGGGGAAGAAAGTATGGAGCTTCTCTCCAAGGTCAAGTTGATCCTAGATCACAGGTTTTCAAATAAACCTTGCTGGGAAAGTCCTTTCCTTGTGTCAGATGAAAGAATAAAAAGCTTTTTTTTTTCTTTTGTAAAATTATCTTTTAGTTTCATTTGTTTTTATTTTGCTGTTTAGCCACTTAGAAATGCACATGATGGGTGCGCTTTGAGCAAGGTCTTTTCTTGAGGCAACATCCTGTCGAAAATAATGATGACTGCTGTTCTTTCAATTGGAAGAAATAAAGGAAATATGATGCAGAAAAGAGTTGACAGTTTTACTTTAGCAAAAAACATGATGAATTGATCATTGGAAAAGATATGGAAAAATGTTTTTCATTTAACCCTTTAGACATTGAATGGTTTAAGAAAAAAAAATTTCATAATTTCTCACATGATATGCCAAAATATTTGTAACACCTTGCTTCATTTAGAGTATTCTCATATATATATATATATATATAGTATTCAGCCCTGCCCCCAAATGCTGTGTATTTCTTCACTTCTGAAAGATAATATTTTTAAGGCAAGCTGTTTTTTTTATTATAATGATATATACTCAGAGTAGAATCAAGGTAAGTAAACATTTAATTATATATTAAGACAGGTCTTGTTAAACAATTTAGACATGTTCTGTCTACTTATTCTTGATAGGATGCTTTCATATTTGCAGATGATCTTTTTTGTGCAGTTGTTAAATGACAGGAGGAATACAACCTTTTGTCTCATATTGTATTTATTCTGAGTACTTTCAACATAGCATAATATCATCATCAAGGTATTGTTAATTATAGAGTAAGTATTTGGTGTTCATGAGTACTTTCAACATAGCATAATATCATCATCGAGGTATTGTTAATTATAGAGTAAGTATTTGGTGTTCATGGTTGTGAAAGATAAAAATTGTTTTTGTCATCAAAAAATTACCATTTTTATATATGGAGTCAGGAACACTGTGTCATGGCTTTGGTGATGGACACTATGTAAGGGGAGGTAACTAGGTGTCCTCTGGAAAAATTCTGAACTTGAGTAGTTGCTAGATAAAGGAAAAACTATTAATGACAAGTGCTGACATTTAAAGAATCCATTGTAGACATTTTAAAATGTTTGTAGATATTTGTAATTAATTTTATTGAGGTTTGGTTTCAATTTTTTGACATAAATAGCTTTGAGAATTTTTAGTTTGTGTTTATATTATATATATATATATATATATATATATATATATGTTATAAAATGTGGGTATATGATCCCAACAGAATTATAAATTATTGACAATTGGAAAAAACGTTCATAAACATATAATGTTTTGAAAAAAACATCCGACTATGTATTTCACTGATTAGGCTTCATTGGATCGAAGGGGAAAATAATGAGTTGCATGTGTATGTATTTGTATATGTTTAAAATAATGCAAATCTTATATTTTTTACTAATTTGGTGATGCTCATGAGTATAAAAGAAAAAAATGAGTAACTTTTAAAAAAAGCAATTTATCATTTTATGTTCTTTGCTTTAAATGTCCAAGTTTAGAGACAGAATCCTTCAGAATGGATAAAAAATAAATGAAAAAATGTGTTTTTTGTCCATGCGTTCTTAGTGTCAACAGTATGTTATAATTTTGGGTATATATTTCTTGAAGCATTATACTTTCTCATCTGGGTATGACACATCGTAGGTATGGTGATAAACTACATCTGTGTCCTGGGTAAGATGATAAACTACATCTGACAGCAAGGCCTCTGATCAGGAGGTTTTGAGGAGCGTGGAACCACCACTTAATTGCTGGTGTTCCCAGGTCCACCCTGATTTGGGGTGGTAGCACCTGTTAGGATCTCAGCTATGGGCAAATAGTTAACTCTCAGACTACATCCGCATCCTGAGTATGATGATAAACTACATCTGCGTCTTGGGTATGACTACAAATTACATCCTTCATCCTGGATATAATGATAAACTACATTCACATCCTGGGTAAGACAATAAACTACGTCCAACAGAAGGGCCTCTGATAATACGTTTTTGAAAAAATAATGTTGCCAGTTATACGTTTTTGAAAACATATTACCAGTTATATGTTTTTGGAAAAACATTACCAGCTATACATTTTTGAGGAAAAAATATTAACAGAAATAGATTTTTGACAAAACAAAAATATTACAAGAAAATAAAAAAATAGTTGTCAGCATTAAATGACCCATTGAGGTTGATATGCTGTAGAACAAAACAAACCAAACCATTATACTTTCATGAATGTTTTTCCTATTTTCAATAATTAATAATTTTTTTCCAGATTATATAACCAAATATATACATACTCAACTTATTTTTCATGTTTGATCTAATGAAGCCTAAACATTGAATGGCATAGTTGGACGCTTTTTTAAAAATATTATATGTATATTCACATGAACACATGGAAACACAGTATCAGAAAATGAAGATAATGACATAACAAAAAAAAAAATAAAAGTTGTTGATAATAGCTAATGATAGCTGAAAGTCCTCTGATATTGGGAAATTTATTTCTAAATATGTACTTGAAACTAAGAAAAAATATTTTAACAAAGACCTTTCATTGGTCTATAAACAAACTTAAATATTGTTAAATTTCTCATAATAATTCTGATAAAACAATTTGGATAAAAAGAAGACAATTGGAAAATATATTTATTAGTCATTGCCAATGCATTTCATCAATCTGACTTTATTAAGGCAATTTTAAAAGCGAAATATAAAGGGAATGCTCCTGTGTAAGTCTTCTTCTGGATGTTGGTAACTTTTTTTTTTTTGGTCTTCATTTAACAATATGTCGACATGGAAAACTACAAAAAAATTCTTAGTCCAAAAAGAAAAATATGTTAGCAGCATCCAAAAGGAGGCTTACACAGGAGCATTCCCTTTATATTTGAATTTAATGTAACTAAAAAATTTTTGCCTTTTAAACTTGCCTTGATAAAGCCGGATTGACAAAACACATTGGCAATGACTAAGAAATATATTTTCCAATTGTCTTCTTTTTATCCAAACTTAAATATATAATGTACTGAATAACTTCTTGACAAACAACAACTAAGTTTCATGCATTTTTGCACAATCATCAGGTAGTCAGAAACTGAGCATTTTTTTGTCCAGTCTACCTTAGGAGTTGCATATTACACATTGCTTAAATGATATGCTCTGATATGAAGTACTTAGTGTTATGATTTCCCTTGCTATTAAATACTTTTTAGGCATGTTTTTTTTCTTTTTTTTTTTTCTTGTTTTTTTCTTCCTTATTTTTCTTTTCAAAATATGGTGTTTCTTTGGCATTTCCATCTGTGTGAGTTTTTCCCCTTTGATTAGTTTATTTGGTATGTGCATAGTATGTACACATCAGCTACCCCTGTTGTAACATCTTGAATAGGCTGAGGAGTTATAAAATGCCTGTTTTTACAAGTAACTAATGAGTTCATAAAAATGGATGAAACTTAGTTGTTTGGATATTAATCACTGGGATCTTACAAAATCATTGAGTTCTTTTTTTCTGATATGCCTTTGTAGAATACTCCCCTAGGAGTTGCTTACTTTGTACATTATTTATATAAAAGCTGTTTATATTCATTTAGAGAATTCTTATACAGAAGCTCTGATACATTCTTTTGGAAAATGAAAATAAATCATTTTCTTATAGTTGATTTATTTACCTAAAAATAAGTAAAACCTCAAGGGTTCAGATCAGTCATTGCTCTTTAAGCTCAAAATAAAAATATATATATATATATATATATATATATATATTCACCTAAAAATAAGAAAAATCTTATGGGTTCAGATCAGTGTCATATTACATTGCTCTTTAGGCTCAAAATAAAATCAAAATCTGAATTTCTCTTTTGTGTGTGAAATTGATTGATTTTCTACAGCTTATCAACCATTTGCAGGTTATTTAAAGCCAGAAAATATTTTTAGATTGTAAGAATTTTTTTGAATTAATACTGATTTAGTGACATATGTGTTACTAATTGACTCACCGCTGGAGGGAGAAGATGTGGATTCATACCTTTTTCCAAATGTATTTGCATGTAAGTGAATTTAACAAACCCAACTGGAATTGAAACTCTGATCTGAGATTAAAAGTTCTGAGCCCTAATCCATTACCCCACTCACATCATCAAGCTTACAGTACATTTTATTCCTAAGCGATCACCCATCTAGTTACTGACCAGACTTGATGTTGCTTAAATTTAATAATCATACATGAACCTGTATTTCAATGTGATATGGCTGTAAGCTTGTGTGTGTGAGCGAGGGTTCATTTTTTTTTTCATTGGTATGTTACTATACAAGGTTGGTCTGTATAACTGAAGAATTTATTCATGGTTTTTCTTTTGTTTCATCCTTTCTGAAGGAAGTTGTCAATTATTTTGGGATTCTAAAAGTATGCTATCATGTTATTTCATTGTTTAGTGGATGCTGAACAAGTCATATCATGCAGGAGAAAGAGAGAGACAAGTCCTCTTAACACCATATAGAGTTTAGGGTCCAAGTGATATCTGTCCTTCTTTATGGCAGCAAATGTTGGACGGTCTCCTCAAAGAGGAAGAAGAGACTCTAGGCAAAAGAGGTATGGTTCTACAGAACGATGCTAAGAATACCATGGACCAAACATGTGAGCAACAATGAGGTTTTGGAGAGAATGCATACAAGGAGGAAAAGGAAGCTGAAATTTCTAGGACACTTAATGAGAAATGAGGGCTTGGAGAATCTGACACTCACAGGGCAGACAGAGGAAAAGAGAGACAAGGGAAAGCAACACATGATATACCTAGCGGGCTTAAGTAAGTAGATGACAGAACAGGGTTTGGGAGAAGTGGCAAAAGGACAAAATATATTGAGAGCTACAAGGGATAAGGGGAAGGGAAGAGCCATGACCACCTATGTCCTGAAGGGACATGGCACATAAAAGAAGCTGCACCTAGCTTGTTCTGCTGGCCTAATTTCTAGCCCCATGCCCAAACAACTTTGAGTTCAGTTACGCATCTAGATTAGGTGCCAACTGATACTAGAGAGCTCAGTCTGCCATGTTAGTGGGTGGGGGAAGAGCAAATAGTTTCATATATTTCCCAAGGATATTTGTGCAGATGTAAGTGTAATGATCTCAGCCAGGATTTGAACTTGGATTTTACTTTCCTCACTGATGACCACTGTACTTTTCATACATCTCACATCATGTGGAAAGTCATACAATATAATATCTATCTTATTTGATCTTGCTTAAGTAGTGAGGAGTGGGGGGAGTGACCTCTATTTTGATTCTCATGCTTTTTGACCAACTTTATCTTTAGTGACCTTTGATGATAAATAATGTAATAAAAATGTAGGTTTTATCTTAGTCATCAACATTTGATTAACAAATGGGGAACATTTTTTTTTAATCATTTCACCCCATGCAAGGCAGTAAAGCCACTAAACCACAATGGGTTACTGAGTGTGAAATGAGAGAATAGAAACATGAAGGAGTGAGAACAATAGAAGAGTAATCAGGAAGAGAGTAGATAATGATTGACATTGCATTTAATAATACTTTTCTTTTATTCAAGTCCTCTGAATATTTACAAGTAGAACTAACTTTCTAAATGGCTGGATACTTTTCAAACAAAAAAATAACCTGCCTAGGAAAATGGCACCTAAGTTTCCTTAAAAATAATCCTGCTGGAACCCCACCTATTTCTGTGTCTCTTTAAATTTTCATAACAATTTGCAGTTTCTCTTTGGGGATCACCATGTGTGAAACTGACCTAAATAATCACTTTCTCAACAACAAAGTCTCTCTGTATGTACAGTACCATGTTTACAAGTATCTCCTTGTTTTTTTTTTTTCATGCATGTGGTGTTTTATGCCTAGCTAATCTTGCAAAAAATTTGCATGCACCCAACAATTCTCATCAATTCTCTTGACTCAGAGACTGTGTATTTCTTAAATTAACTTGTTAGGGCAGCCATATTTCTTTTTCCTTTCCCTCATTCACTATGTATGTATTGTAGAGTAGTTTTCACAGTGGAGGCTTGTATTTGTCTAAGTCAGTCCTAAAAGGGTCCAACGTACAAAACGTTAGGAACTTGAAATAATAGTTAATGATGCAGCAATCTAGTTGTGATGGTTGATACTTCAATGTCCGACATCGACTGATTCACTCAACTCCACTGAGCCCAACTGGTGACCGCTACTACTACTACTACTTATTATGTGTGGGAGAGTCCATTTACAATAGAAATAGGTACGTTCCGGTATAACAGTATGCCAGGCATATATGTGCTTACTCTGCCACATGGGGTAAGTCATCTTCTCTCCTAGTGATGTTGTCCTTTTCCCAATTTATACAGTTATGAATGATCTAAACACAGTTTCCAACTTTACATTTTTTTTTAAATCTAAGTACAGGTAGCTCTTTAAAAATTGGCATTATGATTAGGACACCCCCATAGAAGAGCATTAGCAAGGGCTTTTTTTGTCATTCTTAAGTGTTTTGTGTTTTTGTGACTGGAGGTCAGGTCTGTGAAATGGGATCTTCAAAATCGGCCACCCATTTGGCTGAAATAAAATAAAATAATAAATAGTGAAAACTTTTGAAGTTGAGTGACAACAAACCAAAGAGATTTCTAGTTGCTGGTTTATATTAATGGTCATGGTTGGGATTGAGAGTATTGCTAGATTGCCCATTTTGAAGGTGACACTGTTCTTAAATGTAGACTGTTACTAGCTATACATCATAATTTAGAGATGAATAGTGGTGGTAGGAGGGAGTGAAGATTGAAGAGAAGAGCTTATCTGTTAGACTGACATAGCAAAAATTGTCTTGGGTGTCACTTAACTACTTAGCAACCTAGACTGTGCAAGTGAATCCCTGAAATATATATATATATTCATTCAAAACGGGGTTCAAGTTTTTATTTCTTGTAATGGCATTTATCCTTGTCGGTATGCTGTGGGCCTTTTTTGGTTTATTTGTGCAGTGATGGGAATGAAAATGAAGATACAATGTGGTATTTCACTGGATATTGTTGGTGAAAAGCCGAGAGAGAGAGTGTGTGCTCTATTTTCTTTATATAAGTAATGAAACAATATCTTCATATAAGAAGCTTTATGAGAAATCAGTTTTGTTTCTGCTCACTGAAGTGTTTTTAAATCCTTTAAATTTGATTCTATATAATTTACCTTTATTAAAATAAATAAACTGAGTAATTTTTATTGTATTAAATCTGTATTTTTTTATTCCAAATTTCCAATAACTTGAGAAAATTTCTTCTATTTTATGATAATAATTTGAATTTCTAGTAAAACTGTCATAAAACTTGTTACTGAATCATTATCTGTCATTATGCTGCTTTTAATGAAATTAACTTTGTTTCTCAAAATAGTTCACTGCTTTTAAATCTAATTTTGTCTTGCTATTCATTTATGCATTGCATCAGCTATTAATATTTGAGTTCATAAGGAAACTATGTACAATATACTATCCAAAAGTTTGGAGAAATTAACCCTTTACAGTCTGAATTTATTTCTAAATTTTGCCAGCTTTAAGGTCCCTCATATTTAAATTCAATTTGTGAGTGGCAAAAGTTAACGCTTCTACACCCTGTATATTATAGTACCCTCCAGGAAATGTCACTTCTTGCATTTTCTTGGGATCATGTTCTCAGCTGACATGAAGTAGAAAGACTATATCGAATCCATTGCTAGGTAAGTTGCTAACAAAGTTAGTTCATTGTGTAGTGCAAGGCAATTTTTCTCACCAGAATCTATATTCAGTCAGTTATGTGCCATGTGTGAGACATGTCTAGGCAATCATGTATCTTTCTATACATGACTGACCAGGCAGAATTTTTCCTGCAGTAAGTTGTCATTTCTTTCTGCAGTAGACCAGTTGCTATCCAGGCTATAGAACCCAATCTGTTCTGCTCAGGGGGAGAAAGTGAGGATTCTTACCTTTCCCAAGGGTATTAGTACATAAGTGAATGCAATGGATTCAACTGGAATTCAAACTCAGCTCTCTCCGATTCCTCAATCCAAGCCACTATCCATTACTCCACCATGCCTCCTCTATATTACGTAAGTCTACCATTCATCAATGCTTAGAACATTACTACTACATATGGTCTAGTGCCCCAGCTATTTACTTGGAGTTCCTTGATAAAATCCAAAGATGAATCAGCAATATTATTGGTCCTGATCTGGTAGCTTGGCTTCAGTCACTTTCTTACTGCTGTAAGGTTGCCTTTCTGTACTTTTTTTTATAAATACTTTCATGGTAATTGTTCAGATGAGCTCTTCACTATGGTACCTAGACTTTTTGAATTTAACCGCAGTGCTAGACTGGCATTGAGATCTCATCAATTTACAGTTGAGCTGGCTAGATATAGCCATATGTTCTATGATAACAGTTTCTTTTCTCACACTTCTTCCTTGTGAAAATCCCTTCCTGATACATGCTTTCCTGCCAATTTTAATCTGCAAAAATTTAAATGCAATGTCAATTGCTATCTACTGTCCTCCGGATTACTCTTTTTTCTTCCTGCTCATTATTCATATTTCTGTCCCTAATTCTTCCACACCCTGTAACCCCTTGTGTCTTAGTGGCTTTACAGCCTTGCATGGGATGATACTGCTTAAAAAGAAAAAAAAATAGAAGATTATGGTGAGGCTAAATGGTAAAGTTCTTTTATATTCATTTTTTTTCTTAATGGAAAGTGAGTGTAATAAAAATGCTAATAATACAAAATATCCAAGTACACCTATCTACTTGGGTGGCTATCCAGTCCTTATTGCAGATACCTGCTCAGACACATTTGTGTTTGTTCAACACCCACAAAGCCAGCCAGTGACTTATACTACATCTATACTTAACAGACTTCAGTTACAGTTTCTAAACAAAAGTGTGTCATTTAGCATGATTAACAGTTTGTTTTATGGCTGCATGAGAGACCTCTGGAGACACGCATGGTGACAGCACAAGATCTCTTGATGCACTAAATTGTAAGGTTACAATGCTTTCATCCTCTCTGTGTCATTATATGATTCTGAGATAGGATCTCTCGGCAAGTACCTCACCTACTCTGGTTTCAAGTCCCTCACCCTCAGGACCATCAACTGGCTACACTAGTTTGATCTTGTGTCTAATAAGGAGCTCCACTGGAGGACCAGCCAGCCAGCCGAATATCCTCCACATCATTGCTCAGTGTTGTATTAATTGGCTCGGTCACGACCAGTGACAGCCTGATGACCACCACACCAGAGTTATTGATCAGTTTAACATGCCATCTGTAGACTGGAGATGACATCATAGCAGATCACACAGTCACTAAAGATATCGTCAATCAGGACCTCCAGCAGATCAATATGGTATTGAAGGATGTTCCAACGCTCCTTGGTTATGATGACTTGGGACCTTGTGTTAGCATAGCTATTGACGGCTTCTGTATAGTTTTTGTCTATCCAATTTCCCTCGCAAGGATACGGTTATACCATGTTATAATTCTCAGCTGTAATGCAAGAAAATTTTTCAAGAATCTTGCAAATTTATAAATCTACCATTTGTCCAAACATTGAATATTGCTGCCATATCTGGGTTGGTGCTCCAACTTGCATCTTGAGATTCTTGAAAAAAATCCAAAGAAGGTCTGTTATAATATTGGTCCTGACCTGGCAACTTGACTTCAACCACCACCATCATGTGGCATCCCTCTGTCATTTCTTTTTATGGCAGTTGTTCTAATGATCTCTCCTCCTCGACTGCATGAATTTAAACATACTACTAGTTGACAACGAGGTTTCATTGTTTTACTGTTGAAATAGCTATGGGGTAACTGTAAGTTCTCTTCTAGTTGTTTCTTTTTCTCCCACTTCTTGACTGTGAAACTACCTTCCAGTTTCTTTATTGTCAGTCACCTACAATCATCAAAAATATAAATTCAGTGTTCATTGCCGTTTTCTATCTTCCTGAAGCTTGTTCTTTTATTGTCTTTCCTCCTCACTAAAATCTTCTCATTCTCTTTCACTCTTAGTAATCCCTTGCATCTTAGTGACATTATCACCTTGCTCGGGATGAAATGATTAAAGTAAAACAAAAAAATTTTCAAGAATTCAACTTTTTGACAAACACAATGCAATTTGAACTCAGTCCTCATGGTTGGAATGGTAAATATAATTGCATCCGAATTATGTTCTTGCAATTGATTTATTGTTTGATTTGTCATTATGATTATGGCTATATCATATTGAAACACCTGTTCCCATAAATTCACCAAAGTTAAGTAACATCAAGCCTTGTCAGTACTTAGATGGGTGAATGCTTGGTAACACCAGGTACTGCAAGCTAGGATGTGCAGATGGTATAATGGATAATGACAGAATTGTTAACCATATAGCCAAGTTCCAATTCTAGTTGGGTTGTTATATTCACTTACATGCAAATTGTTGATTTCCCATGGAAATGGCAATGATTGCAAAAGTTTTCTACCTCCTCTTCTACCTCATAAGTACACAGAAAGCATGCTGGGATATTTTTCTTAATAAAATGAGACAGCTTGCATTTTGACATGACTCAATCCAGATCTGCCTAAATTTCTAGACAGACATACTGTGTTCGCTTGGTTGACTTTGCTTTTGTGTACAAACATCAACTCCTAGTTTGTGAATTCTTTTGCCTTACCATTTTTCATTTGCTTTAAGTATATTATTTGCTTCTTGCATGATTGTTGCTCTTTCATTGCAAACTTGATTAATTTTGATCATCTTATTTATCTTGCATTTTAACAATGGCTTCTAATTCATGACAAATACTCTTGGGAAAGGATGAATCTACCTCATCTACCCTAGCTATTTGTATCACTAACTCATTATCACAAAAAAATGAATTCTTAGAATCTAAAAATATTTTCTGGTTTTAAATAACTTGCAAAGGGTTGATAAGCTATAGAAAACAAATCACTCAATCAATGATTCATCATTGTAAATAAATTGATCTATTTCTCTTTGGATCTAAGTTGTCATCTGATTAAAGAATTCCTGCATTCATAAAGTTAACTCTGGTTATCATGACAGAGAATTAAATCATCTATTGATGAAAAATCACAAAACAAGTTGTTACTTTCTGGTTTGTAAATTTAGTTGCATAGTAATGAGCTGAATAGTATAGACAGACTCTGTGGGAAGAGGACTAAAAATAATTGAAGAGTCCTAAAATGATTAAGACAATATATTCCTAGATGTGGACAGTAGGACATGAATAATTTACCCCTGTAGATTAAATAAAGGGTTCAGTTTGAAATTCCCAGAAGGTTATCTGCATCAACAGATACCTGAAGAAGGCCGAAGAGCACAACAACTGAAACACTGATAACAACAACAAAGATGAAGACATTAATCTGAATATTAGAAATTCTGATTTTGAAGCATGCCAATATTTGATAGAAAACATCCCTTTATTTCCTGGTGGAGTATTTTTAAGAAATGATAGACATGATAGATTGATCAGTTCCCTGAATTTTGGACTAGCACTTTGTATATAATTTTCAATGTGCCATGTCTCTTCAAGATATAAGTGATCATGGCTCTCCACAATTTCCTATTCTTTTAGCTCTTAGCAATATGTTTCTTGTTACTATCCTTTTCACACACTTCTTTAACCATCCAGTTACATAATCTCATTAGATAGGTTATTCTCTGTTTCTCTTGCTTTTAATGTCCTGTAAGTGTCAGATTTTCCAAACCTTCTTTCTTTATTATGCATCCCAGAAATTTCAACTCTTTGTAATTTTAAGTATAATTATCCTTTTTGCTTACAGTTTCCTTAAAACTATCTTGTTACTTACATACTTTGTCTATAGCATTCTCAGCATCCTTCTGTAGAACCATATCTCTTTTGACTCAAGTTTTCTCTTTATTTGTGAGAAAATTGTTCAGCATTCTTTCATAATGGAGGATTTATATTACATAGCAATTGAGCACTCTTTTCTTTATGCAAATTTCTTACTTGTTGATATTTTTAGTTTTTGGAAGGCATTTTTTCTATTTTTAGTTTTGATTTAGTTATTAAGTTAGCGATTTAGGAATAAAATCTCAACATTTTAGCAAGTTTCTATCATATATTTTTTTATTTTGTTTTGGTACAGTTATTAGTGTGATTGCCTTTCAAACCACTGAGTACTTCATGAATATGGCCTTGTATCAATGATATTGTCTAATCCTGGGTATGATGATAAACTGCATCAGGCAGCAAGATCTCTGATCAAAAGATTGGAGGTTTTGAGAAGCATGTAACCACCTCTTAAATGTTGTGCCCAGGTCCGCCATTACCTGTTGTGGTTGTACCTGTTAGAGCTCCAGCTAAGGATAAATAGTGAACTCTCAAACACTATAAAAGTATAAAAATACAAGCAGTATATTTTTATATACCAAAATGATTTGATCTAATTCAATCCGCTTAAAATATTACCAAACAACAAACTTAAAAGAACCTTTTCAAAATACTAATTTAATTTTACATAATTCCGTTTCTAAAAGAATTGAAACTGATTTCAAAAATATAACTAAAAGGAAAAATATATCCGTAACTACCAGCAGTCTTACTATATAAAATAAAATTTTTTTCACTGTTTAAATACAAGATTTTATTTAGAAAAAATATTAAATTTTGGCATTAAATAACCCAGTGTGTTGATATGCCATTAAACAAGCCAAACCAATGATATTGTCCAAGAAATTTCTGGAATCTGTACCAAGTCCTGTGCAGTAAAAACATGAACATGTGTATTTCTGTTATAGGTATGAGATGAGGAGAAAGGAATATAAATCTTGAAGAAATTGCTGTTATGTGCCTAAAATTTTAATACACAGTGTAAATTTAAAAAAGACTTAAAAAGTGTTGGGTGTAAAATAATCCCATAATGCAACTGTGATATTAGTCTAAATATATGATGTTATGTTTTGGAAGCTGTCTTCTATGTTTACAAGGCAGCTGAACAATTGTTCCATTAAAACAAGTATCTTATTTTGTTATTTCCCAGTTTTGCTTTCTTTCTACACCATTTTCTTCACTTTTTATCAATTTTGTCCTTCTTTTTATTTATTTATTCTTTTGAGACTGCTTTTTTTTCTCTTGAGCTGATTTAGTAAAGCATTTGCTGAAAGAAACATGTAACTCTATATTGCACTTGTATAATAAATTGTCATCTCTTTCTTTTTATTCATTGCTATCAGCACTTGAAATTTCTCCATTGGAAGATTTTAAAAATCATCATATAACAAGTGGCATTACCTTTTTGAGAACTGGTGTCAGTACATTGCATGTAATCAAATGAATTTCTTGGAATAAAAAAAAAACAAAAAAACAAACAAATAAATGGAAATAAAGCTTGGCTCCACTGAAAATTGGAGTTGAATTCCTTTTTGTTTCCATGGGAATTGACATGATGAATTCATGCTGTTTCCTTTTGATGGAGAAGAAAGTCCTACAAGCGAACTAATTGAAAGCATTGTATTTGATATGGAAACTCTGGTTGTTTTTTTTTCTTCTTTTAATAAAATATCAAAGAAAATTTAAAGTTAGCTGAGCAGTCAGTCTTGTCTGAAATTTTTTTTTTAGTTTTTCTTTTTTTTCTCTACTCTTAATGAGGCTCTCATTATGTTAATCAACGACAGATGATTCTAATTAGTATGATAAGTTATGCTTGATTTGATTCAGCTCGGTTGACAGTCACACAGGTAATGTAATTGTTTTTTGTTCTACAAGGAAAAAAACAAAACAATTGTCGCAACATATTTTAAGAAGACAAGATTAAAAGAAAATCTAATATGAATTTTTTTTTGTTGGTGACTGGAATACATGATAGGAAAACTATTTTATTTATTCCACTGTCTTAATGTATTTTTTCTTTATAACAATAGAAATCCAATACTTGAAATGTTCCATATTTCACATTGATTCCTGTTTATTTTGTAGCTTCTTATAACAAAAAACAATTTTATTTCATTAATTAGCTGTAAGAGAAATTATGCTAAATTAATTATACTTTTGGTGGTGATTAAAATATACTTACTGAATCTCCTGCAGATAGTTGAGTTTATTGCAAAAGGTATTATCTTCTGGGTAGATACACAGAGACTTGAGTATAAGCTGGAACTATGTCTGCCATTATGACTCTGTTGTAAAATGAGTAATATGTTTACCTTTTTGATCTTGTAAAATCTCTCCTACACCTGTCCTTTTGATTCTGTTGTATAACCAGTCTACTTATCTATTAATTCATTATGACTAATATAAGATTAGTATTTTACAATAAATAATCAAACATATTTTTATATATTATTAAATCAACTAACCTAATTTTAAATTAAGCTATCGCATTTATCGATGATCATCTGGGAAAATATATTTATTTTCTAATTAGAGTTGAACTGTCAAATAGCTGCAGCATTCTTTTAATTGATTCTTATTTTGTCATACAATTTTCAAGAATTAACAAGATCTTAATTTGTCCAAAAATTTGACAGCTTATTATTATCATATTGTCTCTTTTTTTTTTTCTTCACATTATTGATGTTATTTACACACACACATTTGTTTCAAAAGTTCCATTTTATGGTCTTCTTCAGGACTCTTTGGAATAGACACTCTTTCCAGCTGCAAACTGAAATTTTATTTTAAAAATATCCAGGTAGCAATGCTCATGATGTGAAATGTACTGTTTCTTTAGAAACACATGCATCTTTTCATGTGGTTCTTTGCCTGCATGATTTCAGCAAATCCATTCTATTTGAAATTAAGCTCTTCAGATATGTGGCTTAAGTGTGCACAAGATAAACCAATTAAAACATCATGTGTGCAAATCAATAAGCACTAAGAAAAGATTTGACTGTCCCCAAAAGTTAAATAAGTTTCATTTATTACTATAAACACAATATTTAATGCATGTATGTTTTTACTGGTGTTTTGGAATCTGATGAAAGTGTTTGAACTTGTTCCATATATGTATCCAGTATTTAAGCAAAGGAAATTCTAAAATTTTTTTATTCTTGAGCTTTTAACTCTGTAACAGTATAAAGTAACTCCACTTCAAGCTGGTTATTCCTGCACCTGCAACCTTCTTCATTGAGCTTAAAAGGGAAGAGTTAAAGTCAATACTTGCTGCCTGAAGTGTTCCAAAAAGGAAGTGCTGAAAAGACTCGACAGTTTCTGACATCATGCACAAGTATGTTGTGTCCTTGTGTCAAACCTACAAACATATGGAAAAGGCAAATAAATGAACAAAGCTAAACCCAAATTTCTTTTTTTTTTTTTCTTTTTTTTTAATCATTTCACCCCAAGCAAGGTGATAAAGGTACTGTAGAAAAAAGAAGAGAGAAAAACAAAAAAGTGACGAGAGGGTTCGCCGGCAAACCAGCTGTTATTCTTCGTCATTGGTCGCCTCAAAGAAATGAATTGCGAGACTCCTTTTTCTCAGTTGTTACACCGGTCAGTTGTGAAATAGACACCCAAATCAAACGTGCCTACTTCAACTGCCTCTTGGTCTGCCAGTCTATTCGCACGTCCAACTCTGTTTCACGAAGTCTGCTGAATGACTCGCTGTCTGCTGTGCCGCTGGCGCCTCGCCTTTTTATGCTAGTCCGACACTGCTGAAATTTGCATGTGTACTGGTACAATCTCGTTTTGGATGAGACCGGCATGTATAAATTGCGTCTTTGACAGCAGCCATATTTCTTTTCGGATTTACCATGCAAGCAAGACACGTTCGCACACGTTTCGAGCTCCAAGGTAAGTCATCACAGATAATAACACATAAGAGATGGCTGACAGTGAAGGAAATGTTGCTTAGGAGAAAGGACAATAAAAGAGCAGAATTCAAAAAGACTGATGATGATGGCTGATGTTGCATTTAAATTTTTGAAGATCATATTTCACTGGAAAGCAAAAAGCTAGAAGAGAATTTCACAAGTGAGAAGTGTTAGAGTATAACTTATGGTTATATCTAACAAATTTGTTGTGTCATAAATGTAGCAGGGATACATTATCAAATAAAGAAGAGTGTTGGAATATTAGAGTGTGAAGATGTATTTGTGTTGTATAAAGTCTGATAAGGAGTATTGTAAGTCAGTTCGTTGATACCTGAGATGTCCAAAATCCCAGTATCTTGTATTTTTTGTGTAGGCTCCCAGAACAGCATGTTTGAAAGGAAATTTTATCTTTTTTTCAGATTGGTCCAAAAAGATGTCTTTTTTTTCAAAATGATACCTTTTTTTTAACAATTCAATTTGCAATAACATTTTTAATATAAGCTTCTTCTACTGGTTTCTGTTTTACTTTTGTTTTTTTGTTATGGGGCTGGGCTTGACAACAGATTGTAATGGTTGAGGTAGAGAATTTTCAAAGAAAATTGAATTCAAAATTTTTAAAAGGAATAAATTTCAGCACATAGCATTATTTACATATATATTTTTAAATAAGGAATAACAATTTAAAAACAGAAATTACACAACTGAAAAAGGAAGGAAACATTATAGGCTTTATGGTTAGAAAATGTATCAGGTCCACATGGTTTGTTTGAAGTTTGACAGGCAACTATGAAGACTGAATGTAATAACAACAAAATGGCAGAGATAATCAGAAGTGGAGGATTTCTTGTCTCTTTTATAGTCTGGAACACCAATGTGGGGTAATCCCTGACATATTTACAAACTGGCATTTTTATACGTTTTTTTTTTTTTTTTTTTTGTAATAAAATTGAAACATTATTTATGCTAAATGTGGCTCAGCTGAATTATGTTATTGAGCTTTTAACTCTGTGACAGTATAAAGACACTCCACTTCAAGCTGGTTATTCATGCAACCTTCTTCATTGAACTTAATGGGTCTTATGTTTTAAAGTGAAAAAAATAATTAAAATGTGTTAAGAATCTCACTGAAAATTGCTTGTAAATCCTTATTTTAATGAGTGACCAAAGAGTTTGTCAATTTTTATAGTGTCCTAATATATCTTAAAAAAAATGAAGTTACAGTTTGGTTGCCTGGTAGTAATTTGATTTACTGTTAATTTTTAATTAACATCAAGCTAATCTGAGCTGAAACTTAATCAGGCAAATAACAATAGTAATAATTAATAATACCGTAATTTCTTGAAAATAATCCACATTTTTTACTGTAAATTACATGGATAATAGGGGTGTGTATTATAAACAGGTTTAAACAAAAATATTTTTTTGTTATTGATTTATAACAATAAATACGTACTTGTTGTAAAATAAGAAAGATATTATCCCAATTTTCATTTTAAATACAACAATAATAATTGTAATAATTTTTTGTCAATGAATTTATATTTATCATTAACTGCATTTTCTATTTTGCAAAAAAAATAAATCTATAATAAGACCAATTTCGAAGAAAAGGGGATATCAAGTTAACAATTTATTAAGATTTTAATTTTTATCATCATCATCACTTTCTATTATAAAATCAATATCTAAATTGTCATTAAACAAATTATCATTCACAATATTATCTTCATACTGTTCAAAATTATCTTTGGCCTCTTCATTCTCTTTCCAAAGGATATCATCTTCAGAGCCATCCATAGTTGTTATCAAACAACACTTCTTGAAATCTCTCTTTATAACATCCTCACTGACAGAATCCCATTTTGGCAGTAAAATAAAATGTTATATTTATTGGGAAAACCGCATCGTATTTTTCAACATTATTTTAGCCACTTAGTTTCAATTTTATTCTTAATGTCAAAATCGAAAAAAAATGTCTTCGTAATTTTTTTTTTCTTTGACAAAATTTAGAGATGCGTATTATATATAGGGAGAGATATATTTCTTAATTTTTGGATCATTTGTTGGGGTGCATATTATTTATGGGTGTGTATTATATTCAAGAAATTATGGTAAGTGTTGATACTAAAATGCATGACTAATGAGTGCATTTTTTCATCAAATTAACCTGTGGCATACATCTTGAACTAAAAGTAGACGAGCAGAATGTATAAAAATATAAATATCACTTCCTTAATCTGTATGAAGAAGGGTAAATAACTATTCTCTATAGGATGTTAATGATGATGGCTCTCTACAACTTCCTGTCATTTGTTGCCCTTAGTAAAGTTTGACTTTTTGCTCTCTCATCTAATTCCTGTTCTGCCAGTACAAGCTCGTTAGATAGCTTATTCATTGCTTTCCTCTGTCTCTTATTTTCATTATGTGCTGTAAGTGTTAAATTTTCCCAGCCATCTTTCCTCATTATGTGGCCTAGAAGTTTCAACAGTTTCCTTCTCTTTATAAGTCTCCTTTTTGTTTTCATTTTCTTTAAAACTTTCTCATTATTGACATGGTCAGTCCGAGTCTTCTCTTCATCTGTGAAGAGATTATCCAGCATTCACTACCATATAGGAGCACAAAAATTATGGAATAGTCAGTACTATATTCTGTTTTTTATGGAATTTTCATATTACTTAATACTTTGCTAAGCTTTTTGGAAGGGATCGTTCTCTATTCCAAAGCACCTTTGGATTTCCATAACACATTTTCTCTCTTGGATCATAAAAACTAGATGACATCAAGAATTTCAAGGGATACGGTGGCAGATTACTTAGAGATTTATGCTTAGTTATTCATTGACGTTTCCATAGAAAATTGCTTCAAACAACATTTCTAATAGACAGGCTCTTAAGTGTTTGTTGTAAGTTGAATAGTTTATTGATCCAGAGTTTTTATTGATAAAAAGGCAACAATAATAGTGCAGAGTAGATACCTATTAAACCTTTGACAATGTTTAACATATGTACCAGCCAGGTAACACTGTTAAAAGAACATTTTTTTTTTTTTTTTTTTTTTTTGACGTGGCTCTTGCTGTATACTCCTATAGGAATTAAATTCTTTCTGTATATTTTCCAACCAATAAAATTCCATCAGAAAGTTTGTTGGATAAACAATAATTACAAGGGCAAATACTGCCAAAATACTTGTGGACGTAGTTGTAGACCTATCACATGTTATGTTTGGACCATTTAGAAAATAGCAACATTAACTTCCTTCACCACTGGCAAATTTGAGAAAAAAATATTTTTGCGAACCACTGTGAATTTATTTTCTAACTAATGAAAATCTTGTATTTAAAAAGTTTACACCTCTATGTGAAATTAGATTTTTAATACCCATATGGATATAAAAATAGAAGCCCACTTCTTTTAGGAGTTCACTCTGATCTGGGAGGCCAGTTTGATCTACATGTGTATACACATACATGCACACAGCCATTGACTAAGTCCTTGTTCATGCATGCAGTGAAAAGAATTAACTAGCAACTGCCTACTAAGCTTTTGTCTACAAACACATTAGGCTTACCATCGTAGTAAGTCTGTCCACACATTTCACACCAATCTTAATTACTTTATAAAACAAACTTCACTGTGAGGAAAATTGAACATTTTATTGCTATTGTATATTTCTAAAAACAATATATAAATGTTATTTCAACTGATGCACATTCGATTTGTTTCAGTTATTGGCTTAGATATTCAGGATGACATGGGACGACATGATGTTGGATATGTGGAAAATGCTAAAGTGGAAATTAACAATGGTAAAGGCTGCCTCTATACATCAAGTTTTGATATCAAGAAGGTAAGGCTCTTTCTATATACTTGGGAAATTGTCATTTGCACATATTTGAGGACATTTCTGTTTCTCAACAGTTTCAGATGCTGGCATTCACATGAAACTTGAAACCCTGCTGTTTCCATATGTAACATTATCGTTTTTTTATTCTTATAAGAACCCAAGACTTAATCTCATGTAGAATATTACATTTTATTTAGCTTTAGTGTTTGTCAATATCTGTCAGCCAGTGCATGCATGACTTTACATTCTACATTTTCATGGGATTGTTTGAAACTCTTTCATTTTTTATTTTTTACACTCTAGTGGGTGTTTATATATCTACCTATCATATGGTTTTTCCTGCATATGCACGTCATTGGTGCAGCTGGGTCAACCACATGTTTACATGTTGGGGTAAGACACAGGCATTTGCTTCCCCCCCAGACCATGTTCTGTCATCCACTTGCTTAAGCTCATCAGGTATGTCATGTGTTGTTTTCCCTTGTCCCTCTTTCCCTCTATTTGACCTGTGAGTATCAGATTCTCCAAGCCTTCCTTCCTAATTATGTGTCCCAGAAACTTCAGCTGCCTCTTCCTGATGTTAAGTATAAGCCTCCTCCTTGATTGCAACCTCTTTAAGATGACGTTGTTGCTTGCACGCTCAGTCCATGATATCCTTAGCATCCTTCTGTAGAACCACATCTCTGTCACCTCAAGTCTCTTCTTCCTCTTTGAGGAAATCGTTCAACATTCACTGCCATAAAGAAGAACAGATGTCATGTAACAGCTCAGTATTCTTTTCTTTGTTACCAAAGAAATCCTCCTGTCTCTTAATACTCTGCCTAGCTTTTGGAATGTGTCCTTGGCCATTCCAGTACATCTTCAGATCTCCACATCGCACTTACCATCCTCTCTCAAAACACGTCTGCTTGATTCTAGTGTTCCCAACCTGCAAATCGAATTTTGGGCTCATCGTCTGATGACCATGCATTCTGTCTTCTTGTAGTTTATGCTTAGTCCTTTCTTCTCACTCTCTGTCGCTACCTTCTTTTGGAAATTTTTTAATTTCTTTTCCATGTCAGCTATCAGTAGTGTCATCTGCATATCTTATGTTGTTAAGATTGTGGTCGCCGATGCTAAATCCCAGCAGGGTTTCCAACTCTCACAGAATTGCCTTGCTGTATAGGTTGACCAGGTCAGGTGAGAAGGCGCATCCTTGCCTTATGTCCCTTTCTATTTTTGTATCTTCACTGAACTTCCCTGTGCATGTTGTTTGCTGCCAGTATAGGTTCTTGATTATTCTGATAGCTTACTCGAATATATCAAAATTGCTGAGCAGTTCCATCAGATCCTTGTTGCATACTTTGTTGAAGGCCTTTGCACAGTCTGGGAAACATAGTTACATGTCCTTCTGCATCTGTATTGCTCTCTCTGATAACATTCTGAGCATGAGTGTCGTGTTCTTTGTTCCAGTGTCTTTAACGAACCCCCACTGTTCTTGTCGTATCTCTTGCCTGATTCTGCTGAATGCTTTATTCAACAGAATATGCATGAGTTTTGTCACATGGCTTATTGTTCAGTGAAGTTCACATTCCTTTGTGCCTGGTTTCTTAGGCATAACTATGAAGATAGATCTGCTGAGGTCTTCCAGTATATCCTTGCTGTTGTAGATTTCATTTGTTATTTCAGTGATCTTGTCTATGCCAGAATCATCTGAGGCTGTCAGCATTTTCATTACAATTCCGTCTGGCCCAGCTGCCTTGTTTCTGTTCAATTTGGCCAGTATGGCTTTTCAGAATTCCAGGTCCATCGATAGTTCTGTGTATTGCTGGTTGTTCCCTTTTGTCGTGGAAAATTTCTCCAATATACTCACTCCAGCTTTGAAGAATTTTTTTCTTCTCTAATATGAGTGTTCCATCCTTTGATTTTAGACAGCCTGTTGATGAGCATGTTTTTTGTCCTGTTAGTTGTCTTATTTGTCTGTGCATGTATCTTGTTGGTAGAACTCAATCTCTCTATTTCTGCACATTTTTCATTGAGCTATTCTTCTTTAGCTTGCCTGCATTTGGTCCTTATTTCATTGTGTTATTTTCTGTACTCTGTTCTGTATCTTGGCAGGGTTTTTCTGTTTGCTTTCCATCATGTCAAGAAACTTGTCAGTCATCCAATAATTTTTCCTTCTTTGTCCTGTCTCCTTTGGGATGATATCATTTGCTGATGTCACTAAAGTGTCTCTTAGTGCATCCCATTTTGAGTTTCCATTGTGTGCCTTGTATCTTCGTTTCATATTGTCCATATATATTATTTTTAGGCTAGGATTGCTCAGGAGTTTGTTGTATTGCAGGTTGGGTGCTGCATTAGGCTTCTTCAAATAAAATGGGCTCTCTGGCATGGTTCTAACCTGTGTCCTTCATTGTAGGGCCAAATGGCTGTTTGATCTGACATACTTTCTTTGTAGATCAGTTTAAAGTATCACAATGCACCAAGGTTCAATACTCTTCTTAAAGAATGTACAACTTCTCATTCAGATTTTCTCAAAAATAGGGTAATTGACCTTTTTTGATCTATTTTGCTCTCTGTGTCTGAGCAGCTTAAAGCATGCTGGATCAGATGGTGGTTTTCCTACCACGGGGGATGCAGATTCAAGCTCTCCTTGGGAACACATTTTCTTTATTAAGTCTCTCGAATGTGCTGACTGGTAGATGTTCAAATATCTGTATCCACTAAAAACAACATTTAGAATAATAAGAATTAATCTTGAATTAAAAATAAAATCCAATAATTCCTTATATATATTTATCACTTAAAACATTATTTTAAAGGAGGGACAGTGGAATAGTGAAAAGTAGCTTGGATTGAGAAATCGGAGAGTCGAGTTTGAATTCCAGTCAAATCCATTACCTTCACATACTAATGCCCTTGGGAAAGGTATTAATAATCTTCTTCTCCTTCCAGCTATGAGTAAATAGCAGGACATACTGGGTTCTACAGCCTTGGATTGCAACTGATCTAGGAGAAGGACAACTCTGAATTCAAGACCTGTGGAGGGTCGTTTGGGGACTTTGTGGCATGTAGTGCACCAGGTCTCTGTATTCGGCCCTTCAAAAAGTGTGGTTGGTTCTTCACAAAGCCTTCACCACTATAATCAAATCACATGTGCTGGTGTCTGGCTGTTGGTTCCTAGGAACTGAGCTGCTTGACCCTCATATGTCGAATATGACGGGAGAGTCCACCAAACTTTATTTTTAGTGAATACGTATAGTTATTTAAATAAATTGTTTTTGTCTACTGGCCTCAATATTTGAGAAATTTTAAAGAAAAAGATGGGCACTCCAGCAGGATTGTAATCTACCTTACCTTTTGCTGGAGAAACTGTCATTTGATCTGATATGCTTTACACTGACTCGGCCACGAAGGATGTCGCCAATCAAGCAAAATTTTGCCTTATAAGTGCAAACTTTCTCATTCCAGACTCTTGAAAGTTCATATCTGCTAATTTTTTATCTGAATGTCAAAAAAGCAATTTAAAAAAAAAAGTAATGTGCATTTATATTTATTAATTTGACAGATTTTTTTCATGTTAAATTTTTTTTTCAGTAGATACCCGTATTTGAGTAGATACTCAGTTTATTTTTTAAACCGTATATCTATTCATTTTATTTTATGTGTATCCATTAAAAATAATGTTTAAATATTATTGTTAATCAGTCGGATTGATAAATATAAAATATATATTTAATCAATTCGCAATAAGCAAGCAAAGGTGATAAAGCAACTAAGATGCAAATAGAGGGTGTGTGAAAGAGAACGAGAAGACTTTAGAAGTAACTGGAAACACAGTCCTAAGCTGGAAACAAGGCATAAACCTTCACTCATGTGAACTGGATGATAAGTAAACCTATCTACTCTTACACACACACGCCTCTTCCTTATGCATGTTGCTAACAATCTCAGAGTCTGCAATTGGTATGGAAGATTTTCCCAAATTTTCATTTTTGGCACCAAACCATAATATATTGAAGGTTTGATGAATAAGTCTAGCCTGGCACAGCTGAATTTTGATCTGATGTTTTAAAAATATTCAATCTATGCGAGAAGTACCTGTGAAAATATTGTGGTTCTCCTATTAGAATTTTCTGAAGACTTAATTCTTGAGTTAAAGATTGAAGAAGCTTATAGCTCAAGTTCTATGGCAATAAAATATTCATAGAAATCTCTCTATCGGATTGTTAAATATTTGAGCTTAATAACTTTAACCAAATATTGCAATAACAATCATAAATATGAATGCTAGTCATTATTTAAAGAAGGGGGAACAAATGAAAAGATCTGAAATTGATAAATTTTCTATTTCACGGAAAGAGATATTATACATATCAGTGTTATTTCTTTTATCTTTTCTTATCTCTTTCTTTTTCATTTTTGCACTGAAACCAAATAGTGTCTCTGATATGTTTTTTTTTTTCTGTCTTTTCATGCAATCAAAACACAATAATCTATTATTTATGAGGTATTAGGAGGGCATAATTATGAGGTATTGTCAGGACATAATGAACATATGCGCTAAGGAGATACAAGCAGAATTACATATGTTTCCTGTTCACTATTAAATTAAGTGCATTGACAAAGGAGAAAATTTTCGGTATTGTTTTTGTACTGACAAAGAACCTTAACTTTTCTGTCATAAATTCCTTGTAATTATTGTATTTTTCTTTCTTCCATGGCTTTTTCTTCCTTTGTCCTAATTTAACAGAAAAGGTCACAGCCACAAATGACATTCTGAATTATAAATATGCAGAAATATAAGAGAAGAGAAAAATAACAAATGCATTTTCTGTTTTGCATATTTTCTGAAAGGATTTTATTTAACAATTTATTGATTTTCAAAAGAAAACTAAAAACTGTACAACTTCTTTTACGTGTTCCATAATTTGTTCAATGAAAGATTTTGTTCCAAAACAAGCAATGAATCTGAAAGGAAAGAAAGTTGTTCAGTTTTTATATATATATATATATATATATATATATATATATATATATATAATATTTGATGGGGGTGGCAGGGGAAAACTTATTGGAACAATATTTAATTTGGTATTGTTAATATTTCTTTTATTTTGTCACTTGCTTAAAGAAATAGATGTTGGTAGTGAAATAGCTGGAGGAGATATTCTGCAAATTTTTGATTTGTGATGCATTGAAATCAGATGGAAAAATACAGATGAAGATTGATAATCTTGTGTTTTTTGTAATCATTTTGATTGCTTTTTGATTGATTTCAAGTATTTAAGGTAAAAAGCTGGAAGACAAACTGAAAGTAATAAAAACAAATATAACTATGGAAGCCTTAAATGGACATATTCTTATACCTTAAATTAGAACTTTAAAGGTTGGCTATGTATAGATGCTGTTCAAGTATTTAAAATCGTTTTACGATATTTTATTTTTCATTGACGAAATATAAAAATAGAAATTTTTGATCAGTTGTGAACCTGGAATTTAAGAAATACATACAAATACAAATTTGCAGATTAATTTCCAGTTATGATTAGAATTATTTTCAGGACAAATATTTTCTTGGCTGAAATGTAAGGGACAACTTTTTCTACATTGTGTTTTAATACAGACGAATTCAGTTGCAATGTATGAATTTGTATTTTAAAGGGATTTACAGATCATGAGTTTACTTGGACTATGGAAGTTTAAAAAGAGAAATAATTACTGTAAAATTGATTGAAAGATTACTTCAAGTTAAAAATTCCCAACTCCATGAGAGCGTCTCTCAGTGCCTGCTTGGTCTCATGCATTCTACTGACCTGAGGTGGAACTACATTGAATCAATAGCTTCATCTACCACGAGGAAAGTTGGTTCTTTGTGTCATCCCAGGTTTTTCTTGCCCGAGTCCATCCTTCAAATCTAAAATCTACCATTCATCCTTGCATTGAATAATGTTACCAAATATGATCTGGCGCCCCCACTCTTCATCTCGAGGTTCTCGACAAAATCTAGAAATGGATATGCAATTTGATAGGTCCTGATCTGGCATCTTGTCTAGTCACTTTCTCACAGACATGCTGTGGCTTCCCTCTGTCTTTTCTGCAGATATTTTCATGGCAGCCGCTCTGACAAGCTACTTTTACTGGTAGCCCAACTGCATGAATTTAAGTGTGCTACTAGGTTGGCATCTCGTTCCCATTCTTTCACTGTCAAAACAGTCAAATGTAGCCACCTCTTCTACTCCAACAGCTTCTTCTCTTGCACTTCTTGACAGTGGAACTCCCTTCCTCCTACTTGCTTCCCTAATAGCTATAATCTTCAAATATTCAAATGTAATGTCAATCAGCATCTGATGCCTTAATCTCGATCCCCGTCTTTCTTTATGTCCTTTCCACAAACACCCCTCTTTACTCTTGCTCTCACTCTCTGTTACCTCTTGTGTGCTAGTGACAATCCCGCCTTGCTTGGGGTTAAATAAAGGATGTTTCATTAAGATGGATCAAAGTCATCAGTAAATAAATCAGTGTTATTGGTTAAAATTAATTTATTTCTCTATTGGATCATGTTATTTAAGTCATGGCAACTATATGTGAAAAATAATACTGCCCAAATGTCCACCAAATCTGAAAGGAAAAAAAATCATTAGATGCTTAAACTTAATTTGGATTTAAAATCAGTCCAAGTTATTAGAACACCCTTTACTTTAAAAAAAAAAAAATGAAAAATTTTCTGCAGATGTTTTATACATAAGAGAAGAATCTGTACAAATAAAGGTTTTGCACCCAGAAACAAATACATGTTTTAAAAAATAATGGATGTTCTTTCTTTGAATACAATAGTTATTCTATCCAAGTTGTTTTGATAATAAAATTGATCACTATTTAATAACATGACTAAAACTAGTAGAAGGCATTCTTCACTTTACAGGCCAAGTTATAGTACCTTTTATGGCCAGAACTGTATGCCTGTCTGAGATCTTGTTGTTCCACTGGGAGTGAAATTTCTTATTTTTGTTTTTGGGCTTGCAGTTGTAGTTCGAGTCAGCTGAAGAAATACAAAGATAAAAAGTAGATATTAAGACCATAATTAATTTGGTTCGAAAAGTTATTCCTCTTTATCTTGGTATATTTTTTCGTCACTAAGATCTTATTACAATTAAGACACAATTTGGTGGAGATTCACATCCATCACTGCCCACTTTATCAAGAAAGATGTATGAAATGTTATATGCATTTAATCATTTTTTTCTTTAGTTGTTCTTGGAAGCATTATCAATAGTTATGTGTGTGTATTTTTTTTTAATACCATGTCCCTTCAGAAAAAGTACAATAATGACTCTCTACATATTTTATATCTGTGAATTACTATGTTTTCTTGGGAAAGGTAATGAATTGATTTCTCATTGCCTCCTCCATGGTTTGGAATTCAATATTTACCTTCTGTAGATCAGCTGCCACTCAAAGCTATAGAGCCCAGTCTACCCTGTTATTCAGTTATTTTATTTATAGTTGGAAAAATAGATTAATGCACTTAAGGAAGGTATTAATGTGAAAGTGAACACAACTGACTAGCAAAGAATTTGAATTCTGCTAATTTCACTTTCTCTTAATATCTGTTACACTACCTGTGCATATATATATATATATATACACACACACACACACAATGGTGGATTCTGTTGTCAATTATGATATACGAGAGTTCAGATCAGGACTGAACTGCTAGATTTCCCACAGATGATTTGATTTTAGTGGTGAAGCCTTTTTTAGAACCAGCCATGCATTTTGGAGAAACTGATAACAGATAAACGCTGCATGTATTTTTTGAAATGTTTAAATAACCCTCAAGTTTTATTAGGATGGAATTTGATCATTCTGGAATAATATCTAAACCTTGGGGCAGTCTTGCAAAGACATTGTTTGAATTAAGTTTTTTTTACTCCCAAAATAACTGCCACTCAAGGCAAGAGAGCCTAGCTTGCACTACTATTTAACCCATAGCTGGGAGAAGATAGATTCATACATTTTTCAAGACCTTTAGTGCAAAGTGAATGAAAGAATAACCTGCTGGAATTTGAACTTGCCATGCAAATTCCACACACACACACCATGCTACAGGTGAGGAATAATGTGTATATTTATTAATATATACTTAATAGCTCTGTTATATTACAATGAGTACTATTTTATTAACATCAGCACTAATGTGCACTATATATATCTATATATATATATATATATATATATATATATATATATTATTATGAAATGGACAAAGTCCTACAATTATTTCAAAGACATTTTTATGTTTATACATTCTTTTTTATAGATACAAATATTTAAGTAAATGCTCTGTTTATAATAAACAGTTGTTTAATACTGTTTATTATAAAACAGAGCATTTACTTAAATATTTGTATCTATAAAAAGAATGTATAAACATAAAAATGTCTTAAAATTTATATATAGTGTTGCATGAAGCACATCAATATGGTACTCGATTTTTTGCCATGTTCGCTATAGCATAGTCTCATCAATGGTTTATCATTAGGCACGAGTGCCTGTAAGAGTTGCACTTTGCAAGTGTACAACTGCAAGTTATGTGTAGGACTTTTTGTACTGTTGAATGTGGCAGCTGTAACAAGTCTGGAAGCAGTATGGATGAATTTTGTAGGAGAATTCTGAAAGGTTTGTCATGCATGATCAATATTTTCCTCAGATGTTCTTGGTCATCCACTCCTTCCTTTATCCAATGCTCTCTATATCTCCATAAATTTCTTGTGCCATGCACAAATTGATGGACATGACTGTGGATCTCTTTCCTACTTAGTTATTTAATATCACTGAGTCTGTGTATCTGATTTTGTTCCAATGAACACTGACACACATTGTGCCTTTTCTTGAGGAGTGGCTATTTTTGGGGATTCAATTAACAGTACCTCTTTCATCAACAAGACACCTGAAATACATAAATACTCATATTCAAATAGATGCTCCATTTAATAAATAAACAGTATATTTATTTCTTTTTCCTTACCATCCTGAATATTCGAGATATCAAAAAAAAAATATGTGCTCCCTGGCAGGATTTGAACTTGTCCAATGGTCAGAGAGAACCATCATTAGATCCAATGTACCATAACTGACTGAATTACAGAGAACTTAGCTGATCAGGGGGGGGGACTACTGTTTAATAAATAGTGTCTACTCAAATATGATTATTATCTAAAAATAACATTTAAATTGATAACATGGTTTTGTTGGACAGTGGGTTCCCTAGATAAGCATCAATGGCTAGGGTGAAGAGTCCCATTGATGGAAACAGTGGTCACATATCCATGACCTAGGCAAGCTGCTAAGTTGTTTGAAATCAGCTGTTGGTTGATCTGGAGAGAGATACGCTCCACCACTTGTCTAAGACATGCTAAGCATGAGCCAGATATTTTGTGGGAAATGATCAGGGTGCTCAACTGTGCAGTGATCCTATGACCACACCCAGTTATGAGACTGATAATAATATCATGTTTAGATCTTTATGTAAAACTAACATAAGTCTCTTTATTGATGGATGCCATTTCTGCAAACATTCATTATCGATTATTTCAAATGGTATGTTAATTTTAAAAAATTTTTTTTTTTTAATAAATGTTCTTACTGGTTCTTGAGATGCATAAGATTTCACAATGTTTGTCATTTTGAAAATTCTCTCAGCCTTCTGAAAACCTTTTGTGCCAATTGAAGACACATGCAGGTGACACCTGCTTTTTCTTTTTAAATTTCAGTTAGCAAGCAAAAAAAAAAAATTGACAGCATTTTTTTCTATTTCAACAAAGGCTCAAAATTATTTTGCTTTTTATTTTGAATTGACAATTTTTAACAATACAGTAAAAAAAAAATAAATCAACTGATGCATAACAGTGAATTCAAAACATGGACGGACTGAAAATTGAAAGGGGTTTTTATTCTTGTCCCTTCATCCACAAATACAAAATGGTTTGCCCATGTGTGTTGTGATTTAACTTCTCACCATAGCTTTTTTTTTGCCTTGTTATGGATAGCAACTGAAGAGTAATCTGGCAAAATAGCATCAGACATAAAATGGGATACAGAGTAGTGTTATTGAATTTCATCATGCAGAGAAAAGAAGTTTATGCCTATAATTAATTCATGCTTCTGCAAAATTTCTGACTTTTATAATATATTCATTAAAGAAATGATTTTTTTCTAACCCAGATTGATATATGTATAATGAAAGAAGAAAAGTGAAAAAAATATAGAGCAAAACTGATAGCAATATATAGTATATATTGAAAACCTGCTGCATTTTATATATATATATATATATATATAGTCAACTCTCCTGTCGAATTCGATGTATGAGGGTCAAGCAGATCACTTCCCAGGAAACCGACACGCTACACTTTTTGAAGGACCAAATACAGAGACCTGGTGCACTGTGCCACAAGGTTCCCAAACGACCCCTTGCAGGTTTTGAATTCAGAGTTGTCCTTCTCCTAGATCAGTTGCCATCCAAGGCTATAGAACCCAGTCTCTCCTGCTATTTACCCATAGCTGGAGGGAAAAGAAGAGGATTCACGCGTTTCCCTAGGGTATTAGTACATAAGTGAATGTAATGGATTCGACTGGAATTCGAACTCGGCTCTCCGATTCCTCAATCCAAGCTGCTAACCATTACTCCACCGTGCCTCTTATATATATATAAAAAAAAAAATGTGTGTGTGTGCATGTATTTTTCATACATATTTATGTCTTCTTTTTCTTTTTTTAGGACCAGATATATCATGAAAATATAAGTAATAAATAATATTCGGACTATATATAAATTTAAATGAAAAACAAAATGCAAGAACTGTTTTTTTTAAAATTTGATTTTCCTTGTTTCTGCTTAAGAGACTATATATTTGGGACCAATGAGTGGAGATATTGTTCAAATATTAGTAATTAAGCACTTGTACACAGTAAGTTAATGAAAAAATTTAAAACACACTTAAAATTTTCTAAAAATTCTTAAATTCTCTAAACGTTAAATAGTTTTAGCCTCCTAGCTTAGTAGGAGTTAATTAAACTAAAAATGCTATGAAACTTCAGTCAGTTAAGTGCCATATGTAATACACACTTAAGTGATCATGTCTCTTTCAGTTCACAACTGATTTGACATTTCTTTCTGCAATAGATGCATTACCAACCAAGACAATAGGTCCCAATCTGTCCTTTTATTAATCTCATAGTTTGGTCGGTATGAAGTGATGGATTCATGCCTTTCCCAAGTGTATTTGTGCCCAAGTGAATGTAACAAACCCAAATAGAATTTGAACTTGGCTCTCGGATTTCTCATTCCGAGCCGTTATCAATTACACCATAATTCACATCTACACATGAAATTTACTAATTATTAAATCTAGAGGGTGGCCCAATTTTTTAGCCTATAGTGTATATTTAATTATTATTCATTTTAGATTATCATTTCTTTCATCTTATTTCTCTTGCATCTTATTGCAATTATCAAGCCATTACTTTTATGTTCATTTGTAAGTTGCTAATAATGACAGTCTTGAGAGTTAATTTCCTGCCAACTATTTCGTTGCAGAAATTATGTAAAATCATTTTTTGTAAAAAATTTTTTTTTTTAATCATTTTTCTTAATTGATTCTTATGTGCATTATTTGTTGTTTAAATATTCAAGCTACAGGCAAATGTCAAATAACTTCGAGCATCAAATATGGCCGCTTTCTACTCTAAAAAATATTTAAATACTTAGAAGGAAAAACAAAACAAAACAATGCATCCATAAATTTATGTTGAAGAAAATTTAAATAATTCATCCTGGTTGTCATTCAAACAATTTTGATGCTTAATCTGATTTTAATTAGCTGCCAGCATGTTTCTTGAAATAATTCATTTTCTGTATTCTCAAATTATCCAATGGGAATAAAATTTACGTCTACACATAATACCTTCATTTTGATATGAATTATTGGAGTTTGAATGGAGTATGATAGAAGTGACCAGATCAATATGACATTCCATTTCTGAAATTGTGGAATGTTTTACATTTTTTGATTATGGTGTCATATGTGTACCAGAAATATATGATGGAAGCATTAATTCCCACTGTGAACAAGGTAGCGGCCAACCCTGTGACTAGTGATATATGGCAATAATTGTCTCTGGTAACAAACAAAAAACATTAGCTCAGATGACAACCACATTCAATGCAGGATTTAGCACAAATAAGCAGAAGGTCTGTTCAGTCTTCTTTAGCCACTAGGGGATATAGAAGATCTACCAGGGTGGCCATGTTAACACTACAACACTGACATTGTTAATTGCATCTTAAGGGTATGACAGTGTGTGGTGTGGTCAGTTATGAATGTTGTTTTCCATCCTTGGGTTGATTGCTGTCTTAGCGAAAAGACAAACCAGACCACCTGCTTGTTACAATAGGAGCAATTTTCATAATCCTAACTCTCACTGTGGGTTCATTCTGTTTTCATTTTTCAATTCATTTTTGCCAACAAAAATATAATTCTCATCTTCCTCTCTTTTTGCCAGTTACGTGTTTTCTCATTTTCCAAGAAAGAAATAAAACCTTTTCTCTGCCTGACAGATTTTTGATAGATAAAAATAGTAAACCCTTCGTGCATCATTCCAATTTGTATTTGGGCAACAATCGAGATAGCCTTTTTGTTCACTTCCACATTATTAGAGAAAATATCTGCCATTCTATCTTCCAGTTTATATTCCATTTTGGACTTAACCTTTTTTTCTGCTCAGAATTAACGTTTAGCCACCTTACAGCCTCAATGTGACAAACCGACAACTTGTGGAATCAATGATACATTAAGTTGTTACACTTTACTGAGCTAGAAGACATCCTACAAAATACTGGGTTTCTATCTCACGACTTTTGTTACATCATGGTAAGATACTTCTCAAAAAAATCTCTGTTTCCATTTTTTTAATAGTTTAATTGAATGCAAACTTGAAGTCTTTCTAAAAAGAACTTCACAACATTTAGTTACTGCGATTAAAAGAATTTTTTTATCAAAAAAAAACGAAAAACTATCAAGCTATTTTCTCACACCCTGAAAACTAATTCCATGAGTATCCAGAAGCATCTGGTTTTGTTTCCTAAGCATATGTACCTTTTTAGTTTGAGGTTTTAAATTTAGTTACTTTTTATTATGTATTAGTATTGACTACCAATTTTAGATTCTTTATCCTGCGGAAATTCTATTGTGTCGTTGATCAGTGCCTGGCAACCATCATCTCCAGAAACTCAATACAGCTTCCCTTAATCGTTAAGCTTTAAAATACTTTTGAGTACAGCTTTTTTTTCCTGTAGTTTATTAGATTTCTCTTTTGTTTGTTTATTTTACAGGAGCAAATCAAAAGATAAGTAGGGAGACTTGATCTAAATAAAGTGGAAAACCATTTGATTTTTCTGTTTAGCTTCATTCGTTTCTGGTTGCGATAGAGAAGTAAAATCAATGTTGCTACAAATTGAATCTAAAATGTATTTTGGATGAATAGAGAGAGATGCAGATTAAGATTCTTGTAGGAAACAGCAAATTTTAGTTATAAAATATGCAAGACTATTATTAATATAAATAAAAATAAATGACACTAAATAAAGGCAATTAATTCTTGGCTCTGTATGACAAGCAAAAAAGACACTAATACTTAACAACAGGAAGATACTGTTTGAATTCCTATGGCACATAATGAGGAAAGAGGGCTTGGAAAATTTGATACTCATAAGATTGAAGACAAGAGAGACAGAGAAAACTAATGCATAACCAAAAAAAGTCAAGCTTGAGTAAATGGATGGTAGAAAAAGGTTTAGGAGAGATAGAAAAAAGACAAAATTTACAAAAGACTGGAAATTGTGGAGAGCCTTGATCACTAATTTCCTGAAGGGAAACAGCACATAGAAGATGTAGTTTATATTTGTAATCAACCATTATGCATATATATTATTGTTTTAAATATCAGGCATGTATATTCAATTGGGATATATTGATATATCTCTATAAATTATTCACTGGTTCCACACAAATAGAACCATTTGGAGAAGAGAAAAAAAGGTTATGCTTCTTTATTTCAAACATACAAACATCAATACATTTAAACCTTTCTTTTCACACACTTCATTTTCTAACTGTCTGGAGGCAGTTTGATTCCAGTATAGGTTCAATATCATTTAAAGATCCTTCCCAAATATGTAAATACTTACAGATGAAGAAGAGACTTGAAGCAACTGAAATGTAGTTAGGATGCTGAGAATATGGGAAGATGATAAGGAAAGAAATTTTGGAAAATGTGATACTTATATAGGACAGATTGAAGACAAGAGGGACAAATGAAAATTATACATAACCTATATAGTGAGTAAATGCATGACATAACATGTTTAAAACAGATATAGTTTATATTTGGAATCAACCATTATGCGTATATATTATTCTCTTTAAAGAATCTGGTGTATATTGAATTGAAGCACGTTAGTATTACTCTTGCATTACTCGGACTGTTGTACTCATCTTCTTTCCCATATTCACAATATTTTGGCTGTTGTACACTCTGGCCTTCTTCAGGTGATTGGAATTTTGAACTGAACCCTTTATTTCATCCACTGGGGTAGATTGTTCTAGTTCCATGATTGCTAATATTCTGAATGCACATAGAACAAAAATTGTGTAGTGTTTTTGTAGCAGATGATATTAACAACTGAGATAGAAACTGCATACTCTCATAGAATAGTACCCTGTATTTTTTAATATATGGACAATTTGAATGCCTATAATGATACAGGAGTAGTAAAATGCTAGCAAATATCATATATATATATATATAATATATATATATATATATATATATATATATATATATATATTAGCAAATTTAGTAAGTGTTGAAAAATATTGTCTAAAGGTAACATTATTTACATTATTCGGACTATTGTCCTCATCTTTGTCACCATATTTATCACAATGTTTCGGCTGTTGTACGCTCCGGCCTTCTTCAGGTGGTTGGAATTTCGAACTGAACCCTTTATTTTTCTCACTGGGGTAGACTGTTCTAGTTCCATGTGCCATGTTTGATGGATGTCAGTTATCTCCTGCTAATTTCTGTCTGAAAGTTCTCCACTGCCTTAACCAGGTATTGAACTCACACTCTTTGGGTCCTGTCACTGGATCTAACCAACGCCTTTATCCACTGTGCCATGTGTCCTTGAGGCCAGAGCGTACAATGGCCGAAACGTTGTGATAAATATGGCGACAAAAATGAGGACAATAGTCTGAATAATGTAAATAACGTACATAAAACCTCATCTTAGAAATATAGACAGACATTAAAAGTAACATCGTGAAACTTGTACTTGATTACATAAGTATTATGAACATTTTATTTATTGATAATTCACAATTATTGGTCTAGTTATCAATTGAGCACTTTGGTTGGCAAAATTCTGCTTCCCTTGACATATGTAAAATTATGCAATTTAATGTATCAATATGTGTTATTTCATTATTATTAATAGCTCTTGTGTATTTTACAGTTGGTCACTTCTTGCAGGACATTGCATTTAAAAATTTAGCATATTTAATAAGCATCTATAAATATGTTAGGTCAATAATACAACTTTGGAAAATGAGAGAAAATAGAAAAGAGATCATGGAATGATCAAAAACAAAAATTTTAAATATTGGCAAGAAAAAAATAAATAGGTTTTAAGAATGCTTTGCATGAGCTAATACTGCTTGTTGGAAGTTGATGTTTTGTCTGATAGCAAAATGAGAGAAAGAAAGAATGAATTATCCTTTACATGTCTAAAATAAAGACTAAAAACATTGTTGAACAAACTTTAATAGAATTTAATAACAAATATGACAATTAAGTAAAAAAGAAAAAGGTGTACTTAGTAAGGTTGGATAGAATTTGTAAGAAGTCTAGAGAAATAAAGTTCAGTTAAAATAAGTGTCTCTATATGTGTGAGTGAGTGCATAATATATATCAGTATGAAGATATGTATGTATGTGAGTGAATGCATATATATTTATGAATATAAGTAACTCACTTAGTAAGTTTATTTTTTCTGCAGTAGATGGGTAAGTATTTTATCTCACTTTGCTCGATCACTCTATATGGTATGAGTTCTCACTCTTACTAGAACGATGCCAGGTTTGAATTCCAGTTGTTACATTCACTTATGGGCAAATAACTTTTGGAAGGGTATGAATCCACCTCTTCTCCCCTAGCTATGGATTAAATAGTAGAAAAGACTGGGGTCTTCACACTTGGAAAAGGACAACTCTGAATTCAAAACTGTGTGTAGCCCTGTTAAGACACATACTAAGCAGCAAAGGGGTCATTGAATTCACAATGATTAATCCCTACAATGGTGAAAAAAGAAACCAACACAAACTGTAAAATAAACAGATCACCCCACACTGTCAATAAAGGAGAAGGTGGATCATGTTATATTATATTTCAAATCTAAGAATTCCCTCTGATTCACACTATATTAAACTTTTCACCAATCAGACTTGAACATTAGCTCAGGTTGATTTTGGAACCATGGTATTGCTCTAAATTTAAAAGTTGTTGTTTGACATGATAAATAGTGATAAAAGATATTTTTTCTAAATTGTTACCATTTTTTGGGGATCAAATTAAGTTTAGGTGTGGAAAGAGCAGTTAAATAAACTGCTGAAGCTTCACAAATTATATATGGACAAGAAGCAAGGAACAAGCACATATTACTAAATCACTGTGTCATCAAATAAGTCCTTCATTTACTGAACAGTTTAAGCATATTATAAAGTAATACATTATACAGTACCGTATTTTTAGTGTGATTTTCAGTAAAGAATGCAAATTTAAAACATTGTTTTATAATTTGTACTCAGCTGTATCATGGTGTCATATACACTTTTATCTATTTTTTTTGTTTTTATTAATTATGATCTGTCAAATTGTGTAAGATGTCATTCATTGATTAAACTTTTTTGTAATCTTTTACACAATTTTCAGCTATGAAATACAGTAAAAAATTGCCTAATTTGCTTGTGGCGATTCATAATTAGATTTCTGGTTTTTAATATATTTTTCACTCAATGTAACTAATACAACAAACTTTATTTGGATTTTTTTCTTGAAATAGTAAAATTTTCAATTCTGTTTGTAAGCAAAAACATGTGGTAATTAGGTATTTCTGTACATTTTTCAGATTATCTTTAAAACTAAATGCTCAAAAATTGGTAAAAGCAATGAATCTAATTCTTGGTGACAGTACATATGACATTAATAACCAGCTTTGGCACCGAGTGCAATGTTGAATTTCTAAAAAAATGAAACATCAATCTACCCTTGTAAACATTATGATGACAAAATTACAAATAAAAAATCTGTTATCTGCACATGGCTCCACATACTACTTTTGATTTGCAAAACAAATATTACATTTAAAATTTAAATTAATCATCCAATCACCGGAATAGATCAAAGTGTAAAAACAGAATATTGATTACAAGCCCTCCAAAATGTTCAGCAACAGGCAATTGTTCACATTCTCATGGAATTCATCATGGCATTATTCTCCTTCCTCCCAATACTGCACTGGGTGCAGGCATCAAAGGACTTAACTGCAAAAAGAAATCCTCCCCCAAACACAGCTTTCTACAAAGATGATTGATCTTTATAAGACATTTTCTAAGCCATTTTTATTTTACTAAACTTTGTTTTGTGCTACCATACATATGTCAGTTTCCTGTACTACCATCATTATCATCATCATTCACATCATATCTGATGGTAATGGCCACTCATCGAAGCCCACTATAATCTACAGTTCAATCATCCACTCATGGCCACATCATGTTGAAACATTGGTTCCCATGTAATCACCAAAGTTAAGCAACATCAAGCCTGGTGACTGTTTGGGAATGGCAGGTGCTTATGTTTGGATGTACAAGTGGTGTAATGGATAATGACTTAAAATTGTTAATTGGAGAACCGTGTTCCTATTCCCATTGGGATTTTTTTATGTTCACTTATGTACAAATACTCTTGGGAAAGTTATAAATCTACCTCTTCTCTCCCCAACTATGGGTTAATTAGTAAGACTTGTATCACCAAAACCATTATTATTCCCCACTTACACACACACAAGTTCTTACATTCTAAAATATTTTCTGGCTTTCAATAATGTGGAAAGTGTTGATAATCCATAGAAAATGAATGAATGAATTAATCAATTGACCCTCCACTCTAATACAGCATTCAATATGACATTGGTAGTAGACCCAACATAATAACTGGCACAAATCCCAAAGAATATGTTCTAACAGGGAAATTCAGCATTTTTCCCAGTAGGTACGTGGCTGCATAATTAGAACATTAGCATTCTGACCATAAGACGCACTTTAAATCTCACCATTGTCAATTTGTCAAGAAGTTGGCTCCACTATACAGCACCATTGAGAAGTGCCTGAAAACCCACACTACAAGTTGACCCAACCCAAGCCAAGTCAGTGAAACTGGTTAGACAGAATTTTTCTGAATCAGTCTATGCTTGTGCTAGCACAAACTTACAAGTCATTGATACTAAGGTTTTAGTTCAACAGCTGCTCAGAGATTACATGCTCTCTCTCTCTCTCAGAGATTGTAACTAAGGTCTGTACAGTATAGCTGCAGTATAAATCACAGGTTTTCTCTATGTATGCTCAAAATACATAAATATCCCTTACTAGGTGTCTTTGACAGGGATTAATTAGCTGAACAGCCCAGCAGATTGAACTATTCAGAAACAAGCAGGCATTATTATTATTACTATTATCATTACTATTATCATCTTTTCCTTTGATTTCTAGTGTATACTTATTTCCTTCTGGGTTTCAACCAAAGTTCAAAGATGGTATTATGACATTTTCCACTGAACATTTTTGTTAAACAAAAAAATAAAACACCCTAAGAGCAAAACCATTTTTCTGCACATTCATTATGGGTTCCTTGTCCAAATTTATCAGCTATCTCTCCTAACTTCACCCTGCCTACTTTAGCATTCAGATCTCCCATGTAAAGAAAACCACACACTGAAATAAGGACCAAATGCAGGCGGGCTAAAGAACAATGGCTTAATGAAAAATGTGTGGAAATAGACAGAGTATCACAGAGATGCATAAAATAGGGAAACTAACAGTACAGGAGATATGCTCATGAACAGACTGCATAAAATCCAAGGATGGAACACTCATATTAGAGAAAGAAAAAAATTCTTCAGTGCTGGAATAAATATATTGGAGAAATCTTCCATAATGAAAGAGAACAACCGGCAATACACAGAAATATCAACGAACTGGAAATGCTCAAAACCAAAGTGGAAGCTGCACTGGCTAAACTGAACAGAAACAAGGCAGCAGGGCCAGACGGAATTGTAATAGAGATGCTGACAGCCTGAGATGATTTTGGCATAGACAAGATTGCAGAAATAATAAATGAAATCTACAACAGCAGTGATATACTGGAAAATTTAAGCAGATCTATTTTGATAGCACTGCCTAAGAAACCAGGTGCAAACAAATGTGAACTTCACCGAACAATCAGCATAATGAGCCACATAACAAAACTCATCATCTGTATTCTGACGAATAGAGCATGCAGCAGAATCAGACCAGAGATTGGACAAGAACAACGTGGGTTCATTAAAGACACCTAAACAAGTAATGCAGTATTTATGCTATCAGAAAGAGCAATACAGATGCAGAAGAATACGTACCTGTGTTTTATAGATTATGCAAAGGTGTTGGACAAAGTACACCACAAAGATCTGTTAGCACTGCTCAGCAACCTTGCCTGTATGTGGATAAAAAGTGATTTCAATAGATATACAAAAATAGAAATGGGCGTAAGGCAAGGATGTGTCTTCTCACTGGACTTATTCAACCTATACATTGAGGCAAGGATGTGTCTTCTCACTGGATTTATTCAACCTATACATTGAGGCAAGGATGTGTCTTCTCACTGGACTTATTCAACCTATACATTGAGGCAATTCTGAGAGAACTGGAAATCCCTCCCAGATTCTTCATTGGTGGCCACAATTTTAACAACATAAGACATGCAGATGACACAGTGCTGATAGCAGACATGGAAAGGAAACTATAAACTCCCTACAGAAGGTAACAAAGAAGGGCGAGAAAAAGGGACTAAACCTTAACTACAAGAAGACAAAGTGCATGGTCATTAGCAAAAAGATGACCCCAAAATGCAATTTACAGATTGGAGACACTAAAATCAAGCAGGTACAGAAATTTAAATATCTGGAAATTTTTCTAACAGAGGATAGAAAGTGTGACAGTGAGATCCAAATACATATTGGAATGGCCAAAGATGCATTCCAAAATCTAAGCTGAGTATTATGAGACAGGAAAGTTATGTTGGAAACAAAGAAAACAGCATTGAACTGCTATGTGATATCTGTCTTCCTGTATGGCAGTGAATGCTGGACAATCTTCTCAAAGATGAAGAAGAGACTTAAAGGACCAGAAATGTTCTACAGAAGGATTCTAAGGATAACATGGTCTGAACATGTGAGCAATGATGAGGTTTTGGAGAGAATGGAAACAAAGTGGAAACTTGTATTTAACATCATAAAGAAGCAGCTAAAATTTCTGGAATACATAATAAAGAAAGAAGGCTTGGAAAATCTGATACACATAGGACAGATAGAGGGAAAAAGAAATAATAAAAAGACAAAACTTATTAGGGCCTACAAGGGACAGCAAGAGGTGGAGGGCCATGATTGCCTATATCCTAAAGGGACATGCTACATGAAAGAAGAGTAAATACATTTTACATCATTAAAGCTTTTCCTAAGGTGCGATCTATACTTAGTATACTATAGTGAAAACAATTTTTTTTGTATTTCTTTAAGGCGTGGGCTACCAGGGAATCCATCAATGATTCTGTCATAACCTTTTCCAATCAAATCCAGGATTCTAACTGCAACTGGAATTATTGTTTTTATGATGTCACATTTTTGAGATTTCCACTTTAGGATATTTGTATGTTCATAGTTTTTTTTGTTTTTTTTTTAAGGCTGTCAATGATACATTAGTCTGCAGGAAGTGCAATGTCAGTAAAAAAAAAAAAAAAAATGCATGTTCTGTTTTTGCAGTTTTTGATCACTGTCTGGGCAATTAACTTTGATTATCCTGTCTGTGTGTATTGTAAAGTCCCACAAAATTGTTACAATTCCTATGATTGTAACTGGGGGGTGGGTGGTATTCATACCAATTTTTTGGAGTTTCCTTCCCATAAAAATTGCAGATTTTCCAGTGCTGATATTGGCCCTTTCTGTCATGCTGAGTTTTATGTTCAGTTGATGTTAATACCATGCAACCTGATACAAGATGGTCAATTCTTTCTGGATATTAATACCAGAATCTGCTTTTGGGGTCAACACAATTTTTCATTGTGTTTGCTTGATAATATCTAGTTAGCAAGCATTGGTCCTGTGCAGTAAGAATATTGATATTCTGTTCTGTGAATTCAACTCTGCATTTAACACCAGATGCACATGGCAGTTGTATTCCTTTCTTATTTTCTCCTTTCATTTGAGTATGTTGTATTCCAACTCCTTTGCTGACTCCTAGGTGTGTTTTTTCACCCCAAGCAAGGTGAGAATGCCACTAACATGCAAGGGGTTACAGAGAGTGAGAACAGGTCTGTGGAGTCGGAACACAAAATCTCCGACTATTTTTTGCACCTCCAACACCTCTCTTTGTAATTAAGTATTTATGGCTTACATATCTCATAAAGCCTATGCATGCACTCATAACTTGAGTAACCTGTATTATTAGCAATAATTTAAAATAAAAAAAAAATCAACTGGGAATGCTAAGCATAATCTATGCTATAGGAAACAAAGAAGTAAAAATAGTTAACAAGAAATAAAAAAGACATTGCAGCGAGAACGAGAGATAAAAATAAACAAAGAAACGGTGTTACATGAATTTGTCCCTGATAAATAAGTCCACATTGCCGTGATAAATGAATTCTTTAAATGTGTTAAATTAGAGTGACTTTATACATTTATCGAATCCATCGGAATCAAAGTCGAAGTCTGTATAGTTTTACTGACTCCGACTTCAGGGATACCTTATTTGCTTCCGACTCCAACTCCAGAGCCCTGAGTGAGAGCAAGAGTAAAAAGGTTTGTTTAAAAAAGGGTATAGAGAAGGATGGCAATTGGGATCAAGGTATCAGAAATGTGGATTGACATTACATTTGAATATTTGAAGATTAGAAAAGTGCAAGAAAAGAAGCTGTTGGAGTAGAAGTAGCTGTTACATTTAACTGTTTCAACAGTGAAAGGGTGGGACGGAGATGCCAATCTAGTAGGACACAAACTCATGCAGTTGGTGTACCAGTGAATGTAGCTCATCAGAGCAGTTGTCATAAAAATATTTGTAGAAAAGACAGAGGGAAGCCATACCACAAGAAAGTGACTGTAAACAAGATGCCAGATCATGATCTATCACATTGCATATTTATACACTTCTTGCTTTGGTTGCCTAATATTTATGATAAAATCAAGATCTATGGAATTAACACATTAATTCCATCTATATTTTACGCACGCGCGAGTTTCCTTCCTTTCACACTCGTGTGTGTGTGTGTGTGTGTGTGTGTGTGTGTGCGCGTGGTTTTCACCCCTTCCTTCCTCTCACAGCTAGATGTAGCAGTAAGCTGGAGAAAGGACTTCGCTAGCTCCTACTGATGAAGTCAGACTAACAGATTTTGAATTTTTTTTCCCGCGCGTTTTTCGGCGTCTCAAACGGCCAGTCTTTGCAAGCCGTTGCCTTCCGACTTTCGACCTAACTAGACGGGCAACTCATTTATTCCGTGCTCTTAACCCATATGCGGGCCGGAATATCTTATCTCAACAATGTCGAGTTCACACTTTACCAAGACTTCTTCTCGTCTTGAAGCTGCCCGCAGGTCAGACCTTCTCCGTTTTCGACCAGAAGACGTTCGAGACACACGACACAGTCGTGAGCAAAACTTCGTATTCAACAAGTGGCTTATTTTTATACCTCGTCAGTCAATCGTAAATACAGACAGGGATATCCTACTGACGAACAACTTGCTATCCGCAGGTCAGACCGTCTCCGTTTTCTGCTAGAAAATGTGCGAGACACACGACACAGTCGTGGGCAAAACTTCGTATTCAACAGGTGACTTACACTTACCCCTCGTCAGTGAACCAGTAAATACAGACAGGAATATTCTTACTTACGAACAAACATTTTCTGTCTCTCTGGGCTCGCCGTAAACAACTCCACAAGACCATGAAACTCGCTTCAAACATTCTTTGTTTCTCCTGGCTAGATGCCCACATCAATCCGGTAAAATTTCCAGCAGCCAATTCAATGCCTCACCAAAAACTCTGAGACGACCGAACATTCTTTCTAACTATGAAACTGAACACAAAAATACCACACACACTTACAATGCCAAAAAAAAAAAAAAAATCCACAGTGAGTACTCCTTTCTATCTGTGCGCACATACACCTTGTGTTTAACGAGTTCCTTTTCCAGAACCTTATAAAACTCTTTTTCCCGCCTTGTTCATCTTGCATTTCTATTTAGGCGTGGAACTTTTCATTAATCTCGTACCACGAGATAAGTTACTTGTTTCCATCTAATTAAAGTTACACATGTTTTACAAACAGACGTCTTTTTATTCTGGCTATCTCTTTGATGTTTATTAATTTATGCACTTGTTGATTGACCCCTTTCCTCTCACTGTTCATTCACGCATTATTATTTTTTTTTTTTATACATTGCTTGTGGACTCGGTAGTTTAGTGTGGTGTCTGGCACAAGGCCACTTCGTAATAAACCAGTACCGCACGCTGCCGGGTCCACAACAGATCTATTAAGTGAGTTTCAGTAATTCTTAATTTCTTGAATTTTACTTATGCACATTTATTATCTAATCCAAAGGCCAGACTGATGTTATTACTAGAAATTTTTCAGCATGGCGTACACTTTTCAACTCATTGTCTTTAGCAAAAAGTTTGAGGTTGTACATGTAGAATAAGTGATTATTAATTTTTTTTATGTTAAGAGGCCACATTTGCTTCTGTCTATACAGCAAGCATCTGTAACAGGAATTAGCTAGCTATCCGAACAGATGTATGAACTCAAAAATTATTGACCAGCTATTATTATATTTTAGAGAAAATTATATTTTTGATTTTATTTGCAGGAAAGATTTGAATTAAGGATAAATAAAAAAAAAATTGCTTTGTTTTTAAAATGATTTAGTTCATAATGAGCACTTAGGGTTTTTTAAAACAAGAAATTAAACATATTTCTTATTACAATAAACATCATTTTTAGTGGGCACATGTCCTTCAGTTGTTATCTATGTTTTCTATTTTCTTAAATAGTATCATTAATAATAATAAAATTGAGAAGTTTGGCTTAAGAAAAATTGTGCAAACAGGAAATGTATCTGTATCTCTTTTTTCCATCAGAGAAATTGCTTCTTTAGCCAAAATGTGACTACCAGTTGCAGAGACCAGCCAATTGGGTGGAATATATATATATATATATATATATATATATAAAATACCAAATAGGGTCCTTGAATCTGTATGGCAAAAATGATTGATTTTTCTATTTGCTTCTTGTCAGAAGTGAGCTTAGTTTGTTTTTTTTGTTTTTTTTACATTGTCTTTTATTTTTCTTTTACCTTTCAGGTACCAGGAAACTTTCACGTGTCCACGCATGCTGCTGATAATCAGCCAGACGTAATAGACATGGCTCACATAATTCACAAAATTCGATTTGGAGTTGAACGAAATGATACCTCGGTAAGTCTTAAAGAAGATTAACATTTTTTTCTTTTTTAAATTACAAAAACAAAAAAAAATGATTGTATTTTTTAGTTAAGGAATTATACGTACATTTGCCATATTCTATCAGAAGTGCTTGCATCACTGATCAGAAAACTACAACGTCTTTCTTCTTGATTGATTTTCAATGCACAACCTACAGGATCAGTGCTAAAATGAAAGATTTTGTTTATAAGACAGTGGGCAGTTATAGGAAAATCTAAAAGCTTGTCTCAGGATATCAGCTTCAAGTGCAGTTCAAATGCAGCCATAATTATTATTTAATTTTTTTTCCTTTACTGCTAGAATTTACTGTATATGTAATTTTTTAATGTTATTGTTCATTTAATGCAAAGCCCAAGAGACACTCAAGATAGAAGATTACTGAATGTGATTGTTGAATGAAACTACATCGTAGATCATGAGAATATGTTGCATAGATAACTGTAGGCTCTGGACATCAGGGGGTTCAGATTGTAGTGGTCGGGAAAGAATCCTCTTGGGAGTCTGTTTCTCAAAGCAGCAGCTCTTGAAGTGAAAAAGCTGTCTAAATGGAACTTCTTTATTACTAATGGAATAAAAAGGAATCAAAGTCTATTTATACATGACAAGTCAAGTTTTAGCATAAAGATTTGAACGAGCGGAACTAGGGATGAGTTTTCACACAGCATACAGAAACCACCAATAAAAAGAAAAAAGACTATGAACATTTATATGCCTCATTCCTTCAAGACATGAGTAAATATAACTCTCCACAGCTTCCTGTATATTGTTGTGCTTAACAATACCGACTTCTTTTTCATTCTCCTGTTTGTTTCTCCATCCATTTGCTCAAACTTGTTAAATAGACTAATTTCTCCAAGCCATCTTTTCTCATTATGTGTCTTCAAAATTGCAGCTGTTTGAGACTGTTGTAGTGAAAGGGTTAATGTGCATATTCTAATTTTTATATTTTAAATTTAATCAGTTTTTGTTTTTTTTAAAAAATGTATATTTCATTTTTTTAATTTTATTGTTCAGCCAATACAGAGCCCAAGAGACACTCAAGTTAGGTTATTACTGTATGCAGTTGTTGTATATACCTAGAAATTGTTGATCATGAGGATATGTAGGATAGCTAACTGTTGGCTCTGAATATCAGGAGGTTCAGATTGTAGTGGTCAGGGAAAAATCCTCTTGGGAGTCTGTTAAACAAATATATTAATATTCTATATGATACATTAAATTACATCTCTATTAAAAGAGGCTATTATGAGTGTAAAATTACACAAGCCTTTTCTCATTATGTTTCTCAGAAATTTCAATCATCTATATCTGATTTTAAGTGTAAGTGTCCTTTTCTTTCTTGCTTAAAACTTCCTTGTTGCTCAAATGTTTTGTCCATTGTATTCTCAGACACCTTCTTTCTGTAGAACCACATCTTTGTTGCCTCAAATTTCCTCTTCATCTGTGAGGAAATTATCCAGCATCAATTGCCATATGGGATGATTGATATATAACAGTTCAACTTCAAGGTATCATCACAATTAGATCTTGGTGTCATGTTTTTCAGTCATTTTAAAACTCTATCCAGAAAATATTAAATATCTTTGATCTTGTGTTGAAAGATAATTGAGTGTTTCCTAATTTTTTTGACTCATTTATACATTTCAGATAATTGTTTTTTTTTAACTTAGGAAAGATCAACTTTTTTCAATTTAAAATGCTTTGTATATCTTAATTATTCAAGACATATAATCTAGTGTTTTCAGGCTTGTGTTCAGAACTTTCATTAACTTTCTCAAGAACATTTCTAAATGACAGTATTCATTGTGAAAAATATTACTCATTTGCTTTTCCATTTTCTACTTGATTTTGTTGTCAAAATTAATTTAATGAATCAATCTCATTACTAATTTTTGAATCTTTTTTTTTTCGTACAATTAGAATTAAGATATTATTAGTTAATGATCATTTTCACCTGCAAATTTTAAATTTAAAATTCACATGATTTTTCAAACTGTTTATGGCGTAAGTATCTACACCATAAACAGTTTGAAAAATCCTGTTAATTTTAAATTTAAAATTCACTGGTGAAAATGGTCATTAACTAATGGTATCTTAATTCTAATTGTATGAAAAAATTTTTTGCTCTGTTTAATGAAAATAAACACTGAGCTCTGTTTGTGAGTCAGTTTTAACATTTAATATTTAAAATTCTATATTGTGTTCATAGGACTTGCTCAGATTATACGAATGGATTACTATCTCTGTGTGTGTGTGTGTGTGTATATATATATATATATATATCGGGTGTAACAGCGAAATATGTGATAATTGTCCATCCCACAAAATCTTTAATATCTGAAAAACCACTAAACCAATTGAATTTCTTTCTTTCAAGTTTTCAAATAGGACATTTAGGCATCTTGACACTATTTGTCCTAAAAATCACTGAAAAACCTTTTGAGCTATTCAGCTAAAAAGTACAGCTTAAAATCATTTTGTGTCAGCCCACTGTGTCTTCCCAACTGTGAAATGGTGAGAGGAAAAAGATCATTCAGGTCTTCAGTAAAGTTACCAACATTCATACTTTGGCTTCTATCTTCACAGTCCATTCTTGTTTAAAACTGTCTTGTTGCTCAAATGTTCTGTTGATTAACCATCAACAGAACGATTAATAAGTTTAAAAAGAAGAAACAGTAGAGAGGAAAACTGGATCAGGAGGTCACAACATCAAGAGGGATCATAATTTCAACTTATTGTTCAAAGTAGAGTCCAATAGCGTTATAAAAATCTAGAGAATTCCAGAAAGATATCTTTAATCATTTCTAAGATACAACGCTTCAAGGCTTAATCTAACAATTGGACAATTTTGCAGTTTCACCTGGTGTATATATCTATATATAAGTGTACATTAAAGTCAACACCCAGTGATGACAGGCTGTTTTATGCTAAATGCAACTGTCAGGCCATGTTCATTGTTTTTACTTGACTTTATATATTAGCTTGTATGAGGATGGTGATAGGGTGGGTATGTTTTTTTTAGTGAGAAGAAGAGGCTAAACTTTTCTATGTTCATGATGGTTTCTAAATGTAGCAAAAGTACTCTACTGTTTATCAGGAGCTAAATATTTCAATCACTTTTGCTATGTTCTATCTGAAAAAAAAACTGTTTTGGTGTTTTTTTATATTTTAAATTGGTTTAGTGGTTTTTTAGATATTAAACATTTTGTGGGATGGACAACTGTCCCAATTATCCCATGCTGTTATACGATGTGGACAATTTTGCTGTTAGACTGTTAGAGCCTGTGTGTGTATATATATATATATATATATATATATATATATATATATAAAATGCATGTCAAAATTATGTAACAGTAATAAGGCAAAACTTTCTGACTTCAAGAGAAGAAAGAACTAATGAGATAGAAGCCATTATCAAAATGCAAGATAAATAACATGAACAAAATTAATAAAGTTTGCAATGAAAAGAAAAAAAGGGCAAAAAAAAGATCGAACCAGAACAATCATGCAGGCAAGCAAATTATATTTAAGCAAATCAAACAGATAAGGCAAAAAAATTCACAAACTATGAGTTTGTGTTTCTATACAAAAGCAAGTTTGGACAAGCGGACAAAGTAGGTCTGCCTAGTAGATAAGGCAGATCTGGTCTGAGTCATGTCAAAAAGCAAATCATCCCATTTTATTGGCTAAGAAAAATATCCCAGCATGCATTTTTTGATTTTTTGTGTCCTTCTATGGGAGGGAGGGGAAAAACTTTTGCAATTATTTCCACCATACTGAAAAATAAACAGGAAAGAAAATAAAATGAGGGCAGATAAGATTGAGAATTGTCTATTTTCTTTTTCCATGTTCAAGATGAAAGGTATAAAATATTTTAAGTTAAATTCTGATAGAGCCTGATATTAAATTAACAAAGGGGACATTTTATTTTGTTTCTTTTTTTTTTTATTTGAGTTCAAGTTTAGTAATGATACTTCTCAAACTGATGACAAAATAGAGTGAAGGATCTACATGTGATTGAAAAATAAGGTACTGGTTTCTGAAATTCTGAAGTGGGGATGTGACTCTTGAAGATCAAGGTGGTACAGGATGTCACTCTGCAATTGACAATCAACATCCGAAAATACTAGTCAAACAAAACTCATGTCAAAATTTCAGAGAAATACCTCAGGTAATGGGTGTCAGCATTTCAAGAATATTGGACCATCTCAAGGAAGGTGAAGAAACTTGATAAATCTATCACCCCATACTCAGTGAAAGCCAAAACATTTGACGATTTGAAGTGTTTGATGCTTCATCTGCAAAATTAGAATGATCCATTTTTTTTGTCCAAATAAGGACAATTGTAAATGATTGACACAATGCCTTGATCATGATCAAAGATACAAGCACTTTCCAAAATCCAAATTGCACTGACAGAAGATTATGGTGACCATCTGAGTTTTATAATTCCTGATGAGAATTTGATTTACCAGAGATTCTTGCGTGATTCTGGAGAAGCCATATCTAGGATTCTAGATTCATCTTCTATGTTGATGGTGAAACAATTTTGGAAACAGTGAGTCCTGGATTTTTCCCAACATGAGGTCTGTGACCCAGAGATAATTTCTATATCTGGCGAAGATATATATTCATAGAAAAATGGTGTCTTGGTCTTGTAAGGTGCACTACGGGGGACTGGTTGTGGGAGGCAGATTTAGTTTTCACCAGAGTGAGGCAAGGGTTTCACTAATGCTAAACTAAACAACTGCTTGGTTTAACTCCTGGAAGCTGACCGATTGCTGCTTTCATCACTGTGTGAAGGGATGTCACCTCAATCAAAGGGAGATAATTGCTTTTTTTGTATCCTTGCAGGCTTATTAGAATGACCAATATTTACCTCTTCCTGAACCAGATAAATATTTATACGCATATATAAACAACTAATATTTGCTTATCTTTAATGCAAATGAATGCAAACTTTGTGTCTGTAGAATGTCAAAAGTATGTTTTTTTGTTTTTTTTCCATTGACACTGCTATTATTGTAACTACTTTCATTGGCAATGTTTATTCTTTTAAAAAGCGATGATTACAAGTGTAAGAAAACCTAAACATAAAAAGTGAATTTATGTTTTCTATGTTCTTTAGAATTGACAACAAAAATAAGCACCGAAACCACATTTCTTTTGCTTAAGAAGAGATTGTCCAACATTCACTTCTATATAGAAAGACCAATATTACCTAACTTTATTCATAGTGGAAATATAAAAGGTGTTATTGCTATATGAACACAAATGTTATATTTTATCATTTTAGGTACAACAGTATCATAAATCTTTGGGGATATAGTGTAGAAAATGGTGTATATTAGGAATTTATTATTTTTGCTATCAGAAAGAGTTTTACCCGCTTAAGTGCAGGTGGCTGAATACATTAGTGTATGAAGATTTATGTGCCAATGTTAGGAGAGCAAGAGTTTTGATCAAGTTTTACGACGGCTAACATGGTGAAAATTAAAGTCAGTAACAGCTGCGACGTAAAAGGAACCAAAAGCTTCTAATCTTTTCTTAGCAGCAGATTGAAATGATTTCTTGTATTGCAAGAAATGAGTGAAAGAGGAAAAAAAAAATGTGTTTTTTTTTTATTAAAAAATAAAAAGACAAAGTGGTTCTGATAGCCAAAGTGGAGACTGACTTGGAAATTTGCCATGAAGATCTAAACAGTTGTAATGTTGAATGCATTGGCATTAGGAAAAATTAGGGTGGGGAAATTGGCAGTGACATGAAAGTAAATAAAATAAAATTCTTAGATCAAGTAAAATTGTTTCAATCTGAATTTTTGATTACAGATTTCAACTGTTATCCAAAAGTTTTGTTTATAGGAAACCTTTCAAAAGCTGAAATAATACAAAGAAAATTAGTAATCACTTAAAAAAAAAAAAAAAAAAAAAAAAAAAAAAAAAAAAAAAAAAAAAAAAAAAAAAAAAAAAAAAAAAAAAAAAAAAAAAAAAAAAAAAAAAAAAAAAAAGGCACCAATACAAAAAACTTAAAAAGAAAAAAAATGGTTACTTATTTTAATGCATACAATTATTGCCATGTGATGCAAATAATAATCATTGAATTGTTTAAACAAATTAGCCATAAGCAATCACCTATTCCTTTTTATAGCTGTTTGTCACTTATACTATTGCCAACTAAGACTGTTTTTAAATTTTCATGATCATTTATCACTTGAAGAGAACTTTAATAAAAACATTTCACTTTGATTCATTGCAGACAAAAAAGGCAACAAGTTTTTCTGAACTAAATTATTCAATGTTGTTTTCATTCTCTTCAGATAAACATTTGACAATCAAAAAAAAAAGAAAAGAAACATATGAAAATGTTGCAAAAGTACATGGCCTTATAAGGAAAACATTTTGATTGAATTGTTTCAGGATATCATGGCAGACTGGAGGATTAGAGACAGACAAAACCTTGGGGAAGGATATAAAAAAAAAAAAAGGATAAAAGTGGTGACACTGTCATTTTATTTATGGCTGTTTAAATTCAGCATTTACCTTCTAGTCTGTATGTCCTACCAATGCTAAAAATGCCCACCCTGGTCTTTTATTTTTGGGACTTTGAAATTACAGTTTACCTTCTACATAGGATTATTTGTACCTGTATATGTGGACGGTAAGGCTCTTGTTATGAGCTCAATCTATTGTCGGATGTGACCTAATCCCAATGATAAACAAAATCTTAAAATTTGCAGTGTCATTCATGTGTTATGTGAAAATGGCCACTCATGACCAAATAATGTTGCTTCAAATGTGTGTGGGATTACTATGATTAGGAATGTAAAAATTACAAGGTAAAGAGCTACTTAGCAAATTTAAATTTATTAAAAATACATACAGATGAATGTTGCTTGGCTGTGTTCTAAACAGATTGAAATTACATGCGTCATTGTTTGGTTGTTCAATTCACTATGTTTGAGGAATTGACCAAATGAAGTCTTTAGTCTTTGGAGATTTGAAATCTGCTAAGGGATGTTGATTTTTGAGAATTTTTCCATTTAATTGTTTTGTGATGTCAACAAACACTTGTTGCCACTTTTGTGATGTCAATGAATACTCATTACTGTTATGGGGTCCACCCTTTTTTCGGATATAATGGACTCATCCTGCTGCCATAAAATAGCGACAGTCAGGCAGAGAAGATGAGTCGTACATGAGTTGTACAAGAGTCGTCTGTGAGTGTCGGATAGAGTGAAGTAACCTCTTGTAGAAGTCAGTTACAAGCACGTAGACTCTAAGGAAGTCCTACTTCGGGACTGTATATATCTATCTGTATTTGCTACTAACCGTGTTTCTGGATTTTATTAACAGCATTACCATTTGTATTTTGTGTAAATACATTTAATTTCTTAGCTTAAATACTTGCGTTTGTCATTATTTGGATACCTATTTTTCACGTGGGATCCACAACAATTACTTTCATAATGCATGTCATAGTAGAGACATTGTAATCACAGGAAAAACTATAGTACACTGTTAAACAATGCTGGTGTCAACTGCATTTGAATAGCACTCCCACTAGTAGTACTTGCTCGAACAACACTCGCTCAAATAGTAATCCGTACAGAGAAATTGTGTAGAGAATAGTGATCTGAATAGTAATAGAGGATAGAATAGAAATGGCTATCCAAATAGTAATAGACGATAGACTAGAGAAGGAGGTCAATTAGACACACACTACCTCTCATATATGCATTTCGTCTATGTTCACACGATCTACTTAATTCCATAATGTGATCTATGTTCAAACTCAAGTATCATCAGAGACATTTTATTCTTATGTAACAAATTGTGTATTGTATTTTATGTTAATTTGGACCATGACATATCTGAACCGAGGAGTATAGCTCATCTGAACATTTGCCATGGAAATAGTAATGAGCTTGTGACACTTTATCAGTGGGAAAGGTGCTGTCAGGTTGAAAATAATTCATAGTGTACAAGGCCCTGTAAACACTTTTGAACTCTTAAGTATTGCATTAAACCAACAATATTCAATAGTATTTTTTTTTTATTAAAATATGCTCAGTAAAAATTGTTTAGCAATCAGGAAAGACATTACTTATATTTTGAATGTTCTGAATGCAGCTCATGATGTGCATGCTCCCGAGTTACATTGTTAAAAGACATAAATATTAGCTCTGATTAATATGATATGACACCTTGAAATTCCTTTATCTATCGTTATCACACTGCCTCAGCCAATCAAAATTAACTTCTTGTTTTGTCTTCCATCTGACCTCAAAGGTTAACCTAATAATTTACTATTACTAAACTATTATTTAACATTTAGAATTGAGTTTCAGGTTCTTTCTAAAAATCTTTCCAAACTCTTTCATTCCCAGTAGCCTCTTGTGTTTTAGTGTCATTTTTGCCTTACTTGGGGTGAATTAAATAAAAATAAAAAAAAGTTGGAGAACAACTACCTGACTATATAAGATTTTGACAAGTCATGCAGTTCATAGAATTTTTTTTTAACAATTTTATTTCAGAGTACTTCTTAAATGAGATGCATTTTATTCAGTAATATGCAAAAAAAAATAAAAATAAAAAAAATGTAGTTAACATTTCGTATGCAATAAGTTTTAATCTTCCTTTGAGAGAAAACCTCCCTTGACTACTGCACAATTTTGAGAAAGAAATTTTCAATAGAAAATGAATGTTCAACAAAATACAAGCAAACATTTATGTAATATTGCATATATTTAGCGGGCAATCATTTTTAAGCTTCCTTTAGCAGAAAACAATATTTTTCCTATTTTCCTATAATGCCAGGAAAGATAGTTTTCAGAATGAAGTTTGTGGCACATAGATTATAAAGAAAGCCAAAATCAATCAGTTGACTTGTGATTTTCTGCATTATTGTTGTTCAGGTTTGGTAGATTTGGTATTTGATTAGTATTCTGAATCGGAATCTCTTTTGTAAGAAGATAATCAAAGCAGCAGCATTCGATACGTTTTGTTAAGCACATTAATGAGCAAAAGAATTCGGTTCCAGAATTTATGAAGACTGGTGCAGCTAATTAGAACTCTCTATTTTGTCTCAAAGGAAACAAATGAATATGTTGAAAGTCGACCACCAGCTTCCAAGTCAGAAGGGGCTAATTTTTAACTCTTTGTAGCATCTTTGAACACCCCATGAAATGTTTAGGAAATGGCAAGTCAAATGTCTTTGATCAGTCAAGTAGATTTCTTGAATGTTTTTGTCAAAGTGTTTCAAGTTTTAGTAATATTTGTGTGAATTAAACACAGTTTAATTTTTAATTTTTGCATATTTGAATTTTTTCAAACTTACAAATTCGGACTATTGTCCTCATCTTTGTCCGAATAATGTAAATAATGTACATAATACCTCATCTCAGAAATATAGACAGATATTACAAATTCGTTTTTTAATATTGACTCCTTAATTTTAATTTTCAAAATAAATTTCTTTTTAAATTGTTATTTGTTCTACTTAACCAAAACAAACACTCAAGACGATACATAACAATAAAATTAAGAATTAAAATGATATATCTATAATATTTGAAATGAAGAATTTAAAACCCTCCGGTACCATTTCTTTGACAGTGCTCCACAGTACTAACACCATAAATTGCCTAGTTCTACTAAGTTTTCAATTCCACTACTTTGAAATTTTGAAGGTACTTTTAAAATAATCTATCTTAGGTTACTAATGAGAAGAAAATTGTGCTTTCAGATATAGCCCAGTTTGGCACCCCTGCTTCCACCGTTGTTTATTCTATTGGGAAATGTTATTACAGAAATTGTAAAACTGAGAAACTTGATTAATCCCAACATAACAAAAGCACCTGACCAGGTGTCGTGGAAATATTTAATGCAAAAACGAATTGCAAATTTATAAATGAGCAAGAAAAAATTGTCTAGCACAACACCATAAACCAACTTTCCTAGCAATAACCTCAGCAATTGATTCAATATAATTGTTCCGCCTCATGTCAGTTGAAAATGTGATTCCAAGTTGGCAATATGAAAGGTTAGCATCAGAAAAAAAAAAAAGAAATAGTACTCTTAAGATGACTACAAGACAGCAGTTTCGTTTTAGAGGCATTAAATTTTACAAGCCATTTCTTGCTCCATTTAACATCAGATTTTAGGTCATTTTCAATATCAGCTGTCACTTTTATATTATAGAAACTGTTGTACTTACTATTAAGATAGGAGTAAATAGTTGTCAGTTGAAATCCATTTCTAAAGATGTCTCTTCCCCTACCCCATCACTTCTTTGCTTGAGATTTAATGAGTGAGGTAAGCACGGAGTTGACAATAGGAAGTGCACTGTAGAATGTCCTTTGAAAATGGAATAAAATGATGTATTCTTTTTAAATAAGAGAATGGTAATTAATAATGTCAAGTAAAGTAACTGTTTTTAAGAGAAATAGGAAGTAACTTTCTGAACCTTTGCCTTATGGCATGTTCAGGTTGAAAATGTATTTTGCTGGATGTGGTGGGGGAATGAGTCATCTGGTAAATAAAAATGTAGATGTTAGTCTCAGAGAAAAGCTATCATTTAGGCTTTATTAAATTTTATAAGGTACAATAAAACAAAATGGAAGCAAGGAACAGATCAAGAGGAAAAAAGCTGATTTGAAGGAAAAGAATCATATTTTTTGTCTTCATTGTTTGAGAATGTATACAGGAATTTTTCTTTCTTTGACAATCTATATTGTTCCATCATTCTACAGATCTAGCATGGCAAAGAAGAACAAATATTCATTTTTCAAAAAAAGATCTCTCTGCATGCAGAAATACATAATATCTATTTCTCTATAAGTATATTTAAATGTCTTTGATGATAGCTCTTTGGTTAAATCTTTGAAAGGACAGAATCTGCATTTTCATGTCTTACTCTAAGTGAAGACATATTTGAGTAGACACCCTATTTTTCTAATCACTGTGAACTATGTCTATCAGCCTACAAATTCAAGTGAAATGTGCATTTTCTTTATTAAATCTCTTGAGTGAATCAATGAGCAGGCAAATTCACACTGTACAAAACAACAGGGCAACTTCAGTGGCCAATTCCCAAACAATGTTTCAGGAACATCCTCAATATCAGGTAACCAGAAGTCATCTCCAACGACCAACTGTGGGACAAGACCAGACAAGCTCCAGTCAAGATTGACATCAAGAAATGGAAATGTATATGGATCAGCCACACACTCCGCAAACTTGCTTCTAGTGCCACCAGGCAGGCCTTTGACCGGAATCCACAAAGAAAGCAAAAAGTTGGTTGACCAAAACAGACTTAGTGCAGAAGTGTTGATGCAGAGGTGAAGGCAGCCGGCACAACATGGCCCAAACTGAAGAGGATCACCTGGATCTGTATCCATTGGAGAGGTGTCGTTACGACCCTATGTTCCCCAAGGAATCAAGAAGCATAATGAAAAATAAAATAAAAAATAACATTTAGCATAATAAAAAATAATGTTGAATTAAAAGAAAAAAAAAAAAATGCATTAATTCTTAAATGTCTTACTATCCAATCCAGCATGCTTGGGTGATATACACAAAATATTTTGTCAGATTTACTCTCTAGTCTTCTTCAGGTGTCAGTTGTTATATTTTAGGATTTTGTACCAAAAATTTTACTTAATGCCTTTGGGCAGGGGTAGATTTTCATTCAGTTTACTTGCAGACTACCAACAGCAGCAACAACTATAATGAATAGCACATGCAGCTTAGAGAAAATAATGACATAATCAAGATGTTAACATTCCACATGACTTCAAACAAAAGGTTAGGAATGAAACTGCCATCAGTACTGGAAAGATTGATAGCAGCTACTGGGCTTCAAAAAACACTATTTTCTTGAAAAATTGTTTTAAATGGAAGATTTTATAAATTTCAGATGAAAGCAGTACAGCCTGCTTGGTCAATGAATGCCAGATGTTTCCTTATAGGGAAAAAGTTACCATAACATGCTTTAGGAATATTTCATATCAATTCATACTCCTCAGTCTTATTCACCTTTGTGTTCTTCCTTCATTGATTTCTTTCACTGAATTAGCCTTCCTGAGCTAGGAATTGAACACACGACTGGCAGGGAACCTGGTGTGTTTTAACCAATACTTTACTACACTAAACTACCCTAGTACAAATATTGTAGATTAAATTGTTTAAACATCTGGTTCCTTGATAGTTGTGAATTCAATTTCTGTTAGTGCTAAAATTACATTTATTCTAGCTTCCCCACCACCATAACAGATTCTCTGTGCCTTTTCTATAAATACTTTCATGAAAATTGTTCTAATGAACTTTCCTCTGTGATTTACATCCCCCCCAAGCAAATTGTACATATGGGAGCTAGTTAGGATTTCATAGAGACTTTGAGGTATTATGGTGGCTGTAGTAAGAATGGTAAGTGAGAATGTGTTGTTTTGGTGTAAGGAATACTGTGGTATGTTTGGCTCACTAATCATGGCTAATTCAACTTAAGATAAGACAGATTGAACACCAGCCTTCCCCTACCCCCACTTTTGGCCATGTGCCACATATTTGTATTATTCAAAGGTCTCATCATTTTATAGTTGAAATAGCTAGATGCAACCCTAAGTTCTAGACTAACAATTTCTTCTATTGCACTTCTTGCTTGTGGATCTCTATTCTGCCATCTTGCTTCCTGGCCAACTTTTATCTTTTAAATATAATCTTCTGTCTTTTTAATTCCTGATCTTTTATTATTCTCTCATCTTAATAATGTTTTCTTTTGCTAATATTCTCTTACACTCAGTAACCACCTGCATCATAGTGGCTTTATTGCCTTGCTTGGAGTTAAATGATTAAAAAAAAAAATCAAAATATCAATAGAAAGGTGAAAATTTCAGGAACATTTTTTTAATTTTTGAACTTGGGAATGGACACAAACAACATAGGTCACTCAGAGAAATGGCTTGCTTTGGGTGAAATGATAAAAGAAATAAAGTAATGAACACGTAACACAAAGACAAATAAGATTTTGGTATTAACTGATGTGAAATATTTCCTAAACATGCAAAGTGGGATGAGAACATTCTATTCCTGTGTATTCTATATAGAAATTCAGTTCAAAATTCTGATAAGGTTACCAAGTAAAAACATACTGAAGAAGGCTGCAGAGTGCAGTGGCTGAAATGTGAGTATAACAAAAAGGATGAACATGTCAGTTTGAGTAATAAGACAATAATTCATAACATCAAAGGTTCTGACAGAATAAGATCTACTATTCTTAATCTGTTCTTAAGTTACTAGTTTTGTAACTATCTCTTTGCTGATGGCAAGATGATCACATTTTGAACCTAAATTCTTTATCCATTCAAAAGACTACATTCTTTAGAAAATGTATTCAGTTTAAATATGGAAGGAATCATAAAAATAACTTCAAAATGATGCATATTTTTGTTTATACTCTTTTCCTGTTAACCAGCATTTGTTGCCAGATACAGAGGCATAGTGGATTAATGGACAGCAGCTCGAATTGAGGAATTTTTTGTCTTCCACTTTGTGATTTCATTGCTTAATCTAGGGTATAGGTTATCTCAATCAAGTGTGAGGGTAATGTGTCATACCAATGTCTTATTTCAAACTGTTAAAGCGTGTGTCTACATTAAATGGCACAAGTACATGTAAATCACTGATGCACAATGCAGACATATGCATATACAAAGTCACACGTAGACAGTGTGTGACAACCAGAGAAACATGTATCTTTTTATAATATAAATGTTATTTAATTGTGAGCCAATAATTTCTGCACTGGATAAAATTCACAGTTGAATTCAAAGGGATACCAGCATTTTTTTTAAGATCAATTTTTTTTGTTTTTTTTAAATATCTCCAGTGTGGCTTAAACAGTGTCTGCTAAGAAAAAAATCAGTTTGAAAGCTAGAAAAAACAAAAAAAAGAAAAGTAAGAGAAAATTCATGTTTTCTATCTCGTCTATCATTTAGGGTCCGGGTTTTATGTTTGTCCCTTAACATGTTTGTTACCACACAACACGCATGTATGTCTTGTGGCGTTTTGTGTTTATTGCTTCTAACATACATCTGCATCCATTCCATAGTTTTATATCAGGTAATATAAATGGCTACTGAAAAAAAATGCCTTCTTATTGTTATTTTTTAAACTTTGGCTTGGAGACATGTGTTTTCATCTGAAAAACAGCAACAACAAAAAAACAAACATCCATAATACACAGATGCATCATATAACACTATTTTCTTGTATGGCCTCCACAACTTCCTCTCCTTTATAGATCTTAGTAAAGTTTATTTTCTTTCTATATCTTCTAATCTTTGTTCTGCCAACCATTTGCACAAGCTCTTTAAGTAGGTTATTCAGGCTTTCCTCTGTTCCTTTTGCCCTTAATAGGCCCCATCAATATCAAATTTTCTAAGCCATCTTATGTGCCCTAGAAACTGCAGCTGCCTCTTTCTGATATTAAGTATATGTGACCTTTCTGTTTCCATTTTCTCTAAAACTTTGTCATTGTTCACATGTTCAGTCCATGGCATTCTCATTATGCTCCTGTAGAACCACATTTCTGTTACTTCAAGTCTTTTCATATGTGAGAAGATTATCCAGCATTCACTAGGAGGACTCATATAGCATGACAGTTATGTGTTCTTTTCTCTGTTCCCAATGAGATTTTCCTTTTTCTTAATACTTTGCTTAATTAATCACCACTGTTGTATATTTCCTTTATTAAGTCTATAATCTTGTCAATGTCAAAATCATTCAAGCCTACCAAAATTGCTATTACGATTCCGTCTGGTCCTGCCATTTTGTTTCTGTTAAATTTGGCTAGTGCAGATTTCATTTCAGATTTTAAAACAGTTCCTATATATTTAAATTGTTAAACTTGCTTGATTTTGGTCTCTCCAATTTGTAATTTGCATTATAGACTGTTCCTTTTGTTTGCAACCATATATTCTGTTTTCCTGTTATTGATGTTTTGTCTGCTTTTCCTCGCTTTCCTTCACTACCGTCTGTAATTGTTCTTGCAGTTTCCCTTTTATCAACGATGTTTCAATCCCAATAATGAATCTGGACAGGAATTCTAATTCTCTGAGAATGACTTCATTGTAAAGGTTGAAATAATCTGGTGAGAGGACACACCCTTGTCTTACACCACTTTCTGTTGTTTTATATTTACTAAATTCATTTTCTATCTTTATGCAGGCAGTTTTCTCCCAGTATAAATTCTGGATTATTCTAATATCCTTCCCAAATATGTCATGGTTATGTAGCATTTACAACAGTTGATGTACTTTATCAAACACTTTTGCATAAGCTATAAAACATAGGTACACATCATTTTGCATTTGTATTGCACTTTCTGATATCACACTAAGCAAATAAAATTGCATTCCTTGTTCCAGTGTCTTTAATGAAATTACACTGTTAACTTATTTCTGGTCTAATTTTGATGCTTTTATAAAACTGAATGACATTATGTTCTAATACTTTTTTTTTTTTTTTTTTTTAAGTATTTCACCCCCAAGCAAGGCAAGAGTGCCACTAGCATGCAAGGGATTGCAGAGAGTGAAAGCAAGAGTAAAGATTGGTGTTTGAGAAAAGGATATAGAGAATGGATGGGGATCAGGATCAAGGCATCAGAAGATGCTGATTGACATTACATTTGAATATTTGAAGATTATAGGTGTCAGGGAACCAAGTAAGATGAAAGGAGTTCCACTGTTGGGAAGTGTGAGAGAAGAAACTGTTGGAGTAGAAGAGGTGGTTACATTTAATTGTTTTGACAGTAAAAGAGTGGGACTGTGCTGCCAACCCAGTAGAATGCTTAAATTCATGCAGGTGGAGTACCAGTAGCTCATCAGAGTACTTGCCATGAAAATATCTGTAGAAAAGAGAGAGGGAAACTACATCCTGTTTGTGAGAAAGTGATTGTAGATGAGATGCCAGATCAGGACCTATCACATTGCATATCCATCTCCGGATTTTGTTGAGAACTCGAGATGAACAGCAGAGGCACCAGACCATATATGGCAACAGTATTCAATGCAGGGCAAATGGTAGATTTGTAGGATGGACTCAGGTGAGAAAAACCTTCTGACACAACACAGAGAAGCAACTTTCCTTTGATAGGAAGAGGCTATTGATTTAATGTAGTCATTCCATCTCAGGTCAGTGGAAAACATGAGAGCAAGAAGGTGCAAAGAGTTGCTCTCGTTGAGTTGGGCATCATGTGAACATGTTAGACATACTGTTTGAGTCTCTTCTATTTTGTAATGGTCATTTCAACTCTTTTTTAAACAAAATATCTAGCGTTCTTTATATTTAAAAAAAAATTGCCTAGTGCTTATGCCCCTCAAATAAACGACTTTTAACCTTTGTCAAAGCAATCCTTTTATGTCTTCCCCCTATATACAGATTTATATTTTAATCTAACAATACAATCACATATTTGTTCAATTCTGTTCATCTTAATACAGCAGTTTTTTGTGAAATATTTAAAACTAGCAAGCTTGGTTAAAACTTTCTTTTACTGGCCCATTCTATTCTGTAAGCAACTTCACTTGCATTAATGAATCTTCCTGTTAAAAAGTAGTCAACTTCATCTAAGTTTGTTTCAACATCTCCTCCTCTGAAAACAGCTGCATCACATTCTTTATAAAATGGACAAAGTCCGACAATTATTTTAAGACATTTTTTTATGTTTATACATTCTTTTTATAGATACAAATATTTAAGTAAATGCTCTGTTTATAATTAACAGTATCAACAACATTTACCGGCCTGAATGTTCGAGAAATTTTCTTAGAAAATATGCGTCCTCTGATAGGAATCAAACCTGTATCCTATACAGAATCATAATATTGCCTGACGTGCTTTTACCAATTGAGCCACAGGGGAGTGTTTCAGTTAGCAAGGTCAATTTTACTGTTTTTAAACCACAATTCACCATGATTTTCACTTATACATTCATATCTGTTCGATGTGTATCCAAATGTGAACAAATGATGTCACATATTATGAAATGGATAAAGTCCAATTATTTTAAGATATTTTTTATATTTATACAGTAAAATCGACCTTGCTAACCGAAACACTCCTCTGTGGCTCAATCGGTAAAAGCACGTCAGGCTATATGACGGGTCTGTATGGGATACAGGTTTGATTCCTGTCGGAGGACGCATATTTTCTACGAAAATTTCTTGGACATTCAGGCCGGTAAATGTTGTTAATACTGTTTATTATAAAACAGAGCATTTACTTAAATATTTGTATCTATAAAAAGAATGTTAAACATAAAAAATGTCTTAAAATCACATTCTTTATCAATATACTTCTATATGTATATGATGGCTCAAACAGAACAGTATAGTTCTACATTAATATATCCTTTAAATGCTGCTGAAAGAATAGGAGAATAAAGAACAATTCATTTATTATCAATTTTATCAGTTTGCCTATTTCTTGCTATGACATCAGTTCTTCCTCCATTTTCAGGTGTTCTTCTTCCATAAATAGAATATCCTGTCACTTCAGTTTTAATTTCATTAATGAAGTGTTTTGGATAATTGTTCATTTTTCATACATGCTGCTTGTGGGTTCATTGTACCACAAGGACCATAAACCATTTGTGTTGTGATAATCTCATATAGTTCAGGATCTAAGTTAGGATCAGCTATTTCAGCACTAATGATTGTATCAATAAGCTGAGGATTGTGGGGACATTATTATTATAAATGAATATATAATATATAATGATGATCAAATAATGAAAATTTATAAAAAAAAAATTTAAACCTTGCTTAAAATAAATTAATTAAATAAAAAATAAAATTACTCCCAGCATGCAACAGGAGCAGTTCCTGCCAGAAATATGAACATCCTGTCAAAAGAAATGAGATTCAATCTCTTTGCACAAGTACTGTCGGGATGACAACACATGGTTAAAAACCCTCTGTGATAGTACTTGTGATATTATGGACCATGAACTGTTTGTGTTGTGATAATCTCAAATAGTTCAGGATCTAAGTTAGGATCAGCTATTTCATGATTGTATCTATATGCTGAGGATTGTGGCAACATTGTTATTATTATAAATGTAAATAGAATATATGATAATAATAATAATGAAAATTATAAATAAAATAAAGTCTAATTTTAAAAAAAAATAAAATAAATAATAAAATTACTCCCAGCATGCAACAGGGATTGTTCCTGCTAGAAGTATGAACATTCTGGCAAGAGAAATGAAATTCAATCTCTTTGCCCAATAACTGTCAGGATGAAAACACGTGGTTAAAAACCCTGTGATAGGACTTGTGATATTATGGAGTAACTTACTCCTTTTATGACATGAACCTTATCACAATTGTAATGTGAAATACACACAAATACAAAAGTCAAATTGTTTGAAATTAACATACAATTTACCATATTTTCTTATTGTTATTGTGTATGTTTGTTTGTAATGTTTTCCTCATTTACACAAGCCCAAACTTATGACCATCATGTAAGTGACTATACCTCCACAGGATATATCCCATTCTCTAGCCAAAAGAAACTGTATGCATGTGGTAAGCCTCTCTTCTGACATTCAGTGTTGTAAGTGTAGGCTTTTGTGTCAGTTATATTTTGAACACACATGTCGAACTTTAGGCAATTTTATTTTATGTAAATTTTTAAAAAATTATTTTAAAATTTCCTTGAACTTTTTACCTGAAATCTTTTGGATTTTTATTAAGAATTCTTACATTTTTTGCTTCAGAAATTTTTTGGTTCTTCTTGTTAAAAATTTTTTTGAAATTCTTTTTCAAGATTTTTTTCATTTTCTTTTCTTTGAAAATTATTAGATTTTTTTCATTAAGATTTTCATTCTTGGTATTAATGATGCTTTTAACTCTGAGTGTGTTGTCAACTGAAAATGATATAAACCTGGCCTCAGAACAATGACATTCTAAAACTTAATTGAAGAGTTTACACAGTAAATGAAATAAAAAAGAAAGGGCATTTCTCCACTTTAGCTGCTCAAAGAGCAGGAAATCCATGTTTGACGTATTGTTTAATGTTGTCTCTCTTTCTTCCTTATTTTTATTGATTTTCATCGCTTATTTTCTTGATTTTAAAAAATTGGACATAATGTTTTAGGTATTTTAAAAATCCTATTTTTATTATTGGTTTATCTAACTGTGATTTCAAATGTCATTACAGAATTCTTTTACTTAAACCAACAATAAAAAATATTTTTTTTAACAGAGAAACGTCACTATCTCAAGCAAAGTAGGATGAAGGTCAATTTCCTTTCATTGTTGAATAATATTAAAATGTTATTTCTTCTATAATATTCATCATATTTTATTAGTATTATTCAAGTCTAATTTTAATAAAATTCTATTTTGGAGTATTTGTAGATTTGTGTAAATATTTCTTCAGCAAATTTTATAATCCCATTAATAGTTATAAGTTCCTGTATGAGCACACTGTCTTATCAGCATTAAATATAGCCCTCTATTTACTAATCTCCCCACAAGGCAAGATGTGGTAGAAGGCCAGTTTTTAATGTGGGATGTTCAAAGCCCATAGGCTCAGGAAAAAAATTGCCTGTAGACCCTGTATACATGGGGTCAGGTTTGTCTACCTCCCCAAACAAGATTCTGCCATAACCTCATCTGGGTTCCTCTCTGCCTGGCAGCAGAAATTTTGATGAAAGAGAAAGCCTCCTCTTCGTTCTTCCCATTTTGTTACAGATGGATGGACATAAATAGAAATTTATTTATTTTTAATTTTATATTTTTTAGGAACTGTCTTGACTGATTGTTTTATTTTAATGGCATATCAACTCTGTTGGTTAATAAGTGCCAAAAAGATTTTTTTTAAATGTATGGCTTGTAAACAGAATTATTTAGTGCTATCATTTGTGGTATAGACCAACCTTCTTTAAGTAGGTAAGGCTAATTTCTACTTTTATCTTTTGGAAAAATGTAATCTTGACTAGTCACATCATAAAATCATTGATGTATAAGGTTGATTGATATGTTTGTTTCTTTAATGACATGTCAACTCCTTGTGGGTCATTTAATGCTGAAATTTAATTTTCTTGGGAGCTTTAGATTAATATAAATATGATATACATTATTCTGCTTTCACAATTGAATACATGGTAGATGATACTCAGCTTTTGTGCATATACAGGTTTGTGTGGATATAATTACTAAAGGTGATGATATGTGTGTTTTATGTTGTAGTTGAAGTTATATTTTGGAATACGTTTGATTTAAGAAAGCATAGGATATTATATGGTCTAATGTTATGAAATCTCTTTTATGGTTGTTGTTTGATTTTGTTTGGCAGCATGTCAACCTCTGGGGGTTATCAAATACCAAAATCTAAATATTTTGTATGTAATTTTACACTTTCACAGTAATGGTATGTTCTTTAGATCTATATTTTTTAAATATTGCATTGTCATTTTGCTACAAAAATGTATTGTTACTTATTTTATTAGAAAGATTTACTGTTTGGTGTTCACTATTTATCCATAGCTGGGGCCCTAACAGGTGCTACCACCTCAAATCAGGATAGACCTGGGAACAACTGCAGTTAAGAGGTGGTTCCATGCTCCTCAAAACATCCAAATTTTCAGTCAGCTCCTTGCTGTAGAATGTAGTTTGATAATAATGATCATGTATAACGGTCACTAAATTTGGTTAGAATATGTATCACATTATGTGCCTCCTGACATGTTGTGTATTAAAGAGGATATTTATTTATATTTTTATTATTTTTTTTGTTTTAAATGAGTAAATGATATTTTAGTGACTAATTCAATTTTCTATGCTTCATTTTATGACAAGGTAGAAAAAAAAATAGTGTTATTAAAAGCACAGTAAAAACTTGCAAATAAGCTTTGCTTTTACCTTTTAATTAGACGTTTGACAACATTTTCCAGCAAAGAAGATTAATTTTTAATCTCTTTTTGTTCGTAAAGCAAACAAATTTCTACATTATGTTCTGTTGATCAAGAATTATGGAAATGTGTGAAAAATGGAATTGGCAATCAAAAATTCAAATTCCAGCTTAGTCTGTTGCATTCTCTCTCTCTCCCCCCCTTGTAAAAATGCATGATTCTATCTCCTCTCTTAATAGCTATGGTTTAAATAACAGTGCCAACTGGCCTCTCTAGTCTTAGATGGCAGCCGTTCTAAGAACAGGACAACGCTGAATTAAAAGCTGTAAATGGAAATATTATCTCTTTCCTGATAAGGAAACATTTGACATTCATTGACTGAGCAATTTGTACTACTGTCACATTTTCTCTTAAAACAATATTTCTGGAAAATAGGTTTCTTAAGCCCAGTAGCTGTTATTGCTCTTTACAGTATTGATGGGATGTTTCCTTCCTAACCTTTTATTTGAAGTAGTGTGGAATGTCAACATCTTACATGTGATATCTATTTTAGCTGTTGCTGTCATCACAACTTCTGTTATATTGTGCAGTTCTTTGAACCTTGTGAACTGGTTCTACAGAAACAAAGGAGGAGGATTTTTGCCATGCTCCACATGCTAAAAGCTATTTTTAGCCATTTATCTTAGAAAGAGTTTATATAGAGCTGGCACCATGCATGGCATCCATATGAAAATCTTGATTGGACAAGTCTAATTAAGAATATGACTTGAGTTTTCCAGTTAATATTTTGGCCAAACCTGTCTATAGCACAGCCTATTTTATGTTCAATTTCCTTATCTCCTATACTAAATTTATTTATAAATGATCTATACACAAAAGTATTTGTAGTGTCTAGTATTTTCTAATTCCCCATCCTGAATTTTTAGGAAGAATTCAGGGTAATTTTTTTTTTTTTTTTTTGTTCAAGATCATTCTTATCACAGATACATGGGAATTCAGAAATAATAAAGAACAGGAATCTGCGGAGAACTGTGATTGTTTACATCCTGAAGGGACAAGATATTAAAAACATTTAAATATTGAACATTTGGATTTCTATTTCTAATATCAAGTCCCTATTTCTTTAATTATTTCAACTTTTTTTTCAGAACATAAAAGGATCATTTAATCCATTAGAGAATGTTGATAGGATGAATGCTGACTGTAAGTATATTTGTATCCTATATCTTTTCAGTTTATTATTTAAACTATATTGGTATGTGTGCTTTAAATCCTTGTCAAGGTTGTTAATGGAGATAACAATGATTTATAGTTATTACTGTTTGAGTGGTTATTATGAGTTTAGTTTGTCTACATTTAACCACTCTTAATGGTCAACTATTGTGGCATGCCAGAGATTAGACAGTTTTATAAATATAACAGCCAATGGCAAAGGCCACAGAGAGAAATTATTCATGGCACTCACAAGAAAAGCTCAAATCATTTTCTTAAATAACCTTAGTAGATCAAGACTTTCATATGAATGCTAGGCATGGCCATGAATTTCTATAGAAATATCTAAAAAATATCAGCTGCAGACATCTACTCTAGAAGGTTTTACCAAGGACAATCCTTCTTCAAAACTCATGGACTAGTGCTACAGAATCACAAAGGACTGTACCAAATAATCCAAACCACATCATTTGAGGGCTTTGAACAGCAGCAACAACTAAAATGGATAACATATCCAAATTGAAAAAAAAAATTGTTGATTTCAATTCATTGGGAATGAATAGTTATTTTGTAATAAATTACAAAATTGTGGCACAAGGCCAAAGGAGAAGGGTGGTGGGGAAATGCTGGTCTTCATTAGCTAACCTAGTGCTAGTTAATCACAATCATGACCCATTCATTCATTACAATTTACTCATTTACTATAAGAACTCATCCATCACCTCTCAATACTATATGTACCACAATACCACAAATTTTCCTTTTTTTCTTTTTTACTTATTAAAATATATAAAAATTTAATGATTCATGAGATGAGAGGATAAACCCAAAAATAAACTCATAATATATATGAGTAGGCCCCATCCAGCCCTCAAAATGATAAGAGTGGCCACAGTATTCTGCCATTTGACAGAATCAAGAAGTGCACTCACTAATGAAGTGGGAAGGAAGAATTAAATGACAAAGGCTAACCCAGCTGAGATAAAAAGGGGCCATAAACAAACTGGGAATCTCAACATGGATCATAAAAAAAGAGAATGCTGGGAGCAGGTTGAGTGCAGCACTTACTCATATTAACTAGAAAAACAAATAGTCTAACTAGGAAGAGGGTTTGACAGGAAACTGCCCTGTGGCATCAAAGGGAACTTAAAGAAAATCAAGGTTAACCCTGTTTACACAAAACAGGCTTGCTACAGTTACCCACCTTTTGCTGAAATCTGTCGATAACAAACGGTTTCTATTAGTTCTGATCTACATCTTGAGCCGATTCTTAAAGATTCTGACTAAATCAGAATAGTGTTTGTATCACAAGATTTCCTCCATTCACACTGTCCATACGATCATTCTTTACACCGCTAACAATGTGAGAAACACCATCCATTTCACTCCAGAAAATGGTGGCAACACATTATGGCCTATGTATGCAAGATTGATGGACATGAGACAATCAGGTGTGAATTCAGCTCTCAACTTGCCAGTATAGTCCCAGAAAGGGCATACCTGAGGACATTGGTAAAAGGCATGCAAAGCAGATGACAGTCAGGCAAATCCACCCAGCTCCCTCTGAAGTCTATGTCAATGAGAGATAAAATGTTCCAAATTAATCGCCAAGTAAGCAAAAACTCTGGATTGCTGAGATAATCCACTGTTGGCACACAAGACCAGAAACAGTGCAACTCTGATACCTACAAGCTGAGCCGGCCACATAGTCTGTCATGACCCCCTCCACTAGTTCATGATGCAATAGCCGATGAGGCTATGAAAGTTCACTGGACTGAAGAATGGCCTTCAAGGTCACCTGACATTAGTGCAGGAATCTTGATTGATTCAGAGTCTTATGTTGGCACTCTTCCTCTGAAATGCTGGGGTGGATGGTAAAGCTATGGAAGGCGTCCCTAACACTGCTCTTCAAAATCAAGTCCTCTGTCAGTACATGGTGTATGAAAGCTAACCTTAAAGTGTGTGATGGCACAAGTGTGGCATCCCCCAGTCCATCCATGACACGAATGTTGGGTAACAGTCTCTCTGCAGACTAAATGCTTGTGACCACCACACAAAAGAGTTGACAGCAAGTGATCGAGCACCTTCTTTCCGTTCTTGCAGAGAGTAAGTACAGGCATTCGATAAAGGATAAGAAGAAAAACATACGATGCACATACCCTTGCTCTACCCTTTATGGACAACCACTGTTGAATCAAGTCTGGACTGCCACTCCAATGTTTGATTGTACCTTGAACCAATTTTTCTTCAGCTTGAGACCAGGACTGAACCATACTCCAAGCATACATAAAGGGCCCCAGAAGCGCAACCATCTTCCAGGCACTTAACCACAAGCTGGATGACTTCTCATAGTTAATTTTGGCACACATCACCTTTTCATACCACCTTCTGTACCACTGAATGTCACTATGCATGGCACGGAAATAGATACGTCATTGGCATACACAGAAACCATAATTCAATCTCCTCCAGGGACAGTGTTACTTGTAGAACTGAACTGCATGCCCAGTCACTTGGCCAGTGAAGGAGGGGCTCCAATGCCAAAGTGTAAAGTAAGGGTGACAATGAACAACCCTGTCAAACTGACTATGACAGCACAAATGCGCTCAACTGTTTCCATTTACATGTACCACAGCACTGGGTGATGCAGAAAGCTGATCCACTTGCAGAAGTCAGGTTTGAATCCTTCAGCCTGCCAGACAGCAGTCAGATGGTTGACCCTGTTGAATGCCTTGGACTGATCCAAATTGATCAGCATGGCTTTGTCATCATCATCTACACTCTTCAGTATCATGCAGATCAGATGCAGGTTGTTTTGAACTGTTTGTCCCTTCACAGCACAAGTCAGCTAATGTTGCAAGCTTATTGGAAAACAAGCACACGACAACTGACTGCAAATGCTCCATGAGGATCTTGGTCAAAATCTTTAACTCTGTATTTAGCAGAGTTATGGGCCTATAATTCTTTCCAAACACCTTTTGCCCTTTTTCAACAGCGTGATCACAGCCTTGGAGATTCCTTTGGGAATAGACTCTTGTCAGAACCAGTTGGTGAGTACAATTGTCAAAATTAAAACAAAGAGGTGCAACAGTCTCAATTACAATTCATAGGGAAGACCATAAAAACATCAGAGACTTGCTACTGCTGACTCTTTTCAATGCCAAGTGAACTTTGCCCCCTGATCTCTCCCTTGCAGCTAGCTATATCAGTCAGCTCAAACTGAGGAAAGTCAGCCAAATAACTATGAAACTTGTTACCACTGAGACCAGGCTTCTTGGTAAACTGATTCTCAAAATGCCACCGAAATTGCCTCACATATGTACTTGGTCAGCCTCAGAATATGCGCCTCTGGGGTATTGATCTCGTGAACATATCAATTGGAAACTCAGCAGATTTTTCCTTGTGCAATTCTGCATTAATATTCACAGCTTCATTAGACATCTTGTTTAACTTGTGTCTGACCCTGGTAGTTCTTGCTAGCCCCATGCTCCAGAACCTGTCTTGCTAAAGCTATTTCTAGGGAATCCTGCCCAGCCTTTAGGCAAAACAAAAACATACAAATAAAACTTTCAAAATAAAGTTTTGCTTATGGAAGAAAGGCAAACAAAATGAGACAGAAAATAAATTACAAATTAAAAAAAAATAAATATAAAAGAAAAATTAAACTAAAGAATTACAAATGCAATTACGGAAAGAAAAAAAAAGTAAGGAAAAAAGAAAATTAAAAAGTAGTAAAGTTCATGTAAAAGAAAACAAGAATGAGAAACAAAATTAATGACATAATCAAGATTCTGATGTTCCACACAACTTTAAAGAAAAGGTTAAGAAGGAAGCCCCCATTAATACTTGAAATAGCAATAACAGTGTACATAAAAACCTATTTTCCTGAAAAAAAAACTTGTTTTAATAGAAAGATTTTTTTAAATTTCAATTATCAATAATTTATCCAGAAGTGCAGTGAGGCATTTTTAAAACTCTCATGAAGCACCTTTGATGAAATTATAATCAATCTAAAGTTGGAAAACAAGATGTATCAGATGTTAAAATAATTCCTATCAAGTAAAAAAAAAAAGAAGAAATCTATCAATACATTTTTACATTTTATGCAATGATGCTCCATTCTGAACAAGAATTTGCTTACTCCATAGAAACATTGATTCCCATCCCAATTTAGTAATTCAAATGCCAAATGTTTGGACTATTGCACTTAGAGTTCAATATATAAAAAGTACAGAAAGAATGGCTCCAACCATTCAAAAGCCAATTGTGAATAGGAATTGTGCAATCCAGGAATGGAAATCATTTGGCTGATTTGAAAGCATGTGAGACTTGGAGAAAGGAAAAGGAAATCATTATAATCGAAGACTCTCAAAACAGAAGCACACAAAATCATTGTAACTATCTTCTCTACCCTTGCCTTCTTTTATATGCATGTTCTTCCAGGATGCAAGCAATCATTGCTCTCTACATCTTCCTGCCTTATGTTCTTTCAGTATCTTCCATTCTTGCAAACTTGTTAAGTAGGCTACAAGCTATTTCACCTTCAATATATACTGTGGATGTTAAATTCTCTAAGCTTTCTTTTCTCTTTATATGTCCATGAAATTGTAACTGTCTCTTTCTGGTTGTAAGTGTAGAGTCAAGATGGAAGGTCTCATTAGATAATGAGGAGCTTCTGGCATATGGGAAAGTAAATATTATGTTGCAGCTCACCACTCATTTCTTTTTGTCTAACCATATTTTCTCTCAATCATTTAGATTATCAAAATTAAAACCAAGTGAACTGTCAACTCATTGAATTGAAGTTTATTACAAAATGTATATCAATGTCTTTGGTAGTACAAGTAACCAGTATAGAATCTGCTTAAAAACAAACCATAAAAGGAAATGTCTTCAGCATCTTCCTGATATGAAGATATCCAGGAGTGTCTTGATAGATCCTAGATTTCAAATCAGAAATCATAGGAGTTTCTAACCAGATGATGGATCTTCTTATTCAATGAACCTAAATGAGGTCACCAAATAGACATAAATCCTCTATATAAATGTACTACTCACAACCTTCCCTAATTGACTATGTCTTCAGAGCTGTAGTTGTATTCACATACTTAGCTATATTGCAGGTTGGTGAGGTTATTTAACCCATAGTTGGGGTATATGGATATTGACTCTTAGGATTTCATACACCCTTTATGTCTTGATTTTTGTGCTGCTGGGGTTTCACTTACTTTCTTAACCAAACCAGAGTTTGCTCAGGGAGCTGGTTTAGTCACTGATCATTCAGGTTTTGAATTCTGAGTTGTCCTTTTCCTTAACCAATTGCCACCAAAGGCTATAGGACCCAGTCTGTCCTGCTTTTTACCCATAACTGGACAAAATCAGACATCAAAACAAAATGATAAAGTGCAGAAAAAGATCTATATGCACAATAGACCTCCAGAATCTCCAGTATCAATTCTAATTAAGAATGATATACCCCCAGAGGCACAGTGGAGTAATGGATAGCAGCTTGGATTGAGGAATTGGAGAGCTGAGTTCAAATTACAGTCAAATCCAATTACATTCACTTACACACTAATACCCTTGGGAAAGGTATGAATCCTCCTCTTTTCCCCCAGCTATGGGTAAATAGCAGGACAAGCTGGGTTCTTGGATGACAACTGGTCTACTGCAGAAAGAAATGGCAACCTACTGCAAGAAAAATCTGCCTCATCAGTCATGTGTTGAAAGATACATGATCGCCTAAGCATAACACATAACTGACTGATACCCCAGAGAAAAATTTATCTTTGTCCAAATCTATGTAGAAGCATTAATATTTGTTATTTATGTATCTAGCCACATGACTATATATGAAAAGGAACTTGATAATGTATTACAGCATCAGGCGAAACTATTTACTTTGTCAGGTGATTTTAACACTGTGTGGTGATGTAGGAATACAAATAAAAAAATGAAGAAATTTAGGAAATTATTAACAATAATGATTTATTCATTTTCAGTAATAAATCCCAAACATACTTCTATTCAGCATCTGGTCTCTTCTTTGTGTGGGTGGGTCTAATAGATAAACCAGTCAGAATGAGAATTGAGAGAGACAATTTTTATTCCACTTGGGTTTGTTGCATTCACTTATGCACAAATACCCTTGAGAAATATATGAATCAATCTCCCCCCCACCCAATCCATGGGATTAAATACTATGACTTGTATTTGGAAAAAAATCATTGTTATTCTTTAAAAATGTTTGTGCTAGATTTACTGAAAAAAAAAAAAAAAAAAAAATTAATTATTCTAGAAGGTGGTCATTCCCACAGTTGAAATTCAGATATGTTTTGCAATGTAAAACTGCATTCCTGAATCTCTTATTGATAGTAGAAATGTGGTTATACAGAAGGATACTGAGAATATCATGGACTGAACATGTGAGAAATGAGAGTTTTACAGAAAATTGAAATAAAAAGGACACTTCTACTTAACATCAGAAAGAGACAGTTGAAATTACTAGGACACATAATGAGGATAGAGAACTTGGAAAACTTGACACTCACAAGGACATATTGACATCAGGAGGGACAGAGGAAAATAGCATATAACCTACCCAAGAAGCTTATGTAAATGAATGGCAGAACAGGGGTTAAGAGAAATACCAAGTAGATGAAGGACAGAAAATTGTGGAGAGCCATGATTGCCAACAACCCGAAGATGTTTTGGTTTTAAATATCTCGGGAAGGTCATAAGCCAAAACATTCAAATAATATAATATGTTGCTAACTTCCTCAATAGTGACTCATTGCACTTTCTCGGGCTAACATTCTCAGCTGACATGTAGTGGAAATACTACATTGAATCCATTGCTAGGACAGCTGCTAAGAAATTTTGTTCACTGTGTCATGTGAAAGAATTTTTCTCCCCAAAATCTATCTTGCATGACTATAAGTGTACTATTAATCCATGCTTAGAATATTGCTGCCACATATGGGCCAGTGCCCCTGCTATATACCTTGATCTCCTTGATAAAATCCAAAGAAGAATCAGCAATATTATTGGTCCTTATCTGGTGGCTCGGCTTCAGTCACCTTCCCACGACTGCAAGGTTGCCTCTCTATGCCTTTACTATAAATACTTTATGGTAATTGTTTGAATGAGCTCTTCACTAGTGTACATAGACGTTTTGAATTTAAGTGCAATATTAAACTGGTGTAAAGATCTTATCATTTTGCAGTTGAGCTGGCTAGGTGTAAGTGTAAAGTCTATGCTAACAGTTTATTTTCTCACACTTTATTTGTGGAACTCACTTCCAGCTCTATGCTTTCCAACCAACATTGGCAAAAGCTAAATGCAATATCAGTTGCTATCTACTGTCCTTTTTATTACTCTTTCTTCTTCCTGCTCATTATTTTAATATTTTAATGCTTCTATTCCTAATTCTTCCACACCTTATAACCCCTTGTGTCTTAGTGGCTTTAATGCCTTGCATGGGGTGATACTGATTTAAAAAAAAAATTCTATCAACTGGTATCTTTTGAGGTATTGATCTGTTTTTGTTTATATTTCTGAGATGAGGTACTATGTACACTATTTACATTATTCGTACTATTGTCCTCATCTTTGTCGCCATATTTATTACAATGTTTCAGCCGTTGTACGCTCCAGACTTCTTCATGTGGTTGAAATGTCAAACTGAACCCTTTATTTTGCTCACTGGGTTAGACTGTTCTGGTTCCACATGCCATGTCTAATAGATGTCAGTTATCAGTTATCTCCTGTTAATTCCCCTCTGCAAGTTCTCTACTGCCTTAATCAGGTATTTAACTCACACTCTTTGGGTCCTGTCACTGGATCTAACTAACACTTTTATCCACTGTGCCATTTGTCCTTGAGCTGAAACATAATAAATATGGTAAGAGAGTGAGGACAATATTCCGAATAATGTAAATAGTGTACATAATACCTCACCTCAGAAAATATTGGCAGGTGTATACGCAATTTTATTTGATGGCTGATTTCATTACGTACAATATTGATAAAAAGTTTGAAGCAACTCCTGGTATTTTTTAAGTTGTCGCCAAAAGTAGTTGTTTCTTACTTTAAAGAAGATAAAATGATTATACATGGTTTAAAAAATATGAGACATGATGGTTTTAATAGCAATTTCATTATGACAAAAAGAAAAAAAAAAATTAAATTTTGCTCTCGTCAAATACAGTGGTACCTAAACAGACAAAGGTAGACAGATAGATATAAATTGAAAGAGATAGGTACACTATTTACATTATTCGGACTATCATTCTCCTGTTAATTCCCCTCTCCAAGTTCTCCACCACCTTAAACAGCTATTGAACTCACACTCTTTGGGTCCTGTCACTGGATCTAACTAACATCTTTATCCACTGTGCCATGTGTCCTCAAGGAGATAACTGATAACTGACATCTATTAAATATGGCACGTGGAAATAGAATAAGCTGCCCCAGTGAGTGAAATAAAGGGTTCAGTTCAACCTTCCAACCACCTGAACAAAGCTGGGGTGTACAACGGCTGAAACGTTGTAATAAATATGGCAACAGAGATGAGGACCATAGTCCGAATAATGTAAATAGTGATCTGTTTTGGTGATTTTCAATTTACATCAACTAACGATGAAAAACTTGATGACTCATTATATAGTGAACACTTTCCAATAATAATAGAGAATTTAAAGCAGTGTTCTTGCTTTATGGTGATGATGAGGAGGAGAAAAAATATTCATAACAGGGACAAAGATGATCTTGAACAAAAACAAAAGAAATTAACATTCTGTATCAAGTATTCCAAGAAGTAAAACTCAAGATAAACCTTTCCAAAACAGGAACTATGATCTGGAATTAGAATGAAAGAGTGATGACACCACCTAACCTAACTCCATCATAAAAATTCAGGATGGGAAATTAATTAAATACTAAATATTCCAAAAGATCTCAGTGTATAAGTCAGTTATAACAAATTTAGTACAGGAGATAAGGAAAATGAACTTAGAAAAGGTAGTTTTTGCTTAACACTGCAAGTTGCTACAAAACCAAAACATTAAAATATTAACTAAAATAATGGAAAATATTAGAGGAATAGTCACAATAATGTTAATTAATATCTGTGGGGAAAATTGTGAAAATGGCCTACCTCGGAAACGCCTGCGAATCTGTGCGATGTGCAAACTCCAGTTTGCTAGCAGTAAAAGGAACCAAAATGGCGGCGCCCATGTTTTATGCCAGGCGGTCTCGGTTAGTTAACACGAAATCTCATTGTCTCGTCATTCGCATGCAAATTGTGGTCAGTCCTCGGCTGTATAAAGCAAGCGTGTTTTTCTGTTTCGGATCAGAGGGCTTTTGGCTCGTGAGAAGGTTGGACGTGTGACACCGGTTTTGTCGGTTACCCTCCTCGCGGTTTTTTGTTCCTACCTGCTATTATCACCAGAGTACCGCACAGGTGGCTAGAACTGCTCAAGAGAGGAGAACCGACGCTCGAGAGCTGTGCAGTGGTAGGGAGACGACTGGACGAGGACCAGGTGGCCAATACCCATCGTCAAAGCGGACATCCGGGCGTGAAACGAACTCTGAACTTTGCCAGGTTAGTCGACCCACAGGTGTCCAGAGAAAGCGTTAAATCCGTTGTGAAGGCCTGCACAACCTGTCAGTCGATCAATCCGGCACCTGTTCACTGGGAAAGAGGAGAACTGAGTGTGAAGAGCAACTGGAGCAGACTAGCGATGGACATAACTCACTACAATGGTGAGAATTTTTTAACGCTTATTGATTGTGGTCCCTCCAGGTTTGCGGTATGGCGGCCACTGCGCAGACAAGATGCGAGCACCATCATTCGTCTGTTGGAGAATGTTTTCCTGGAGCGAGGCCCACACATGGAAATACTGACCGACAACGATACCAGTAGGGACTTTAAAAAAATTTGCGGACAATTGGGACGTGCATCTGCGGTTTGGATGTGCTTACTCGCTGAGTGGAAATGGCAGCGAAACCACAACCATCAAGACCATCGCAGCCAGGAAGGGCTGTACAGTATCAGAGGCAGTTTACTGGTATAATGTTGCCCCGAAAGATAACGTTTCACCATCCACGGCACTGCACAAATATCATGTCCGAGTGAAAAGCATCGAAGCCAACCCGCTGCCTGAACTAGAAGTGACTGGAGGGAGATTGAAAAAAGGAGATGTTGTTTGGGTCAAAAACCCACGCGGCAAGTATACGACAAAATACGGCACTGGACGTGTTACGGAGGCGATTAGCCCGCAATCTGAGAGAGTTGATGGGGTACCTCGTCACATTAAAGACTTGCGACCGATGATGCAACCGCTACCATTACTGAGCGAGGAAAGCGATTCTGAGTCTGAGAGTAGTGGGTGTTCGAGCTGCTTGGAGTTAGTCCTGCAGGGCAGTGATTCTGATAACAGCAGCCTCCCGGCGGACACAGTGTTTACCGACACTCAAACCACAGACGAGAACACGCATGAGGATGAAGCTTGTGTTGTCCCCCTTCGGAGGGGGACTCGACAGCGACGATCGCCACCTCCTTGCCCTGTTTGTGATCATGAGATCAGGGGGGAGTGTGGGGAAAATTGTGAAAATGGCCTACCTCGGAAACGCCTGTGAATCTGTGTGATGTGCAAACTACAGTTTGCTAGTGGTAAAAGGAACCAAAATGGCCGCACCCATGTTTTATGCCAGGCGGTCTTGGTTATTTAACGCGAAATCTCATTGTCTCGTCATTTGCATGCAAATCATGGTCGGTCCTTGGCTGTATAAAGCAGGCACGTTTTTCTGTTTTGGATCAGAGGTCTTTTGGCTCGTGAGAAGGTTGGACGTGTGACACCGGTTTTGTTGGTTACCCTCCTCACGGTTTTTTGTTCCTACCTTCTATTATCAGTTGAGTGGTTGTGTTACCCCCATAATATGGCAGAGTGTACTGAAAGAGATAATCATCTATCTCAAAAAAGAATTTGTGTTTTGTGTGCAATCTGCTGAAGAAAATTTACCAAAGAGTAGTTAGCAAAAATCTACTTTAAGGACCAGAATCTATACTAATGTTCTTCCCTCCTCTGAATGGTGTGACAAATCAGAAAGATCTCTTGGTGAACAAAAGCTGTTGTTTTTGGCTTATGTTAGGACTAGCATCATGGCCTGGCGTTGCCTGTGCTTGATTCAGAAATTGTATGACTCCTACATCAATCGCTATCACTTGACTTAAAATATTTTTGCCCTTCCTTACCTTTAAAGGAGTGCCCTATGCCATGCTGATGTTGCTACATGCCTTACTTCTTGCCTATCTCACACTGCAAATTTTTTCTAAGCTCTATACTAAACGTTAAATCTGTTACGAAAAAAAGAACTAAACAAAATGAACACAAAACTATCAGCTTTAAAAAAAAAATACTTTTTCACACCCAACCTAGTTCTGCAGAATCAGAATCAACATTGAGTTGAAGCAAGCGAATGAGCCAATTAGAGTAAAGTGCCATGCAGGTTTAAATTTTTCCCACTTGTGATGAATGCAGCTATCAATTTTTTTGTATGCTAGTTAACATTCGTGTCAGTCAGCTGTTGGCACTCACTCTGGCCAGTAGAAAATGGCCACAAACTACATGAAAACTGCCATAGAAGCATGAAAAAAATCGATTATTTCTACTATCGATGGGAGTTAGGAAATGCAAAGTTAGTCTTGGCCTTCCCACTAACTTGGAGCATGTGCATGTAAATTTTGGTGCAAATCTGTCGAAAATTGTGGCCGTGCATTCGTTACACACACACACACACACACACACACACACACACACACACATCCTGCCTTTTATAGATAGAGATTAGATTTTCTGAGTTTGGTGAACAAACATGCATTTTTGCTGGTGAGAAGTGAAGGTTGGATGTGTGACCCCCATTTTGTCAGTTCTACGTTGCCTGTTGGACTGTTACAACTGAATATCATTTAACTGTGATTTAGTGTTGCGGTCGAGAGACAGAAGAAATCTATTGCAGATGTTTGTTGCTACTATAAGCTGACAGTGTTTTTTCTTTTCTTCTTTTTCTTTTCTTTACAACTATGCAGAGATTCTCTTGAAAAATATCCTAACTCTTTCTCTATTATTTTCCAAGAGAAACTCTGCATTAGAAAACAATGTTATCCTGACTATGCTGCTATTATTTTCCAAGAGAAACTCTGCAGTAGTAAACAACATTATCCTGACTGTTCCTGTGTTTTTTTTTTTAAAGATGCCTCCAAGGACAGTAACAGAATTAGGTACACAGCTGTTTTTAAAGATAAGACTTAAAAATATCTCCCAAAGAAAACACTGAAACTTGTGCAATAGATTTAGCACTTGATGTCATTTCTAAGAGTAACTTTGAATGCATCATTATCTTAAATTCTCTCTTGGCCTCAACTATCCATTAAAATTAGAAATCTGGAAAACCCTCTTGTGGGACAACTTAACCTTATCTATGATTAAAAATAAATTATTTTGCTGAACCATATGGGAATTATGGGTAATAACAAAGTTGCGTCAGTCACGAAGTGTGCATTCGACTTAGATATGTATTCATAATTCTGTAGAGAGTTTTTTAAGCAAAAATTAATAAATTAATTTTAAATAAGTTGCAACAATGTCAGCATGATGTTTATAAATTATTTTTCAGAAAAGCTCATGCTGAGTGAACTGTGACCAGGTTTTAGAAAATCTTGTTAAGAGGAAGTCATTTTAGTTCAATGATATTTTTATAATACAAAACTTGTTTATTATATTATTTATATGCTAGATGAAAAACCTGAGTGAATCACATGTCAGTTTGTGAAGCACTTTCTGATACCGTGATCTAGCTCCTGTCAGACAATATTTTTACAGGCCAAATAGTTTAAAGGAACTGTTTGCTAAGGATGGGATAAATGTTGGTTCTATCTTTTTGTGGTCAAAAGAAATTAACAACTCTGTTACTGGGACAATTTCTGAGTGGCTGTTTTTTTTCCTCTACACCAGTCTCTTGGTATTTTCTTCATTCTCTTCCCCATAACTGCGTTTTTCATTCATTTCTCTCCTGCCTGTCACAACTGCATGTAGTACGACATGACGTGCATCAAGATAGTGATCTCTCATCTCCACAATGGTTTATTTATAATGGGTTGGGTTGGTTTGGTTTATTTTACGGCATATCAACCTCAATGGGTTATTTAATGCTAACAAAATTTTTATTTCTGGTAATATTTCTTCTTCAAAAATGTATAGCTGTTAATATCTTTTTTTTTTTTTTCAAAAAATGTATTGTTGGTAATAAATTTTTTTTACAAATTATTTCTGGTATTAAAACCAATTTTTATACTTACATAGTGTTTTGACTCCAGTTTGGGGGGGCTAACTCTTTATTCATAGTTGGGACCCTAACAGGTGCTACCACACCAGGTCAGGGTGGACCTGGGAACACTAGCAATTAAGAGGGGATTCCCTGCTCCCCAAAACATCCAGATGTGTTGCTGTTGGACATAGTTTATCATCTTAACCAGGATGGATTTTATAATGGGAAATCACAAATCACCCACCAGGATGATAGATATATGGTCCCTCCTCATGATTCCATCCAACCACACGACTGCCCTCACCTCCCCCAACTGATCTATATCATCACATATGCCATGATGTAGTCACTTGTTCAATGAGGAGGACGCTTTTCCTGTTGTGATCTTTGCACAGTCTCAGTTTGATGGTCCCCACTTCAGTCAGTCATTGGCTTGATGGTCCTCTCTCTGTTTATGGTCATTGGCTTCATATTTGATAACCCGTCACATATCCAGAATATGTCATGGAATACTGTCAACCGACACATTGTCCAATGTTTGAATATAAGTCCCTGTGCCTCTTTCCCTGCAGGTGGTGCAGCTAGCATCAGGCAGTTTAACCCACACTTCCTCTTCAATTCTTATATTAGTTGGTTTCTCCCCTGTGACACTTGATCCTGCATTTGCATGCCACCATTCATATTTGAAGATTGCTCTCTGCAGTACAGAATCTGTATTCTGGCCCATTTTGGGTGACATATACCAAAAGACAGCTTCTTGTGGCAAAATTTGAATCTTTTCGGATGCAGACTTAATTGCCTGATGTCTTTCAACACAGCCATTCCCACTTGACCTGTAAGCTACTCTAAAGAAACACCCCATGCCCCACTTCTCTAACATCTCCTTCAAGGTTGCTGAGCAGAAGGCAGTGCCATTGTCTATCAGCACTTCAGTTACTGGACTCCTTTCCAACACCCCCAACCTCAAGGACCCTTGCTATCTCAATTCCATTTTCTGATTTCCCTCAATAAATCAATTGCCTGAGTTGACAATCGATCATTAACAGGTATATTCTCTGTTGATAATGTATCATGTCAATGGCCAAATGGGCCCAATCTTTCTCCACCTGAAGCTCACCTGCTATATGTCTAATTGGTGCCAGATTTATGGAGTGAAACTTGCTGCATCTCTCCACCACTGCCTTGATTGCCTTCTTGGTTATGCTGGGATCCACCTTTTTAGCCAAGAACAGGGTTCTGTCTTGTCTAAAATGGTACATGTCATGGAGTATCTTCCGTTTAATCTGACTATCTACCACAGCCGTTTCTATTTCTGTTCCTTTCATGGGTTTGTTCAGAAGCCTCTCCAGATTTTCTTCACTCTGGTAATTGTATCCACTATTCTTTTCTAATGACACAAATGTGATGTTCAGCTTCAACTCAATCCCTTCAATAAGTTCTCAAAGAGTCATTAACCGTCGCTTCACAAGCACATCATTAACTCTCTTAGATTCACCCTCCTCTTTCCAATGATTTCTAACATGCCTGATGAAGCCACCATGGCTGAGTCAGTTTTCACTTAAACTTTTTGCAGTCCCCATTTTATGGTAAGGTTTGTACCCTTCATTGATATGGGCAAAGTCATTTTGCTTTCCAAACCATGCTGCATGTTCTATAGTGATACCACATACTTCCAAAATAACTCCCAATGCTAGACTGTGTTACACCACAGAACTCCTAACCCTAAGTGAACCCTTTATTTCATCCATTGAGGTAGATTGTTCTAGTTCCACATGCCATACCTCTTGAAGAGTTATTTTCTTTTAACTCAACTCTTCAAGTTCTGATATGGCCTGGTATTGAACTCACAACTCTTTGGGTCTAGACACTGGATCTAACCAATGTCTATTCACTGACCCATGTGTCTTCAAGGACACATGGCCCAGTGGAACTAGAACAGTCTACCCTGGTGGATGAAATAAAGGGTTTGGTTCAAAATTCCAATCACCTGAAGAAGGCCGGATCATTTGATGTCTGATACATTGTGAAATATGGCAATGAAAATATGGATAACAGTCAGAATAATGTAAATGATGCAAGTAATCATAATACCTCATCGCAGAGATATAGACAGATACAGTTAGTATTATTGTTGGTTGAAATTTATGAAATCTTTTTCTTAAAGCACTATTTTCAGGAAATCTGACTTCTCAAGTCCACTGTTATTGCTTTTTTTTCTAGTACTGATAGCAGTTTCCTCTCAAAGCTTTTGTTTTTGGTAGTGTGGAAAGTTAACAGCTTGATTATATCATTTTCTCTTTTAGTTACATGTGCTACCCATTGTGCTGTTGGAAGTAATCAAATGATGTAGTTTCTGTTATTTGCTAGCAAAGCTTTACTTCTGATAAATGATCATCTTTAAGACATACATGGCTCATTCACATGAAGCCATTTTTAATCATTGTTAATCTGTCAAGTTTGTGAAAAGTCCATGGTTATTCTTATAAAGTGACTAAGTACTGAACTACAAGAAAGCCCACCAAATTCAAAAGTAGTCATTTTAAAAAATAGGCATTTTTCTGGAAGCTAATAAATGGTCTGATACCTGTATGTCAATCATATAAAAATCTCTTTAAACATTTTTTGTTTTGTTAGAGGTAACATTCTTTTGATGGTGGCTTGGATTAAGGAATCGGAGAGCCGAGTTCGAATTCCATTTGAATCCATTACATTCACTTACATGCTAATGCCCTTGGGAAAGGTATGAATCCTTTTCTCCCCACCAGCTATGGGTAAATAGCAGGACAGACCTGGTTCTATAGCCTTGGATGGCAACTAGTCTACCACAGAAAGAAATGGCAACCTACTGCAGGAAAAAATCTGCCTCATCAGTCATGTATCGATGTATCATGCATGGCACATAAGTGATTGAACATTCTTTTAAAATCATTCTTTTTAGTCAGTCATAACTCTTCGGCTTTTGCATATTAAAAAGTTTTTTTTTATTCCAAGGTAAGTATGTTGTATGCTTATTTTTTTTTTTTACAAAGTTAAAATTAGGTTTATATTTTTATTATGACCTTCAGACTTGTTAAACCTCTCAGTGTATGCATTTTATGTATGTGTTTGTAAAGTCAGAAATGTGTGTTTGACTTGTTTTGTATATCTTTCTGTGTATTTAGTAACATACATATATACATACATACATCTAAATTGATAACAGTGTATGTATGTATATATGCACACACACACATTTTTATTTCCTTATCGATCTGTATACAAATGACAAACTTAAATATGTGTACATATATATTAATCAACACAAATATCCATGTGCATATACTTGCTTACACATATATTTCAGTAAACGGTGCTGAATTGTAAGCCAGCACTGTCTTTAAAAATTTAAATGCAAAATCAATCATAATCTGTCTTTTTAAAAAGACTGTTCTATTATTGTCCTTTCTAATTGATAACATTTTCTCAGTTTCATTCATTCTCAGTAACCCCCTTGCATTTTAGTGGTTTTACCATCTTGCTTGGGGTGAAATGATTAAAAAAAAAAAAAAGTTACATGTAAAAATTTTCATGTTGAATAATATAAAAACAGTGCTTTATGAAAAGTACCTTTGTATATATGCATACATTTTCTAAAGAATTAATAGATTTATTTTTAATTTGAATTTTTTATTACCCCAAGCTTTAGTTTTAGTAGATACCTGTATTTGAAATAGACACTGTTTTTATTTTAAACGGTGTTCCATTACTTCTATCTCTATAGGCCTTTGAAATCCACCTGAGAAATATTAATAACTAGCTTAAAAGCCACCCTATTGGGTGGTATTTAAGCTAGCTCCTGCGGAGAGCTCTTGTTTTTACCTTCACCACAATAGGTAGGAAGGAGTAGATATGATAGCAACAATAAATTGCAGAAGAACTCAAAATTGATCACTGCATTTAATATTGCATTAATATTTAAGCTTTTAAAAGTTCAACGATAATTCTGTCGCCACTTAATTTAAAGACAATTTGATATATGTAGGTCCTTACTTTATGGAAATGTTTTTTTTTACAAACTATTATTTTTATTTCATAGGTGACTTTTGCTAGATTTCATAATTAATTTTCATTCTCCCCAGATTTATTTCCAATTATAAAACTTGTTATTGTACAAATAATATTATTGCAAAAATCACGTTAGAAAAAAAATCACCAACCCAATCACAGAAATGAAAACTTGGTAATCCAAAATTAAGAATTGTGGATCTGGCCTGGAACTTTTTAATTTTCTCTCAGAGTCAGCCTGATTCCAAATTGGTATCACATGTTGGGCTACAGTCTCTAGGAATAAAGTTGAAAAATTGTGATATATTGACATTTGCATTTATTATATAGAAAAAGAAGATGAGGTATTGAAAGTTAGAGAGTTGTGTCCCTTTAATTGAAAACATATGACATATTGACATTTGCATTTATTGTATAGATATGTCAGAGAGTACATTTTCTTTATTAGGAAATCTCAAATGCACAGGCCAATAAATGAAATACACATGGTATTTATCTGTGACACAAGATCTATTTGTAGGTGGGGTCCCAAGCACATACGTCTGGGACAGGAACAAAAATTACCCTCAGCCCCCGCAACTGTCGGTTGCGCTGGCCTTGGTGCAATGGGAGGGTTCAGCCTCGGGCAGCTGTTCCCCAGAGCTGGGCACCTCTTCAGTATTATCTTCCTCAGTTGCCCATCTGTCCTTTGAGAGAGAAACTGCTGAGCGCACTCTGCCCAAAGACAGATATGCAAATGAGAGATAAGTAGACGTGTAACTACTCAAAAAACTTAATGAAATACACATTGTTTATGATACAAATGGGGCATCTATTTCAAATATGGATATCCACTAAGAATAATGGTTGGAGTAATAAATGTGTATACATATAAGAAAATTACATTATATACTTTAGAAATTTGCTTTTAAGTATCAATTAATTTCTCATTATCTATTTACAGCCTCTGCAACATATGACTATGTTTTGCGTATTGTCCCCACTGTCTATGAAAACTTAAATAAACAGATTTCTTATCCTTTCCAATACACATACTCCTCTCGGGTAAGTAAATTTATTTTGCAAATCAGTTTTTTTTATTTTACTTTGGCTTGAATTTTTTTTTTTTTTTTTTTAATATAAGCATTTCACCTCAAGCAAAGCTGGAAGCCAGTAGCATGCAAGGGGTTACATAGGATTTGGAGTGAGAGTAGATAGGAGTGATAGTGGATAGATCAAGGCAACTGGAGATGTCTATTGACATTACATTTGAATAGTTGGAGATTATAGCTCTCAGGGAAACAGGAAAAGGGAAGGGAGTTCCACAGGCGAGAGGTGCGAGATATGAAGCTATTTGAGTAGAAGACACGGCTACATTTTAACAGTTTCAACAATGAAAGGATGAGAGCGGGATGCCAGCCTCGTAGGACGCCTGAATTCATGAAGCCTGGGAACCAGCAAAGCAGCTCATCAGAGTAATTATTCATCTTGCTATATATATTCAAAATTAATTCCTCAATTATTCTTATGTACAATCATGGCTCTCCACAACTTCTTGGCCTTTGTAGCTCATGGAAAGACTTCTTTTTGCTATCACTCCTAATACTAGTTCTACCAACCATTTAAACAAACTCGCTAGGTAGGTTATTTGCCGTTTTCCTCTGTCCCTCTTGCTGTCAGTATGTCTTGTGAGTATCAAATTCTCCAAACACTTTTTCTTCATTATGTACCCTAGAAATTTTAATTGCCTGTTACTGATTTTATGTATATGTGTTCTTTTAGTTTCCATTTGTTGCTAACATTTTCAATCCATAATATTGTTAATATCCTTCTATAAAACCACATTTCTGTTGCCTCAAAACTTTTTTTCATCTCTGGGGAAATTGCTCAGAATTCACTGCCATATAGGAGGACTGATATTACATACGTAACAGTTCAACATTCATTTCTCTGTTTCTAATGAAATTTTCATCTGTTCCAGACAAAATTATATCTGACCATGAATAAAAAAAAAAAAAAATCTTTTAATTCATTTTTGATGTTTCGTCCTAAAAGATTTGTATTTAACACTAAATAACACAAGAATTAATAAATGTTAAATTGTTGAGCCTAACCATATACAGTGTAACCCGGATATAAGAGAGATTTTCTCTGGTCCCAAAGTGTTCCCATACTTACCTAAACAAAATAGACTAAACCCGGATATAAGAGACTTCTTCTTTGGTCCTGACAACTCTCTTATATCCGGGTTACACTGTAACAAAAACTATTTAAATATACTAAATGTTAGTACCTGTTACTTTTCGGTTATTATGATTTTATATGTTGTTAGGAAAATATTATTTCCTCTCTCTCTTTCTTATACGATATATATTATTTTATTCATGATCATTATTCTTAGTTATATATCTTCTTTTTGATGCTAAATCTCTTCATTGGCAGTCATGGCTCTCCATGATTTCCTTTTCTAAATAGAGAAAAATGTCTGCCTTGATTTGAGTGTATACCAAACCTATGTCTCTACATATCTATTAACTCATCTTGATTTTTGTCATATAAAACTTATAAAATTTTGATATGTCATTAAATTAACCAACCTAAACATAAATCGAATGAAGAAATACAAATAAACTGAGGTCAGGAAATCAGTGATAAAATATAATTTTAATTTTTGATAAAACTCTTGGTTATAAATTCTAAATAAAAAAAAAAAAAAAATAAAAAATGAAGCCAGCTACTATTTATAGTTCCTATGAACAACTCTTCTAGATTGTTAAAAGCTTGGAACTGAATGGAAAATTTTTCCATCTAAGTTTGCAGCTAAATATAAACAAGAGATTTTACAGATTGATATCATAAATTCTCACCTAAATACGGCAAAAACGAAAATAACACAGACTTCAGATAGCAGATATATTTACCAAGATTACACAAAAATATCTTGAAATCACTACACAGTAAATTTATTCAATAAAATCTCCAATGGATTCAACTATGACCTCCAGATGACTTTGGTATCTCCTGCAACTCTTCTAAACTGTCTCCTTGTTTAAGTTGGTGAATGCTGCCATAAGCCTTGCCTTCAGTTTATCTTTGGTGTTACAAGGAGTTTTGTTGGTATCTTGCTCAATTGCATCCTACACATAATAATCAAGGGGGTTGCAGTCTGGTGGGATAGGTGGCTAAATGTAAGGGGAGATGTAATCGAAGAAATTGTCTGAAAGCCATGACTGGCATGGTGCAGAGTCCTTTTGCCAGACATAGGTTCTTCCAGCAGTCACTCTCTTGTCCCAGGTGAGCACTACTTCCTCAAGCAGTCACTCTCTTGTCCCAGGTGAGCACTACTCTCACAGTCGCCCTTTGTCCCAAGCAGTCACTCTCTTGTCCCAGGTGAGCACTACTTCCTCAAGCAGTCACTCTCTTGTCCCAGGTGAGCACTACTTCCTCAAGCAGTCACTCTCTTGTCCCAGGTGAGCACTACTTCCTCAAGCAGTCACTCTCTTGTCCCAGGTGAGCACTACTTTCAGTCTCAAGCAGTCACTCTCTTGTCCCAGGTCAGCACTACTTCCTCAAGCAGTCACTCTCTTGTCCCAGGTCAGCACTACTTCCTCAACTCTCTTGTCCCAGGTCAGTCACTCTCTTGTCCCAGGTCAGCACTAGCAGTCACTCTTCCAGTCACTTCCTCAAGCAGTCCTTGTCCCAGGTCAGCACTACTTCCTCAAGCAGTCCTCTTGTCCCAGGTCAGCACTACTTCCTCAAGCAGTCACTCTCTTGTCCCAGGTCAGCACTACTTCCTCAAGCAGTCACTCTCTTGTCCCAGGTCAGCACTACTTCCTCAAGCAGTCACTCTCTTGTCCCAGGTCAGCACTACTTCCTCAAGCAGTCACTCTCTTGTCCCAGGTCAGCACTACTTCCTCAAGGCACTTGATGTAGGCTTCTGTGTTGAGTCCCTGTGGGAAGATGATTGCAGGTATAATTGTTATGGTGACCTATGTAGATAGAATGAACTCTTCCTCCTTCATAAATACTAACTTCTTTCCATATCTTTCTTTCTGGCTCCTAACCCTTTTTTTAAAAATATATTGTTGGTAGTATTTTTTTTCAAAAATATATTGCTGGTAATATATATTTTCAAAAATGTATTGCTTGTAAAAAAACCTATTTTTATACTTTCATAGTGTTTTGACCCCTTTTTTGGGGTGTGTTGGGGGTAATTATTTGCCCATGACTGGGCACCTGACAGGTGCTACCACTCTGGGTCAGTGAGGACCTGGGAACACCAGCAATTAAGAGGTGGTTCCACACTCCTCAAAACATTCTGATCAAAGGTTTTGCTGTCAGATGTATTTTATCGTCATACCCAGGACGGGATTTTTATTGCAATATTTTAAGTTAAGTCATTAAGCTCAAATATTTGTTAGATTTTCTACAGATATTTTATTGTTACAGAACTGTTCTCTTTCTATCTGAGTTTTTCAGTGATTCTTAAGACAAATGATGTCAAGATGGCTAAATGTATTACATGAAAAGCTGGAAAAATAAACTCAATTAGTGCTTCTTTTTTTTTTTTTTTTAAGATACTAAACATTTTGTGGGATGGACATCTTTGCTGTTTCACTTGGTGTATATATATATATAGAAACAAAAATAAAAAGGTTGGTTATTTTTGCTTAGCTGCATATCAATCTCTGTAGGTTATGTAATATTTTGTATGTAATTTTATTTTTGAATAATGGTTTAGTGATACAAGTTACTAATTAACCCATAGCTGGGGCAAGAAGAGGTTTTGTTTTGTGAAAAATCTGTTTAGATTTCCTTCAAAATTGTATTGCTGGTAATAGTTAACTATTTGCCCATAGCTGGGACCCTAACAGGTGCTACCACACCGGCTCAGGGTGGACTTGAGAACACCAGCAATTAAGAGGTGGTTCCATGCTCCTCAAAAACTCCTGATCAGAGGCCTTGCTGCTGGACGTAGTTTAACGTCTTACCCAGGAAGCTAATAAATTAGAGATTTCTCTGGCATAGAATGAAGAAAGAGAACTTGACACTCACAGGACATTCTGAAGGCAAGAGGAAAAAGGAAACACAGCATTGTCAGCATTAAATAGCCCATTGAGGTTGATATGCCATAAAACAAAATAAACCAAACCAATCCAAACCAAAGAATACATACTATTCATACGAATCTATCCTAAAAATGTTGTTGGCATTAAATAACCCATTGAGGTTGATATGCCATAGAACAAAATAAAGCAAACCAAACTAATTTATTATTGTAAATGTGTTCTTTTTGTTAACATGTTCTCTAAAACTTCTATGCTCACATGTTCAGTCTATGGTATTCTCAGCAGAACCACATTTCTGTAGCTGTAAGTTTGTTTTTTTTTTTTTCATTTGTGAAAAGTGTCTCGCATTCACAGCTTCGTAGAAGGTCCAATATTACATAACAGTTCAGTATGTTTTTTTTTTCTTTGTTTCCAATGAAATTTTACTGTTTGCTTAGCTTTTATAAATCATATTTTACTGTCTCAAAACACTTAAAATGTAATATCAAAAATCAGGTAGGGTTTTTTTTTCTATTCAGAGATTTTGTATTTCAGTTAATTTCTTAGAAATAAGTTAAACTTTAAAAAAGTGGGCAGTTTTTATATTTTATTTTGGCATACAGTTTGAATATTTATTATGTTGATAGGAATTAACATGGAGTCAAATGATATCTGAAGAATCCACTAAAAATGTATGTAAAATAATGTAGCTATAAAAACAAAATCTTAGGTTTGAATGACAGAATTATGAGTAGTAATTGTATTCAAGTGGTCAGTTTATAAATTTTGTGCTCTTAGAAGAAAGATGACTATTGTTAACCATATGTTCAGGAAGTTACTTTTAGCTTAGATTTTTTTTACAGATTTATAAATGTGCTTTTGGTTGAAATAATGTTTAAGCAGTTTGCAACAAGACTAAATTTTGTCTGTATATCCTAAGCTTACATTAATAGATTAAAACAGTTCATATTGCTAACATGTCATGAATGTTTACCAGCATTTTATATATTATTAACAAATAACATTTACAACATTAGCAGTAGTTTTTAAAATCATATTTTATATTTTTTAAAGAATATTTTGATAAATATTTCTTCTGTATTACTTTTAATTTGAATTTCACAAATTTGAAAATATATTTCTCTTGATAATGTCACAATTCAATCATAAGTTAGAAAGCCTAGAGCATTCTTGTATGCAACCACTTTCATTCAATGGTGAAAAAAGCTTTGAGCAATTGAAGCCTGAGGTTCTTGGCAAAGATCATTCTGTTTTGAACACGGGACTGCTGCTACAGAATCACAAATAATGAACTGTACCAAATACCAGAAACCACATCACTTTAGAACTTTCAACAGCAGAAATAACTAAAATGGATAGCACATATAACTCATAGGGAAAATAATGGCATAATCAAGATGTTGATATTCTACACTACTTCAGATAGGTTAGGAAGGAGACCCCCCATCAATACTGGAAAGAGTGATAAAAACTACTGGACTTGAAAAACTAGTATTCCTAAAAAGTATTTTAGAAAAGATTTTATAAATTTTAACAAAAAGCAAGTACTGGCTGCTTGCTTAATGAATGCCAAATGTTTCCTTATAGGGAAACAGCCAATATTACCATCACAAGCATTGTTGTCATCTGGTATATCACATTACTACAAGTCAGTAGAATGCTGAAAAAAAATAGTTATCTAAATGTCAAAATAATGCTTAATTAGAGTTTCTTAAAGCATTACCGAATTAAAAAAAAAAAAAAATTGTAAATTTGTGAATTAATTTTTAGTATTATCATTATTATATACATTATAAAATTATTTAAATCTTTTTCATGGTCAAAGTAGGAAATTCAAGTGGACTTAGCATAATGAAAACAAGAACTTTAGAAAATAGAGGTCTTGCTGAAAATGTTTACACATTGATTGTGTGATGCATTCATTCATTTTTACAGTTTATCAACCCTTTGCAGGTTGCAATTTTTTTCTTTTTGGGAGATAATTTAAATGATAAAAGTCTTACTAACCCATAGCAGAAGAAAAGGTGGATTCATAGCTTTCCCAAGGGTATTTGCACGTAAGTGAATATAATGAACCTGACTAGAATTGGAACTCGGTCCACTGATTAACAATTCCAAGCCATTATCCATTACATCAACCACATATTCAAGGATACAGCACCTGGTATTCCTAAGTGATCACACATCTAGTTACAGATCAGGCTTGATGTTGCTTAACTTTGGTGATTATACAGGAGCCAATGTTTCAACATGCTATAGCTATAAACCATTGTTTATATAGGAATTTTAGAGAAGAAATAAAACTTCTATGACAACTTACTTTTCTTTGAGGGACGGGTATTAAGTTAGTTGTGTAAATGATCAGATCATGTTAAGGGAGCAATCTATCTGCTCATTTAACCTTTTTTTTGGTTAATTTTCAGTGAAATTAAATTTCACTCAGAATTTAATTTTTATACTGTATAAAATTTAATGATTCATGCAGCAACAAACTCATATGCCCTTTGCCTGGGCGATAGTAGAGTGATTTAGTTTTTCCATTTAAAACAAAGAACAAAATTGTTGAATAGCTGATTACAACACTATACTGTGTGTAACATTTGTTGGGCATGAAAGAACATATAGTTACACTGGGCGAGTTCTTTTTCTTGTAATTAAAGATTTTCACTTGAGCATTTCTACTTCATTTTTGAGTTGATCTAACTTTAGCTAATATAGAGCAGTGTTTCTCAAACATTTTACCCTTTTGGAACCATTGAAATAGTTTTCATGTTTCCAGGAACCCCAACATTATTAATATTGTAAGGTCTGGTGTGGTTATTAAAATAATAACTAGAATGGCAATTTACAAAGTATAAGAGTTTATTTTAAACAAGAAAAATACAAGTAGATAGTCTGAAAGCCCATCCCTCCTCCACAGAAACATTGAAATAAAAAAAGAAACAATTTTTGTAAATCACCTTGACTATTTATGAATTATAAAAATTTTGGATTTACACTTTACCTGCTTTCTACTTATCCTTTTTTTTTTTTTTTTTTTTAATGTTGTCTGGGGTGGTTATTGAAATAATAAGTAGAATGTCAACTTACAAGGTATAAGGGTTTATTTTTAACAATAACAACAAGTAGTTAGTTACAAGTTTGTCTGAAGCTGGAAAGCAAGACCCCCACCCCCAAGACCAACACCATAGATGCTTATATTACTACTGGAGCAGTCCATTTAATAGAGGTGCATCAGTTCTTTGTATACTGAAGCTTATCAATTACTACTGGTATAGACACTATGCATGTGTCCTGTTCTTGAGTTAGTCACTCAATAGTACACAAATCTGTCATGTACAGATCCTTTCCACTAACCAATGAAGGTGGTTTCCCACTGATGCCATATAGACATTACTAAATACATTCCCTATGATTATTATAATTTGAAATATATGCAGTTGAAGCCTTTGTTATAATAACCAAGGATTTTTCAATACTATGCCATATGTGTATAGTAAAATTACAAATATAAAATTAAATAAAAATTACTGAAAAAATGCACTAGCCTATTTATCATTGTTTCATGTAGAACGCCTAGTGGATCTTGGGGAACCTCGGTTGAGAATCACTGTCAGAGCAGAGCAAGTTTTTTTTTGTTGGTTTTACCATATATTTTTTTTAATTTTATTTAAAGTTTTTGCTTTCAAATTTGAAAAATTATGGTTTTGATATATTGATGTTTAATGATATATAGATGTCCATAGATGTTTACTGAAGTTTATTGATATATTGATGTTTAATGATATATAGATGTCCATAGATGTTTACTGAAGTTTATTGATATATTGATGTTTAATGATATATAGATGTCCATAGATGTTTACTGAAGTTTATTGATATATTGATGTTTAATGATATATAGATGTCCATAGATGTTTACTGAAGTTTATTGATATATTGATGTTTATAGATGTAAGTTTGAACTTACACCAGAATGATATGGGTTAATTTTTGATTATCCCTCTGTTTGGGTCTAGTTTAGAAAGATATTGAATCGTGGAAGATGGGTAGAATAAATAACATTTCAGAGAGAATAATCACTCATAAGATAGAACAACAACAACAACAAAAAAAAATTAATGATTCTGTTTTATTGATGACAGGTGATATGGGAAGATTTTTAATTGCAATCACAGAAAGAGATTTTGATTGTCTTGTTTATTGTACAGGTGTGAGGAGATTAAAAATAAGCACACAAACCATTTCAATGGAAGTATTCTGATAAAAGATTTTACAGACTGACAAAAAAAAAACAAAAAAAACACAGAAATTTAAAAGACTGATTGCATTCATTTCACTGAAATTATTGTTGAGGTTTGTGGGTGGAAGAGAATAGAATGTTTTCAAGATAGTTGTCACAGTTGATCAACTGTAGTATTCGTATTGTTAGTAACAGAGGAGAGATAAAAGAATTACATTTAAGAAAAGAATGTACAGTCATGGCTGAAAACAAGGCAGAAAAGACTAAAACAAATATATGAGAAAATGTTTTCATGCCTTTCCTCAGATTTCTAGAAAGCTAAACAGAAAATAAACAAGAATAACCAAAGAGCTGTTGAGTTCACTTTTCTTCTTATTCTCTTATTAGTAATCACCATGTGGCAAACATGGAGCTTTGCCCCCCCCCCCTCAAAAAAAAAACAGAGTGTCAAAAGGACAGTTTTTCCATTGACACTGATATTATTTTAACTACCTTCATTCCTCAGCAATGTTTATTAATACTATTATGGCCATTCACATTTTTTTACCCCTGGTGTCTCAATTACATGAATTTAATCGTGCTATTAGATTGGCATTTAGGTCCCACCCTTTTACTGCTCAAATAGTTAAATGTAACTGCCACTCCTACTTCAACAATTATCTTTCTCACACTTCCCAACAGTGGATATCCCTTCCCCTTTCTTGCTTCCCTGATAACTACAATCTTCAAAAATTTAAATGCAACCTCTATCACCATCTTCTGTTGCCTTGATCCCCATTCATCTTTTCCTTATTTCCCCCTATACAGTCTTTTCTCTTACTTTTGCTCTCTGTAACCCCCTGTATGCTAGTAGCACTCACATCTTGCTTGAAGTGAAATGCTTAAATATATATATATTCATCCACATACAAGCTGGTTTCACCTTACCACAGCTCATCAGTGTAGCTTGACGTCCGATTGCTTCAAACCAGGATTAAAACTTGAAAGATTTGGCTTTAGTCAGAGAACTTACCCCTAAGCTATCAGTGTACATATATGGTAAACCCAGCATTAATTCTAACAGAAGAATTAAGATAATTGTGGTCGATGTGGAATGGGGATCTTGGAAAATTTGATACTCACAGGATATGAGTGAAAAGGTGCAGAGTTGAGTAGCAGGCCATCTACAAGCTTGTGTGAAGGGATTGTGAATCAGTGGTGGAAGGTATGGTAAAAATACAAATGTTATTAAGAGTTACAAAGGATAGAAAGTTGTGGAGAGCCATAAACAACCACGTCCTGAAGGGACCTAGAATATTGTAGTATAATTATTATTACAAAAGAGAAAGAAATAAATAATGGATTTTTATCCTATCAAACACTGGAAAACTCGATTCAAAAAAATTATTAATATTTAAAAGAATAATTTTGAATATTTTGTAAAACATTGTCTCAAAAAGTGAAGTGGAAAAAATATTTCATTTTAAAAATCTTGATTATATTTTGGGCTTTTACTTGGCAGCTGTAGCTTTGTACTTTCAACTTTGTTTTCCATTTTTGAAGCAGATCTTTATCACTTTACTTTGATGTCAGAATTCAAAAGATAGTTTATTTTTAAATTTTTGCAATTTGGACTAATTATGCCATACTAAGGAACATAATTTTTATAAGCAACTTTTGATTTTAACTAGTATTTGGGTTGCTTAAATTTTACACAAGAAACAGTACTCAAATTGCTTTTATAATTGGTAAAAAAAAAAAAAAAAAAAGAAAAAGTTTCAAATTAACTAGAATTCTTGCATACAGTATAAAAAAATAAATTTTAGTAACTTTTTTTATTAGATGCTTAATCTATACTCATGTTTCCAGTGTATTTGCTTAAGATTAATCAAATTTGAGGGCAGATGTTTATAAGCAAATTGTGTACTTGGAGCAGAGATAATAATTTAAGTTCTTCATGAAAACTGATATTCAGGGTGCAATGGATAAATTGTAGTATAAATTAGGCAAAAATGAAAATGACATCAACATCTCATTCTAACAGATATATTTACCAAAAAATACACAAACATATCTTGAAATACTAAAGAGTAAATTCAATAAAATTGCAATTGGCTTCAACCATGGTCTCCAGACTACTTCAGAATCTTATGCAACTCTTCTGGAAGGACTTCTTGGTTAAGTTGGTGAATGCTACCATAATCCTTGTTTTCAGTTTATCTTTGGGGTTGAAAAGAGTTTTGTTGGTTTCTCACTCATTTGTGTCCCACATATAGTAAACAAAGAGATTGCAGTCCGGGAAGTTAGGTGGTCAGATCTAAGGGGTGATGAGATCACAGAAATTGTCTGACAGCCATGACTGTGGTCTCCTGTTTGTGTGGCAGAGTGCAGAGTCCTGTTGCCAGATATAGGTTCTTCTAGGAGACACCCTTTTGACCCAGGGCAGCACTACCTCCTCAAGACACTTGATGTAGGCCTTTGTCTTGAGTTTGAGGCCCTGTGGGAAGATGAATGGAAGCATACCATCACTAGTGATCACTCCAAACACCTTCGTAATCATCATTAGACTTATCCAACTCTTTCTGAATCCTCTGCACTGTCCTCAGATTGACACCCAAACACTTTCAGCACAAATGTCATGCAGTCCAGCATGCTATTTCCAAATTTCTGCCAGAGTGAATTGCATCACAGTGCTCTTTTTCTCACAGACTGTGCACAACTGACTCTACCATACTGTGCATTTGACAAAAAACAACATTCTTGTGAAATTAAAAATATATAATGGCGACAATTTACCCATCACACCCTGTATAAGAAATTTTGTTTAATTATATTTTAAAATAAGACACTTTCCCTTCTATCAATATAAATTGCCTCTTAATGTAACCTTCTACCACAGGTGAACCCTGGGTCTTGTACAGGGTGAACCTCACCATAAAAACACAAAACAAACAAGGGGATGTCGACAAGATCTTGTTCAATTTTATTCCCTAAATTATGACCAAATGATGAAACCTCAGAATTCATTTTTGAATTTCTTCTTGGTTGAGCCAAGAATTTCTATATGAGAGATAGATAAATGGAACAACAGGGAGGAGAGAGAATCTATGCAAAAATGTTTGGTATATACTAGGGGTGCTGAAAAGTTCTTGTCCTGACTAGTTTCTCAAAATATAACCAAATGTCAAACAATTTATTTTTTCTTTTAAATTTTGGAATCTTGGTTAGACTGAGAATTTTTCATCATTCCTTGTAAAATCTGGGAAATTACTTCTAAATACAAAAGATTTCATCATAGAATTTTCCTACATCTTGCTGACAGAAATTTTGTGTATTTCAGAGAAATATTTTCATAATTTTCTTAAACTGTCTTTACTTCAGTGTTATTTGTGTTTCTGTAAATCTCTGGCAAGGCTTAGAGCATCATAAATAACCCTGAAAAAATAAGAGTACATTAAAATATACCAGTCCATCCACTTAGAATTCGAAGAGACATTCAAGAGGACAATAACACATTTTGTAGGTTTATAAACAAGAACCAGTCGATGTTGCAGATAGGAACTTATTTTTCAAAACTGATATCATGTTTACAAAGACTGAATTTTGGAGGACTATGTCTTCATTCTCTTTATTTGCAATACACAGATTCTGATAGTATCTAGGGAACTAACCAAGTGGAATTTGAGTTAAAGACTTTAAAACAATTAGATTCTACTATGAATAAATCATTAATCATTTTGAGCTGGCAAATAAGATATCTTGAGAAATTTGTTTTCAAGTAGCTGATATTTTGACAGTTTAATATATATTGATAGGTACTACTTATACTTTTTAAAAAAATATTACATTCTATTTAAAATCAAGGCTTGAGAGTCACTCAATGTTGAGATTTACTGTTAAATGGTAATGCTCGATGTGGTGTGTAACATCAAGTGAAAAGAAGGTGGTTAGAAATGATGACTATAAGAAGGAAAGCTGAGGATAGAACCTGTATTTGAAGAGGTCAAGATTTGTGTTCAGCATCGGAGTCTGTTCCATAAGGTGGCAGATTTTGGATAAAAGTAGAGTGGAAAGTTCATTTGATTTTATCAATATGGCTTGGTGTGTTCTAACTATAAAGGCTTGAACTGGTAGAACTAAAGAATATCGCTCATCAAAGCATTTTCCATAATAACAGTGATGATTGATTGATTGATTAATTTTCTATGGCTTATCAATGCATTGCAGGTTATTTAAAGCAAGAAACTATTTTTAGATTGAATTATTTTTGTTGGAGATAGGGGAGAGAAGAGTTGGATTCATACCTTTTTGCCAAGGGAAGATGTGTGCAAGTCACTGTCTATATTTCTGAGATGAGGTGTTATGTACACTATATACATTATTCAGACTATTGTCCTCATCTTTGTCGCCATATTTATTACAATGTTTCAGCCGTCGTACGCTCCGACCTTCTTCAGGTGGTTGGAATGTTGAATTGAACCCTTTATTTCACTGTCTAGGTTAGACAGTTCTAGTTCCACATGCCATGTTTTAATGGATATCAGTTATCAGTTATCTCCTGTTAATTTCCCTCTGAAAGTTCTCCACTGCCTTAACCAGGTATTGAACTCACAACTCTTTGGGTCCTGTCACTGGATCTAACCAAAGCCTTTATCCACAAGGACACATGGCACTGTGGATAAAGGTGTTAGTTAGATCCAATGACAGGACCCAAATAGTGTGAGTTCAAGACCTGGTTAATGCGGTGGAGAACTTGGAGAGGGGAATTAACAGGAGGTAACAGATAACTGACATCCATTAGACATGACACGTGGAACTAGAACAGTCTACCCCAGTGAGTAAAATAAAGGGTTCAGTTCAACATTCCAACCACCTGAAGAAGGCCGGAGCTTACAATGGCTGAAACATTGTAATAAACATGGCAACAAAGATGAGGACAATAGGCTGAATAATGTAAAGTATGTGCAAGTTAATATAACAAACCCAACTGGAATCTTCAATTAACAATTCCAAGCCATTATCTATTATATCTCCTGCACATCCATTCTTACAGATATTCCCAAGCAGTTATCCATATAGGTACTGACCAGGATCAACACTGCTTAATTTTGGTGATCATATGAAAACTGGTGTTTTAACTTGATGTGACTAAGTCTAACTGTGATATAGTAGTGGCAGACTTGCAATGTTTCAATTGTGGGAAAGAGATTACTGACTGGAAAATAATTCTTCCCCAACAAGACTGCATAAATTATTTTGAAATTCCAAGTTGCTACAAAGGCAGAACATTAAATCACTTGAAGTATATCAAGTTTGGAAAGTGGGAACTAGCATCTCCAGTTCAGATCTGCCAGTAGCATTCTATTTTTGGTCTCCTCTCTTATGAAGAGAAAATATGGAAGAAGGAATCAAATACTTCCTGAAGCCATGGAGTGTGAAAATCCCTCTCTTGAGGGGTATACATATTTGGATACTTACCTACTCCAGGGCTCCACCCCTGTGCTTGTGGTATCATGGCTACAACGAGCTTGGACCGGCCCTGAACAATGTGGACTGGCTATGACAAGCTTAGACCAGCTCTGACCAGCTTGGACAAGCTAAGACCAGCAGCCCGAGTGAAAACACTCGGGTCCCCACGTTAAAAACTGATCTTGTGTCACAACCTGACTGAGTGGGGGAGGGAGGCAAGTAAATTTATTTCCTGGAGCCATAGAATTAACCAACCATTTTTCCATGACCTTTGGTAGGGAATTGAATCTATGAGTTCCAGTTGAGGTTTGTTAGTGGGTTGATTTTGTTTAGCGGTATATCAACCTCTGTGTGTTAATTAATGCCAAAATTTAAATATTTTGAACAATTTTATAGCTTCAACTACAGATAAAATGTATTATTGGTCATCTAGTTGTTAATTGTTTTTATATAAAACTGTACTGCTGATATTTTTACCATAAAAATGAATTTTTATACTTTCATGGTATTTTTTCTTTCGGGGTTCAATATTTGCCAATAGCAGTGACCCTAACATGTTCTACCACCCACTGGGCAGGATGGCCCTGGAAACAGCAGCAATTAAGAGGTAGTTCCACACCCCTCCAAACCTACAATCTCTCAATCAGAGGCCATGCAGTTTATTGTTATACTCAGGACTAAATTGAGATCTAGAATGAACTTGAGACCCAATAAACATTCAAAGCATGGAACTTCATTGTGCCATTTAATTTTGCCATCTTTAGGAGAAAACTAGTTCTATATATATATATATATATATATATATATATATATTAGGGAAAATGAGATTCAGACGGCACCTATTAAATATTTTGACATTTCATATTGATGACTCATGAAAAAATGTTGTGCATATATTTCTGATGAACTTTATCATATTTTTGCAAATTCTGGTTTTTCTTACTATGGCAGTGGGTCTAGGAACTAGTCATATTCGCTTTAATTTTGTGCCCTGTTTTGCCGAAAGATAAGACCAATAAATGATCCCAGCTCCGAGTTGTCAAAGATTGGGCAGATTTGGGACTTGCGGCTACTTGGAAATAAAATTCTAGAAACAAGAGATTTCTTAGGGAAGATGGTCTGTAGTTTGCTGCTAGATGAGATTGCTTGTTGAGATAAATTTTCAGAAATTTATTTCCTATGGAGTGGCTGATAGGCCGACAAGCAAAAATATTATTGGCAATGGAAAGTGACTGTTCATTGGTTTTGTTTTGTTACTGGTATTTATTCATCCACCCCGCCAACCTCCATCACTGCCATGAGGGAAAAGATGACACAGTAAAGTTTAATGGGGGGGTCCTACATTTGTATGTGTTATATATATATATATATATATATATATATATATATATATATATATACACACACACAAAGATTACTAAAAACATAATCCACAAACTTAGTACAACAGGGAGACACTGACTTGGAATCTCCAGAAACCATTCATATTTATGTCAGTTATGTTGGAGGATAAGACAAAAAATGATCCCAGTTCTAAAGTGTCAAAGATTGGACAGATTTTGGATTTATTGGTGCTTGGAAATAAAGTTCTTGAATTGTGCTTTGGAGTGACATCTTATTGATATGACAATAAGCAAAAATATTCTCTTAACTGGTATTTCCTCAGCTTTCAAGATTTTACCTTCAGGGAAATAAAATGAAAATATTAAAAATACAATTAACATAAAGGGATGAAAAACTAAGTTATTTTTCAGTTATATAATCAATTTTTTTTATTTTTGTTAATCATTTCACCCTAGACAAGACAATAAAGCCACTAAAATGCATTTTTTTAAGATCAAAGTTGAAAGGAAAGCAAGCATAAAGTGTTAGAGAAAAACTGTTAGCATAGAAATTATGGTTACATCTAGCCATTTCAACTGGAAAATGATGAGACCTATATGCCAATCTAGTACTGCACTTGATTTTGTAAAGTGAAGTTACAAAGAGGAAAGCTCATCATAATAATTAACTATGAAAATATTTATGGAAAATATGCAGGGAAGCTACATTATGGCAGTGGGAAAGTGATCAAAATGAAGCAAATATGGCAGAAACAATAATATTGCACATTCTTTGTATTTTATCAAGAATCACAAAATATACAGCCAATAGTGAAGAAAATAACAAAAGTGGTGTTTTGTTTTTTTGTTTTTTTGAGTGGCTGATGGGATATTTCACCAATATGACATTACATTTTGCTATTGATAGTATAAATGCACTTTAGGTTTATACAAAAAAAAAAAAACAAAAAAAAACGACATTCACTAAAATTTCAAAAAATTCTCACTTTAAAGAAAAAAAAAAAATATCCGTGTCTCATGTGATTAATTTATTTCACAATGATTTAACTGTTAATACAAACCTAGAGAGGGATGGAGTCAGTCAGGTCTATTTTTGCCCAAGATTCACTACACATCAATCAATAAATACCTACCGAGATGTGTGGAAAGAGCTGGTAAGGTGCTCAGCAACCCTACAGCCCCACCTGGTTATGGGACTGATGATGTTGATACTGATTGTTATGGCAATGAATAAATGAGATGAAAAGTGGTTGAGCATACGTTTTACGAACTTAGTATTTGCGAGCATCTTCAAGTTAAATCATTTGGAGACTATGACATACAGATAGTGATCACATGATGAGAACAGGAAAAATAATACCTGACATGTTTTTAAGACAATCAAACTAGGACTAAAACAGTGATGACACATATCCTGAATCCATTATAAAAATTAAGGAAGTTGAATTAGTAAATACTAAACACTTCAAATATCTTGGTATATATAGACCAGTTATAACAAATTTAGTATAGGAGATAAATTGAACATGGACAAAACTATCACTAGTGCAGCTTATTCTAACACTACTACTTGCTACAAAACCAAAACATTAATCTAAAAACTTGAGTCATGTTCTTAATACCACAACCAGATCAAGACTTTTGTATAGATGCCTCATTCAGAAATATTTAAACTGTCTTCTGTATAGAACTTCTTTCTAAGATCAATAGTTAAAAATGTCTGAGTAAATGTATCTTGTAGGTCTTAGTGAGGACCATTCTTCTATGAACCTCATTAAACTGCTCTACCAAATAATAATAGAAACCACATCTCTTGAGGACTTCCAACAGTATAAACAACTAAAATGGATAGCACATGTAACTCAAAGTAAACAATGATATAATAAAGATGTTGATGTTCCATTCTACTTTAAAAAAGGATTAAGAATGAATCTGCCATCAATATGGAAAAGATCAAATGCAATTCAGAAACTTGAAAACCTATAATAGAAACCATATCACGTGAGGACTTCCAACAGTATAAACAACTGAAATGGATAGCACATGTAACTTGATGAGAAAATTAATGATGTAATCAAAATGTTGACATTCCACACTTCTTCAAACAAAAAGGTTACGAAGGAAGCCACCTTTAATACTGGAAAGAGTGATCTTGAGAAACAAATTTTCTTCAAAATGTTTTAATAAAAAATTTTATGAATTTAAGACAAGTATAGCACTGGCTGTTCAGTCAATGAATGCCAAATGTTTCCTTAATAGGAAATTTCATTCATTCTCTATGACTAACCAATCCTTTTCAGGTTATTTAAAAGCCAGAATATATTTTTATATAAGAATTAAAAAAAAAAAAAAAAAAAAAAATTTTGTTTAGATAATAATGATTTAGTGATAAATAATTAACCCATAGCTTGGGGTCAGAGAGAAGAGGTGAGTTCATACCTCTCCCAAGCGTATTTGCATATAAGTGAGTATAACAAACCCAACTAAAATTGGAACACACTTCTGTGATTAGTAATTCCAAACTATTATCCATCTGCATCTAGTATTCCCAAGTAGTCACCAATCAAAGTACTGACCAGGCTGGACATATCTTAAGTTTGGTGTTGTACCGGAACCAGTGTTTCAACATGATGTGTCATAAGGAAATGGTTAATATTACTATTACCATCATCTGAATAAAACTTGATTTGAAAAGTTTTATTCAAGGAGCTAAATTAAGATTAAGATTCCTTTCTCTTGAGTGTAGATTCCTCACTTCAGAAGTTTGCTTTTCAGTAATTAAGGTACTTGAGACCCTTAGGAAATGAACAAAGTAGTGCTTATGTATGCTAAATTAATGTAATTACTTCCCAGTGAAATACTTTAGAATGAGACACACACAGCTTCATTAAGAAAAAAGTATCCACTTTCTTATTGCATTGATTATGAGTGCTTCTTACCCCCATTAAATATTGATTAGCTTCATCTGTGAGAGAAATTAAATAGAAAGCGACACAAAGGAAGTCCTCCTCACCCCACAAAAGATATTGAAAGAAAAGGCATGAGAAAATTCATTTTTGTTAAAATATAAAATTTTATACAGAGTGTCAGAATTAATTTCAACTTGGAACAAAGGGTTAGGGTTTCTAAATTGATTTGAAATTAGTTCTGTCACTCTTTCAGACATATGCATGCTTTTTTTTTGTTTCCAACAGAAAAACAACTGAGTTAGCATAGTTTTCAAACAGAATCTTCTTCATCATATTCAGACTCCTGAGTTAGGCATAGTTTTCAAAGCTGAAGTTCATGGCCACTAACCCAATGTTGATTAAAAAAAAAAAAAAGTATCTTCATCATATTCAGACTCCTGAGTTACTAACCCAATGGCATAACCCAATGTTGATTAAAAAAAAAAAAGTTTCATCAAAGACTCCTGAGTTCATAGTTTTCAAAGCTGAAGTTCATGGCCACTAACCCAATGTTGATTAAAAAAAAAAAGTATCTTCATCATATTCAGACTCCTTGAAAATAGTTTTCAAAGCTGTTCAGTAGTTCATGGCCACTAACCCAATGTTGAAAAAAAAAAAAAAAAAAAAAAATTTTAATCAAGGTTAGCATGAAATTATTATAATGGATCTCGTGTGGATAAAAATCAACTCTTAGTTTCAAACAAATAACTTAGTCTTTTTGAAACACAAATTTTAAAACATCATAACTTAGCTGAAATCTAATTTTATAATCAAAATTTTATAGTCAAAATAAGCACTGTAAGAATTAACACAATGTTGCTGATGAATCCACAGTAAAAATAATGTCGTTTTTTGATGTTCAACAACGTCAAAAAACGACATTATTTATGCACCAACCTAATATATTCATCTAAAGCCTTAATAAAAGTGGTAAACAATTTGAGACAAGTCTGATGAATTGAAAGTATGTGATAGGACCTTGATGTCAAACCACATCATTTTTACAGGAATGTTTGGAAAATACGATAGCTTGAATTATTCTACAGCAAGATAATCTTCCTAGTCATCACTAGTGGCCAAAGTATTTACAATATTTGAAGCATCATTTCAAAGGTTATCCGAAATTAAGCCCTCGCAAATATGAAGCTTGTTTCTCTAACTAGAGACAAATCTTAAATTAATACAAACCAAGTAAATATTTCCTGCTTTGATTTTAAAAAAAAAAAAAAAAAATAGATAAATAAAAAATAAAAAAGATGCACATCAAAATAGTACTCTCCTGTCTAGATGCATAACCTAATTGATTTCATTTAGCTTCCTGTTGCTGTTGTTTCTAATTATTCAACATTGAGACTTTTGTAGTTTTGTTAAGGTGATATGATTGGAAAACTTAAAAATCAGTCTACTTTCTATACATATACCCCTCAATAAATTACTTTCTCTCTTAATTAAAACTGCTCTGCAGTTGAAGTACAATACATGTAGCAGAAAAGGTTTTATCATTTTGTCATTCAATTAGCCACCACTAATCTGGTTTATAGATCATTTTTTTCCCCAAATAATTTATTGTAATAGAAACAGGCTTTATCTTACTTATTATAAAATGCAGGTTGTGTGTGTGTGTGTGTGTCTGTAACGTTTATATGTTGGATCGAATTTCCTACATTTTTTTTAGTCGATTTCAACAAAACTTCACAGGACTACATAAAATTACCTTGTGCTGGTTCTAACGGGACCGAAAATGGGAAAAATACAGTTTTTTTTTAATAAAATCAATTTGAAAACACGATTAAGACACATCGTGAGAATGAAAGGGGAGAACTCACCCACGAAAAATGTAAACAAAAAGAGCATAGCATGATGAAAAAGACGCCGAACTTGACGAAAACAAAATTTTATCGTCTAATGTTCATATTATTATTAAAGAGGAAAGATCAAAGTATTTTGGAGGTATTTTTTTACATTTTTTAATCGTTCCTAGCACGTCTGAAATTTTCGTTAAAAATATTGTTTTTTTTGGTCAAAAAAAAAAAAAAAAAAAAAAAAGGGCAGATAATCATTTTTAATCATTTTTTTCGAATTGATAAAAAAGATTAAAATCTTACTTTGATATTCTTTTAAAGTCAATTATCATTTTTCAAAACTGATTTTAATAAAAAAGGAAATTATACTGTTTATTTAAAATATTTTGAACCAAGCTTAACTTAGCTTCTCATACTTAAAAAAATGTAATTTGAAAATAAAACAAAGCAGGTCGTAACCTTTCAAGTCGCTTGACTTAAAGGCACATTCATGACGTTTAGATAACTTCCGGGAGGAGAATTCTTTCACGGATGGAAGGAAGTGAAATTATTTAAGTGAACAAATTATTTACCTTGTTACTTTTAAGGAAAACTTTCAGCGCTCTAATTTTTTTTTTTTTGTACTTAGCTTTCATTTTTACGTTTACGATGCTTTATGGAAAATATAAAGAAATTAAAAAATAAGACTGTTAATAGTGAGATTAAATTTCATAAGAAAAAGGTATCTAATTAATTTAGGTACCTTTCTTATGAAATTTTATCAGAAGTGTACATAAAATACTATACATTTTACTGTGTTATTTGTATTTCCATTCATTTTATTATTAATTTTGATATTTCATTTATGGAAAAATGTCATAACTGAGATTAATATAAAAATAAGATCATATAAATTAAAGTTTAGCAGTAGTTAAATTTCATAAGATGCTACTGTTACTTGTAGGTACCCTTCTCAGTTGAAATTGAAAACTCAAATTAACTTCTCCATGCGTGTTTCGCAAAAGTAAAGGGCTTAACAGCGGAGAACAATGCTGAACTCAAATAATGCAACTAAATTGTATTCTGGTTGGTCTTCCGTACTTGATAATTACTGTCTGACTATAAACACAAAAATTACATTTCTTAATTACCATGGCTAATCTGATTGGTCCAAATTATACAATTTTCAAAGCGCTAGACAATGACAATCTCACACGGACATTTTGAAAGGTTGATGTTGCTTTTAACTAATGTTAAAATATTTTTTAAATTCAATTTAAACATTTTTTAAAAATCTTTTAAAATTAAAGAAATAAGAAATAATTGTATTAAAAATTCAATTTTCATTGAAAAAATTTTTTGCTTTCAGAAAATATTGTCCATATTCATAAAAACAAATTAAAACAAATAAAAGCATTTGAAACTAATATATTTGTTTTATTGAGTTTTGTATGTTACAATTCACAGCTGATTTTCAGGTACGCTGGCCAAAAAAAAAAAAAAAAAAACATGATTTGCATTCTTCAAAGCCTTGTGCTTTTAACTATTATAATCACTAAAACCGATGGTCTCGAATTTCTAGATTTTTTCATAAAATTAGTTATGGGGGTGTTAATAAATATAAAAAAAAAATATTTCTGCCATGACTTTAATAAAAAAAAAAAAAAATATAATAATTTCGATCATCTGTGAATAGTTTCTGAAAGTTTGATTAACATCTGACAATTATTTTTATTTTTGCAAGATTTTCCAAATTAATGTGTGTCAATACAAAAAAAATGCGCTAAAAATTATCTATGTTATTTACTACCCCTTGTTGCGACAAAGAGAAACAAGGTTTTTTTTAAATCAAAATTTAGAATATTCTAAAAAGATGGAAAAATTTTAAAAAAATAATTAAAAACAAATTTAGTCTATCCTCTTCATAAAAAAATAAGCATTTTGACGATAAAATTTTGTTTTCATAAACTTTGGCGTCTTTTTTCATCAGACTATGCTCTATGTTTTAGCGATTCCGTGGAGTGACTTAGGTTAAAAAACCCAGGTTGTTTTGTGTGTGTTCCTTTATATATGGGATCGGATTTTTACGTTTTTCAGCCGATAAAACAAACATCCACTTGTTTTTTCGGCAGGTAGTATTTCTTATTTTCTTGCACTCTTTTTTCTTTATTTACATTCAGAATGCTTTAAAAATTCCATTTACAAGACAATTGTTTATAATAAAATTCTATTCACCAATCGATAGACTCATAATGATTGTAAACAATGTTTTTGTTTGAATTTGGGTTTGACCAATTCGTAAAAAAAAAAAACTAATTAAGACATGCGTGTCCATCAACCTTAAACAATAATCTTTGTCAATTTTATTTTTCAGTCTTTATGATGGTCGATACTTGATCTATCTCTTACTGTTACATCCCCGGGCAACGCCGGGCTCTACTGCTAGTAACTTGATAAAAGAAAACCATAGGTGTTAAAATATACTACTTTAGGTAGCGAAACCTCTGATCGAGAGATTGAGAGTTTTCACAATCATGGAACCATCTCTTAATTACTGTCACTCTGTAGTGAAAGATAATCAGTTACCTTGAAAAAAAGTTCATGTTTTGTGTGTGATCTGCCAAAGAAAAATTAACTAAAAGTAGTTAGCAAAAATCTATTTTAAGGACTAGAATCTATCCTAATGTTCTTCTCTCCCCTGAATGGCTTGACCAATCAGAAAGATCTCTCGGTGAACATAAGCTGTTGTTTTTTGCTCATGTTAGGATTATATTTTCTGAGCTTGGTGGACAAACATGCGTTTTTGCTGGTGAGAAGTGAAGGTTGGATTTGTTACCCCATTTTGTTGGTTCTACATTGCCTGTTGGACTGTTACGATGGACTATTATTTGAACTGCGATTTGGCTACGTGTTGCGGTAGAGAGACAGAAGAAATCTATTGCAGATGTTTACTGCTACTATAAATTGACAGTTTTTTTTTCTTTTCTTTACAACTACATGTTCCCAAGTCCACCCTGACCTGGCATGGTAGTATCTATTAGGGTCCCAGGTATAAGCAAATACTGAACCCCAAAACCAAACACTATGAAAGTATAAAATGTATGTTTTTATAGTAAAAATACCAGCAATACCTTTTTATATAGAAAAAAATTATGAAAGATACATATTTATAGTAAAATAAATATATAGATTATCTATAGCTGAAGGCATACATTGCATTCAAAATATGTCTAGTTGAAATCATAAAATTGTTTTTCAAAATATTTAGATTTTGGCATTAAATACCCATAGAGGTGTTGATATGCCACTAAACAGAATCAGTCAAAATTGTGAATTTTTAGAGCTTCTGTTCAACAATTGTTTTTGATGTTATAATTGAAAAGCTAACTTTTCACACTACCAAAAACAAAAGGTTTGGAAGAAACTCATCAATATTAGAAAGAGCTATAACATTTAGTGGACTTGAGAAGTTTGATTTCCTGAAAAGCAATTTCAGCCAATGAATGCTGAATGTTTCCTTTATGTCTAATTTCTTTATTACCATTAGCTTAGTAGGAAAAAGCCATAGGTGTTGAACTCACACTGGTAGTAATAGTCTGGAAGCCATTACTCCGTTAAGGTGCCCTTTTATACTGATGTTTATTAAACTTAACTTCATATGATACAAGACCATAGGAATAGGTCACCAAGTGAGGATCAAGCTTACTACAGTCGGATTGATAAACAAGATAAGCTTGTTAATTATTACTCCATAACTTCGTATTCAGCTTCTTGTGCAACTAATATGAGGCCACTTCTTTTCTTCCTGTACCTCTTTATTAATATTTTAAGTAAAAGTAAACATTTCACCATCATTTTCTTGCTCCTATACTTCATAAATATGTGGAAATCAGGGCAAAACATTTTCAGTAATGGTAATAATAACCATTTCCTTATAAAGAAACATTTAACATTTATTGGCAGAGCATGCAGCACTACTTTTGCTTAAAAATTTATTATTTTTTAAAAAACAATTTTTCAGGAAAATAGGTTTCTCGATCCCAGTAATTGTTATTTTTCTTTGAATTATTGATGAAGTAGTTTCCTTCCTAAACTTTTGTTTGAAGTAGTGTGGAATATCAGCATCTTGATTATGTCATTATTTTCTCTTTAAGTTACATGCAATATTCATTTTAATTGTTGATGCTGTTGAAAGTCCTCAAGTGATGTGGTTTCTTTTATCTGGTACAGTTTGTGATTCTGTAGTGCCAGTCCACAAGGTTTGAAAAAGTTTGCCAAGACCTTCTGGCTTCATTTGTTCAAGGCCATTTTTAACCATTGATCAGACAAAGCAGTTGTATGCAGCTATCCGTTTAACTGGGGTAAGGAATGGTTTATTAATTATAATGCTTCCAAAACTAAACTACTCTTTATCAATCATCTGAGAGGCCCATTTCTGCCTTCCATCTGCATGGCTGATGCTAACATATTGGAAAATGACTCATTGCACCTTCTTGGGCAAACATTTTCCACTGATATGAAATAGAATAATTGAACTAATTCCTAGGTTTGCTGCTAGAAAAGTTGGTTCACTGTGTTGTGCTAGACAATTTTTCTCTCTAAAATCTATCTTACATATTTATAAGTCTACCATTCTTCCATGCTTTGAATATTCCTGCCACTGGCTCCTGCTACACATTTAGAGAATCTTTATAAAATCCAAAGAATCTGCAATCTTATTGGTCCTGACATCTCGCTTTCAGTCAGTTTCCCTCCACTGTAATGTAGCTTCCCTCTGTCTTTTTTATAAATACTTTCATGGTAATTGTTTAGCTGAACTTTCCTCTATGGTACCTAGACTTTATGAATTTAAATGCTAGATTTGCAGCAAGGTCTCCTCATTTTACATTTAAATTGGTTAAATATAACTCAGTTTTATGTTAAGAGTTTCTTCTATTGCATTTCTCACATGTGGAAATTTTTCAGCTTCTTGCTTTCCAGTCAACTTTGATTTTCAAAAAGTTAAATACAATGTCAATTGTTGTCTTATCTTTTTAATTTTTGTTTGTTTATTGTTAACTCTCCCTAATAGTATTTTTCTCATGCTCTCTAACACACAGTAACCCCTTGCATCTTAGTGGCTTTATTGCCTTGAATAATTAAAAAAAAAAAGATATTTCGAAATTTGTTTGGTGCATGCATGACATCTGTCTGAAAGTCTATTTCTGGTGAGTTTATTTAAGAACATGACTAGTTTTCAGGTTACTGTTTTGGTTCTGTAGCAATTGGAAGTGTTGGGCAAAACTACCTCTAGCACAGTCATCAGATGTTCAATTTCCTTATTTCCTGTACTAAATTTGTTATAATTAGTATTTGAAGTGTTTAGTATTTACTAATTCCTCATGCTGAATTTTTATGATTGGAATCAGGTTATATGCCATTATTGCTTTCATTCCAATTCCAAATCATAGTTTCTGTTTTGGAAAGGTTTGTCTTGAGTCCTGTTTCTTGGAAGACTTTGTAAGGTCATTGAAATTCCTGTTGAAGTTCATTCTTATCCCAGCTATGAATACCTATGTCATCAACATCGCCACCCCACCCTCATTGTCAGTACATATTAAAGTGAAATGGAAAAAAAAATAGTTCATGAAATGAAGTGTGCTTGTTTCAAAGTTGACAGTTCTTTTATTCAAAACAACATGCATTCATAATAATATTTGATATCGATTTTCATATCATTTCAGTCAGATATTTCTGATTTTAGCTTGCAGTTGCACCATTCTATTTTATGTCCTTTCTATGAATAGATTTTCATGCACATATTGACATGCCAAGCCTTTCAAGATGCTATTCCTTGCACCCTGAAGAACAAGTTGAGCATATTCCTGTATCCATTAAGAAAACTGTTTTGCATTTCTGACTGACTGAGAATGCAACATTTGAAGAGTTTTCTAATAAATCTGCACAACTTAATGGATGACCTCAAATTTGTGAAACAAAATTCATTTTAACCTGCGCAGACTGCCCAAGGTAGGGAAATGTGAAAATGTTATAAAATCTGGATACCATTGGAAAGCATAATTGCTCCGATGTCCAAAAAGTCAATGAAATTGCATGACATCGAGTGCTTCTTTTATAAAATAAGAAATGTTGAAGGAGACATTTTTATTGTGTGGTGTTTCTTCATAATGTTATTGCATTTAAATTTTGGTCTTGCATACTTCAAGATTTGCTATTATTGATGTGCTATTCAGTGCTCTCCATTGCCAAGCTTTAATTTGAGCTGTAAGAATTCTAAGATAAAGCACTTCATTATTTAAAATTATAAAAATAATTTTAATCTGCCTCTTTTGTTCCAACCTCCTCTTGTTTGAAACACAAGAGTAGTGTCCTGGGTATGACGATAAACTACGTCCAACAGCAAGGCCTCCAATCAGGAGGGTTTTATTGATCATGGAACCACCTCTTAATTTGTGTTGTTCCCAGATCCACCCTCAGCTATGGGCAAATAGTTAACCCCAAAACTGAGGTAAAAAGCATTATAAAAGTGTAAAAATAGGTTTTAATACCAGAAATACTTTGTAAAAAATTATTACCAGAAATAAATTTTTGAACAAAAAAAAAAAAAAAAAAATTACCAGCTATACGTTTTTGAGGAAAAAAATATTAACAGAAATTGATTTCTGACAAAACAAAAATATTACCAGGAAAAAAAATGTTGTCCGCGTTAAATGACCCATTGAAGTTGATATGCCATTAAACAAACCAAACCAAGTGTAATTAGTTCCATCAAGGTTCTTTTCATTAGGAGGGAGAACTTGAATCACTAAGATTTTCTATATCTGCACATCATCCTTAGCTTCCTGTAGGTGATAAATTATTTTCCATAGGCAAAAACTCTGGTAATCTCTCACTACTCTATTGCTGTTTCTATGGCAAGTGTTCAAATGAGCTACATTCCTTTGTTCTACCAGTGCATACCTTCTCAGCTAGGACTCACCACGTACACAGGGTAAACTCATCTGCATTCCCTTTTTATTCCATTGGTAAAGAGAATGTTTCACATCATATTGGTGATCATACAAGAACCAGAGTTTCAAAGCTAAGCAATGTCAAGCCTGGTCAGTAGCTAGATGGGTGACCACTTGGCAATACCAGATGCTGTAAGCTTCGATGTGCAGGTGGCGTGGTGTAATGGATAGGGCTCAGAATTGTTAATTGGAGAGCAAAGTTCCAGTTCTTGTTGGGTTTGTTATATTCTCTTATATGCAAATACCCTTTGGAAAGCTATGAATTCACCTGTTCTCGTCCCACCTATGGATTAATTGGTAAGACATATCACTAAACTATTATCATTTAAAACAATATTCTTACAATCTAAAAATATTTTCTGGCTTTAAATAACCTGAAAAAGGTTGATAAGCCATAAAAAATGAATCGACCAAATCAACCCAGAACTGTTACTTTGTGGAACAGATTCCTGAGATGATGCTTCCTTCATGAGAACAATCTTAACCTCTTCAAGTCAACCGTTATCTGTCTTATTTATCTTCATAATATACACTTCTTTCATCCTTCGTTTATACCCTTACAACCACCTCATTCAGTAACCCTATATCCATTGGTTTGAATCACCATTTCTTTCAGATTTCAAAATAAGAACAATGTTACAGTCAGTTTTTTTACCTAAGAACTGCCACGTTTTGGAACAGACCATATATAATTTTAACCTTCTGAAAACAAGGAGGATAGATAATGACAGAGGCTTATCCTCATAATATTTACATCCCATTATCTCTTTCATTCACATGACAAATCTCATTGAGTAATCCACTACCTTAAGCCTTATATTGATGTGTAGTATTAAAAAAAAAAAAAAAAAAGAAATTTCATTTCTTTTTAATTTTTTTTTGAACTCCTTAGACATGAATAACAAATATATCTGAATACCATAGGCATTAAGATTCTATGACAAACATTTTTGTTACTAGTGTTTTATTAATTTCTATGTGCCTATCCTTTATATTGGAGTTGAAAGTAAAGTTTGTCTTTTTGCTATCTTTCCTAATCCCTGTTCTCAAATATTTACCTAAGCTCATTAGGTAGGTTACGCACTGCTTTCTTCTGTCCTCCTTGCTTTCAAAATGTTCTGTGAGTGTTAAATTTTTCAAGCCCACTTTCTTCATTGTTCCCGAGAAATTTCATTTGTCCTTTTCTGATGCTACATTTAAGCATTAGATTATTAAATTTACTATTATGTTATTGCAAACAGAACTGCAAAAGGCATACAACTACAATAATTTAATATGAGAGAGAAAGAGGAATAAAGGTGTGAGCTAGCTAGTTATTGCTCCTCACTTAACTTGATCAAGGAAAATAAAGTTTTAATCATTAACTCATTAGCTCACATTTTTTTAAAATCTTTTTTCTCTTTTGTATTAAACTATTTGTACTTGTTTTCCATTTTTTGTCATTTTAATTTTGTCTGTTCACTTTGCTATAATTAAATTGTGTACCTCCAACAAGATTTTTCTCGTCTCAAAATAAATCTGCAGAGGACAAAGGAAAGAAGTGAGTAACCTACCTAAAGAGCTTGTGTAAATGGATGGCAGAACGGGTATTGGGAGAGAAAAAAAAAAAAAAAAGTAACACTACTACAAAGGATAGGATGTTGTAGAGAGCCATCATCAGCAACATCCTGAAGAAGGGATTCAATTCTTTGTTTTTCTCTTGTATGAAATATATTTCTTTGTAATTATAACACTGATATATTTGTTCCATTTCAGACAATTCTTCACAGCCATGGTGGAATGTCAATGCCAACAATCTGGTTCCGATATGACCTTAGTCCCATTACGGTTCGATACCATGAGAAACGAAAACCAGTTTATTCCTTCCTCACCACTGTGAGTTTTTTGTTCTTTGGAAAAAACAAAAAAAAAAAAAAAACAAACAATTGCTATCACTTTGATTTGTCTATTATCTTGTTTTTCAGTTGTAACTATCTGCACTTGTAAGTGGGTTAGAGTGCACTGCTATGTGGAAACAGGATAGAAAGCAAGCAATCTGTTAAACCTTTGGCACGACTCCAAGAAAATTAGTTGGTGTTATTGACATCATTCTATAAGAAAGAAAAACAGTTGTAGATGAATACTTTCATGGTTTAACCTTAAAGCAGTATCTGGTCTATAAATTAATCTTGTGTATAGCAGCATTCTAGTGTTTATGAGACTCTCTGGGTCTTCTTGCATGTAGACATAATAAAAAAATTGATTCAAAATTTCATTTATGTAGCATAAGTTATATTTTTTATGCAGTGCCCCTTTAGGATATCAGCAATCCTACCTTTTTCAGATTTATTTTCTTTATCATCTCTGTATTTCCATGACTTCAAATGATTTTGTTTGGCCAAACACACCTTGCAAGACAATAATAGTTAAGACTATTGTATAAAAGTAATACTGATAATATATTGGAGTCGTAGTCATTATATGTGTATTTGAAATAACTTTTAGACTAAAATGTTCTCATATAGACATTTTCCTTTCACTGTTTTTGGAAAAAATGGTTCATTTATTTTATTGAAGTAGAGATGATGGAATTAAAATAGTTGATTATTACTTGTATCAATAGACATGTAAAGACAGCATTTCAAATCCCGATTTTCAAGGTAGATCCTTATTGGCCCAAAACATAATTTTCTTACTTCCTCACTGGATTTGCTAGAGGGAAGTTAATCTAATGAATCGATATATTAAAGTCTGTCGACAATGACATGTACTACACCAAATGAAAATTGAAGAAATCACTGGTTGACGACATTATTTTGATGTTGATGGCTGCAAGGACTAAACTGAGATGCACATTGCCAGCCAAAGGTTGGACACTGAATGCCGACACTTGGTGGCAGTGGCTCATACACCAGGTGATTATGAAGTCTTGTTGCTGGCAAAATTCCTAGTCTTGTTTAGTTAGGCTATTGATAGATTTGAAAATAACTGACTTCAGTGTGTCCTCCAACTGTTGTGAGTGGCTGCTCAACCTTCCAGTAACCCACGATTAATACCACAGTGTTTTAGCATTAATTTCAGGTGGTCTTTGAAATGGTTTTTCTGTCTACCAAGAGTTCCCTATATAGGATCCTCTTTGGGCGATTGACTTCGCACATCCTGATAACATGACCAATCTACCTAATCTAATGAATATGAAAGATGATGTATCTGCGTATGTCTCTGAGATGAGGTATCATGATTATTTACATTATTTGTACTGTTGTCCTCATTATTATTGCCATATTCACAATGGCCCAGTGGATAAAAACGTTGGTTAGATCCAGTGACTAAACCCAAAAAGTTGTGAGTTCAATACCAGGCCACATCAGTGGAGAACAAAAACTTGGAGAGTTGAGTTAAAGGGAAATAACAGACATCCTGAAGAGGCATGGCAGGTGGAACTAGAACAATCTACCCCCAATGGATGAAATAAAGGGTTCAGTTCAAAATTCCAATCACCTGAAGAAGGCTGGAGTATACAACAATCAAAAGATTGTGAATGTGGTAATGAAGATAAGGTTAACAGTGTGAATGATGTAAGTAACAATGTTGTATATTGTGATAGTTATTACAATCAGTTTAGTGCTTACTGTGTGCTCTATAATTGTAGCCTTATGCCAGTTAAGCTACATAAAGATTAATATTAACCTCTAAAGGAAAAAAGATTTTAAATCATTTCACTCCTAGTAAGGAGATAATACTACAATGATGCAGAGGGTTACTGGATGTGAAAGAGAAAACTTTAGTGTGGAGAAAAGACAATGCAGAAGATGGTGATGTTGCTTTTAAATGTTTGAAGAACATAGATAGCAGGGAAGCAAGAAACTGGAAGTGAGATCCACAGGTGAGGAAAATAAACTATTAGACATTACAGTGACATCTGTCTCAACAATAAAACAGTGAGACCTAGTTATCGATGTATTATTATACTTAAATGCAGTCAAGTTACCAAGGAGGAAAACTCACTAGAATAATTGCTTATAGAAAAAGGCACAGGGAAGCCACATTATGCTAGTGAGAAAGTGATTGAAATTAAGTCAGAACTGATAAAATTACAGACTTACAGAACCAACTTTCCTAGCAGCAGACCTAGAAATTACAGTGGAACCTCGGTTCATGAATTTAATTCATTTCTGAAGGCCGTTCATAAACTGAAACTATTTTTCCAATAGGAATCACTGTAGAGAAAAAGTCACAGTAAAATAAAATTGGAAAAGAAAAGCACAACACAACACATGAATGTATACAACACAGCAGTTGACTCAGAAATAATTCCGTTTGTGTTAATTCTACTAGGTCTCACCATTTTATTGTTGAAATAGAGAGATATCACTGTAACAAATGTCTTAAACTATTTCAGACATTTGGGTCAAAGAAGGAATCAGTGTATACCATAGGACCACCCTCTAAATTTTGAAGGATTTTCTAAAATCTGAAGTTTGCATGATTTTTCAAAAACTAATTTACTATCTCACTTTGGTCCAGAGGGACCTCTGCTTCCTGAAGGATTTTTTTTATCATATATTCATTAATAATAATAATACTAATAACAATAAAAAATAACAATGGTAATAGTAGTATTGTTAGTCCATCACAACTTAAAGAAAACTATGTTTTAGTTCTTTTTGCTTTTAATGGTAATTTTGGTGTTGGTGGATTTTAAATTCCATTAACTCCTCTCTAAAAAAAAAAAAAAAAAAAAAAAAAAAAATGGATGCTATGCATTAATGGCTTAAATACTTTCAGCATTCTATAGATTTGACACATACTAATTGTGACTTTCAATACTACTTGGAATAATTGCAAAATATTTTCCCCTCCCCAACTTATAAGCAAAAGCACAAATGCATTCTGGGATTTCTTCTTTGTCAATAAAATGGTCTGGTTCTTGGTGTCATCTGACTTGGTCCTGGTCTGTCTTGCCATGAGGTCAGAATGCTGTATTCATTCATATGAATTTGCTCTGGTGTTTCAACTGTAATTCTTAGTTTGTGAACTTTTTGCCATACTATTGTTATTTTGCCTTATGACTGTTAATTTGGCTTGTATATATCATTTGTTAGTTATCTATTATTTGTTGCCTTGTTCTTTTCATTTGATTGTTTATTGCAAGCTTTGTCATTTATTTGTTGGGCAGTTGTCATTTATTTATTTATATTCAATGATGACGACATACTCGACACTAACTATTAAATCCAGAGGGTGGTTCCAAACTTTTGACCTATAGTTTTTATCTTTTACATTGTTAGCTGTCAAAGTCCAAGTCTTGTTTAGTGCTTATTCTTTATTTCCGAACTGCCAAATACGTTTTCTTCACTGATAGCATTTTGCTATCTATACAATCTTTTAGTTAATTTTTATACTGTTTGCATTGTAATATGTAGCAATTTGTTTTCAAACATCTGCTTATAAGAAAAGTGAAGGAATTGGTAACAAGCAGCTCTTTAAGAAAACCTAATTAACTACTGGCAACAGCTGGAATATTTTAAAGATCATATTTGTTTATATATAAAAAAAAAAAAGCATTTGGCAATTTTTTCTTTTAAATAAGAACTCTCTCTCAAAATTGCTCCATATTAATTTGAAATGATACCATCAGATTCTTAATTGTTATTGTAGTAGAATCATTATGTTGAAAATGACTTGCTTTCTTATTTTCATGTTGTGCAGAGAATGAACAGGATTCTAGAAAAATGTAAATTCGAGTTAAGAGTTGAATTTATTACTATTTGTTTTCTTTTTACAATGGTGGTCTAATGTTGGCAGGAACACAAAATTTTCTCTATATTTGATATTCGTTAAAATCTTAATGAAATCTAAATAGGTTGCTTCAAAGATTTTAATGAAATCAGGTATTAAATTGGAAATAAACTACAAGTCATAACTAAAATAGTCAAACTCATTTAAAACTGTAAGTAGTGATATTCATAAAAAAAAAAACTTTTTCATCAAATAATATTAACTGGTTGTTTTATGATCTCTATAGATGTAGAATATAGGGCCACAGCCTCACCAAATGAGTCCTGCTGCTGTGGTTTCCATAGTGTTATACATCATACATATGAACACTAATGGGTATTCCCAAGCCTCATAAATACAGTGGACACTATTGTTATATGCTGTCTAAGTAGTTGACCACTAGCAGTGGTTTACCTACTTCACACTGTTAGCGAGTATTTAGTTTGTTGATGTTATAAAGATTAACATTTCATTTCCAACCTCCATTTTGGTTATTCATCATTCAGTAAGCCTTTCTACATTACAACATATAGTAAGTAGGTTGTTTTTTTGTTTTTTTTTTTTTGTTTTTTTTTTACAAGTTGGAATTTCCAGATCCATATCCAACTGGTTTTGATTTCCAAGTTATCCTTCTCTCAGATTCTGGGAATCTGAGAGTTGGCTTGTGAATTTAGTAACACAGTAATTGTGAGTTCAATCCCTGTTCTGGGTAGTGCACACTTAGTGCTCACCTTTTTTCCACCGAGTCTAACTGAGCAGTAGTAAATAAGAACACAATGAGATATCCCTAGACATGGACAGCAGAACAAGAACAGTATATGCCCAAAGGTTAAATAAAGGGTTCAGTTTGAAATTACCTGAAGGTGACATGACTAACAAATACCTGCAGAATGCTGAAAGACATAATGGCTAGTACATGATAATAATGGCAAAAGTGAAGACAATCTGAATGTAAATAATCTCGACAGTTGTTTTCTGCTGTTTTACTCATAAGTGGAGAAAGAAAAAACATATTCATACATTTTTTTTGTGTGAAAGTGAACATAATGACCTTGACCAGAATTTGAACTTTGCATGTCATTCTCACTTGTTATGCTGATAACCACTATACTACTGTGCATCCATAGTTACACTAATTAAAAAAAAAAAAAAAAGAAAATTATATGTATTACAAATTTATATACAATATGTAATCTCAGATTATTACATTTATTATATCTTAGCATTAGAATTATGAATTGTTTTAATTATATATATATATATATATATATATATATAAAGATGTATTTATTTGTTCAATAACCTATGGTCAAAAGAAGTTAGCAACTCTGTTTTGGAACAGTTTCAGATTGGGCGTTTCTTCCCTCTACACCGGTTTCTTGGTATCCATTGTTCTCTTCCTTGTATCTACTTTGTCATTTGTTCCTCTTATCACAACTGTATGTATAGTACAATGTACCCTGACCAAAGTCCTCTCTCAAATCTCCATGATGGTCTACCCTATAATGGGGATTCACCATTCACTTGCCTAGATGATTGGCATACTAGACATACAGGCACCTCAGAATGGTGCACTAACACACTCGGATGTCCCTCCTCGATTCCATCCAACCACGCTAATATTATACACAGTTGCTAATGAGCCAATTTCTTGAGGGACAATAAAGAAGGGTCTCTTTTGATGGGACAGCGTACTTGCCTTCTCTTAAATCAAAGTCCTACATGCCAGACAAAGACCAACTCTTTCGTCGAGAATAAGGCAAGTCCTTTTCACCATTTCTGCCATTTGACTCTAGTTCTGGTTCACTACATCTGCCACATAATAAAAAAAACCCATTAACAACAATTTTCCTATCACTGCATACTTCAACCAACCATTTCATAGCTTTGATGACAGCAAATATGCACTTTTTAGTGTCTTCATTCAGTACCCAAAAAGAAAGACGCAGACCAGTGTTGAAATATATTTTCAAACCAATACCTCATATTGAAGCAGTAAACAGAGATTTAGGTTTACTTGGAGAGTAAAATTTCCACAGGGACCCCTAACTAACAACAACATTCCTTGGAAGAGTAAATCCCACGTCTGTTTATTCATCTCATTGAAAAAGACACAGGCTTGTCCAAAAATTCTGACTTTAAAATCTTTCTCTTTATGCTTCAATTTACTCAAAAAGCTAATCTATCTATAAAAGGTAGTGTGTGTAAGAAATGCACAGCCACAATTTTTGATGGATTTGCACCAAAATTTACATGCACATAGTGGGAAGGCCAAGACTGACTTTGCATTTCCCAACTCCCATCGATAGTGGAAATAATTGATTTTTTCATGCTTCTACGGCAGTTTTCATGTAGTTTGTGGCCATTTTCAACTGGCCAGCATGAGAGCCAACAGCTGACTGACACCATGCTAGCATGCAAAAAAAAAAAAAAAAAAAAAAAAAAATCGATAGCTGCATTCGTCACAAGTGGGGAAAAATTTAAATCTGCATGGCACTTTACTCCAATTGGCTCATTCACTTGCTTAAACTCAACGTTGATTCTGATTCCGCAGAATTGGGTTGGGTGTGAAAAAGTATTTGTTGTTAAAATTCTTTTTTCATTCGGTTTTTCCAGTTAAGAGTCCTTTTTTAAAGTCGATTGTTTTGTGTTCATTTTGTTTAAATCTGTTATGAAAAAAAGAACTAATGTTTAGTATAGAGCTTAGAAAAAATTTGCAGTGTGAGATAGGCAAGAAGTAAGGCATGTAGCAACATCAGCACGGCAAAGGGCACTCATTTAAAGGCAAGGGAGGGCAAAAATATTTTAAGTGAAGTGATAGCAATTGCTGTATGAGTTGTACGATTTTTGAATCAAGCACGGGCAACGCTGGGCCATGCAGCTAGTATATAATAAATACCAATCTTATTGCCACTATTGTTGTTTTTTTATTCCTCAAATCCAATTAAATCTCTCAGTTTTTATATATATATCTCCGATGCAATGAGAACAAAAACAATATGTAAATTCACAGCATTAATCCAAAAGAGGGCTTGATACTGATAGAGCAATAATTACTTTTATAATTTTTTTCATATAGACAAAAACATTTACTCACTACAAAGATGCAAATTTAGTTCTCACCAGTCAAGGTGCAATTGAAATGCACCGAAACGAAGTTGCATCTTTGTAGTGAGTAAATGTTTTTGTCTATATGAAAAAAAATTATTACATATTTCACCCAAAGCAAGATGACAGGAGTTACTGAGAGTAAAGGAAACTGAGAATGTTGGTGAGGAGAAAGGACAATATAAAGAACAAGATTCAAAGAGATAAAAGATGATGACTGACATTACATTTACATTTTTGAGAGTTCCCCTGACAAAAAAAATGTGAGAGAAGAAACTATTAGAATAGAACTTATGGTTACTATTAGCAATTTCTACAGTAAAATGATGAGACCTAACTGCCAATCTAGTCTAGTATTGAACATATTTCTGTCATTTTTTTCTATATGTCTTAATGCAAATGTTGGGTCTATAAATATACTTTTCCCATGATAAGTACAGAGATTATGTTCACTATTATAGTATCTTGAAGTGTCTGTAAATTTCTATTTGTTTTTATTTTGTAAATCCTTCTTAATGATTTTTTCTTTTCTTTCAGAACCTACTCTCCTTTGGAGGGCTTTTTTAAAATTTTTTTCCTTCTATTTTTTCAAGTGAAGAGAGTGAAGTAACTGAATAAAAAGAATTTTGTCTTAAGTGGTTCCAAGTTAAAAAAAAAAAAAAAAGCAGAACAAATCAATGTGTCTATATCAATTGACTTCCAAGTATTTGCTTGTGAACGTTGGATATTTGTAAACAATTTGCAAATTTCAATTGTGAACAAGTGTCTGAACAATAAAAATATATCTTGATATCTTGGAAAAATGACTTTTTCTAATGGTAGTGCTATGTTATCAATTATCAAAAAGCAAAACAAAATGAATGGTTTATCTTAAAATGTTTTATGTTTCTTTCAGGGAAAGAAAGAGAAAAGAGTGTTTGTTAAATGGTTTAACATGTATATTTGAATAGTTACTTAATATTTGTCTGATGCATCTTGATTTGTTTTTAATTGTCCTGCATGAAAACATGAAAGACAGGAAATAATCTTTATGAAATTGAAGTGGTAGCACCTTACTGTAAATACAATTAATTTTATGATTTAATTTTTATTGCAAATACTCAGACCATTATTCTACAGCTGTTAAACAATGTGGATCACCAAGAGCTTATCCTTCACTGCTGAGTTGGATTACTAAAGGCTCATTTTTAAATTCTGATCCATGCTGTTTACTAATAATGTTTTTAAAAGTTGCAATAAAAAAAATCACCGGAATTGAGATGCAGACAATGGTTGATTTTTTTTTTTTTAAACAATAATGTTCATCTTGTGCAAGATCCAAGAGCCAGTCAATATAGAGGGTTAGAGAGTAAAAGGTACAGCTTATGGGGGATATGTAGGGAAGATAAAAGTTAACCCTAGACTTGAATAGTTTAAAATTGTAGTGATCTAGGAACCATCCTCTTGGGAGTCTGTTTCAAAAAATAGTGGTTTGTGGGAAAATGCTGCTCGAGTGGAACCAATCTTACCAGTGGAATTCTAAAGGAATGAGAGTGGTTTGATACAATGTGCATGGCATGCAGAGTCTTAGCCAATGAAGTTAGAACTGGTGGGACTAAAGATTGTAGTTCATCTGAACACTTTTCATGGAAATAGCCATAGGGTAGTAAGAGGCTTGTGATGTTTGTGGGGTGGAAAATAATCACCAGAAAGAATGCAGAGGCACTAAAAAAAAAAAAAAAAAAAAAAAACAATAAAAATTAATGATATTGTAATATACAATGTTATATTTTGTATACAGTGTAACCCGGATATAAGAGAGTTGTCGGGACCGGAGAAGAAGTCTCTTATATCCGGGTTTGGTCTATTTTATATACATTAACACAGGCTCTAATTTGGGACCAGAGAAAATCTCTCTTATATCCGGGTTACACTGTATAAACAGTATATCAAATGTGACAGTGTCAGACATTTAGGCAAAAAGATGGAATAAGTCTGTATAGTTGTTTTTATCTTCTGATCTGTTATCTCTGTAAGCTCAAGTTAGAAGAGCATCTGTTAGCATAAGACTAGTTTCCCAGAATGAGGCAAGTTCAAGTCTTAATAACTGCTTATTTATTTATAAACTGCCTGGTTTTCCAATGTTTGTCAAATAACAGTCTGGAGTAGACATGAGGAAGTAATTTATATTATAATGAAGGACGTAGAGCCAGTGGCTACAGTTAAATGTAAACAAATGGCAGAACTGCCCAACAAACAGAATTGACAAAGTAAGCAAGAAAAGAACAGGACAAAAAAAATAATATAGAATAAGCAAACAATATATGCAAGGTAAATTAACAGTAATAAGGCAAAGAGTTCACAAACTAAGAATTGGGGTTGACACATAAGAGGAAATTCAGATAAGCGAATGTAGCTTTCTGACTTTAAGACAAGACAGACTGGGACTGAGTCATATGAAAGTGAGAACTGGCCCATTTTACTGGGATAGGAAGAACTCTCAGCATGCATTGGTGTGTTTCTGCCTGTAAATTGTGGAGTGGGGAGTGTTTTGCAGTCATTCCCCATAGGGATTGGAACCAACAAAGGAAGTAAAAAAAATACAACTTTACAATTTAATATAAATTCAAGATGATATAGGTTTTTAATTAGGATTTTCAATATTGAATTTTAATCCCATACTTCAGATATGGAATATATTCTCTGAATTATGATGTAATTAGTAAAAGTTTTATTTACCTTTTGCATTTTTGATAATCTATATGCTGGTAAATATTTATCAAAACTGAAAGAGATAATAACTTATCTATCATTTGGGTCCTTTTAGTCCATCTTGTGTATAGGTAAGCACACTCACTCCTTACAATTTACTTTCTATTAAAGTTTGCATCATAGGCTATACAAAGTGTTTCTTGAAATCATGATCCTGAGTTCAATAACCCACAAAGATCATTAAGGCACCAGATGTACTGCAGTACATAAGATCAGTGGGTGGGTCTACAGCAAAAAATATTGACAGAGCCCATTCCTCCTTGGACTGGTTTGGATTGCAGAATTATCCTTCTCTTAGACTGGTTGCCACACAAGGCAAGATAGTCTGGCCTGCTATTTAGCCAGTAACTTCCTAGACTATGAATTTAAGCACTGTACTCATCAATTGCAGTTGAATTGGCTAGATGTAATCATAAGTTCTATGTTTACAGTTTCTTCTCTCACACTTCTTGTAAGGAACTCTTCTTGCTTAAACTTTGATTTAAATGCAATGTCAATCATTATTTATTGTCTTCCTGATTCTTCTTTTATTGGTCACACACTTTAATGTTTTTCTTTTACACTCAGTAACCCCTTTTGTCTTAGTAGTTTTACTGCTTTGCTTGGAGTGAAATGATAGCAAAAAGCTGATAGAAGATGGTTTATACCTTTTCCAAGGGCATTAGTACATAGTGGACAAACCAAACTTGAATAGAAATTGAACTCAGCATGCCAAATTGCATGCTTTCTTAATTTTGAATGAAAATTTGTGAATATTTTGCATTTTCACACCTGACATTTTCAGTATATCCCTAAAATTGGATTATTTTGAAATAAAAGAAAATGGTTGAATACTTTAAAACACTCAGTAATAGCTAAGGTGTTGCATTATTGGTCAGTAATAAAATTGATGAAGCTTATAAAGAGCTACAAAATCAAAACATTAACCTAAAAACAAATAATCTTATTCAATAGACAAATCTAAAGGAGATATTCATATGGATGTCATGCATGGCATTAAACCCATTCAGAAATATTTAAACTTAGCTGTATATAACGGCTTTCTAAGATCAATAGTTAAAAACAGGTTTGAGTGAAAGAAGCCTGTTTGTTTCAGTGAGGACCATCCTTCCTCTAACCTTGGGAACTGAAGCTACAGAATAGCAATGAAATGTACCAAATAACAGAAACCACATCACTTGAAGACTTAACATCAACAAAACTAAAATGGATATCACATATAACTTAGAGAAAACAATAGCATAATCCAGATGTTCCACACTACTTCAAGCAAAAAGTTAGGAAAGAAACTGCTATCAATAATGGAAAGCATAAGATTTAGTGGAACTGAGGAACTGAGGAACTATTTACCTGAAAATAGTCTTAATAGAAAGATTTTATCACTTTAAACCGAAAGTAGAACTGGCTAATTGATCAATGAATGCCAAATGTTTCCTTATAAGGAAATGGCTAGTATTACCATTGACAATAAAAAATAAAAGCTGTGAACTTTAACCAAAATATGGCACTATCAATAAATTAATGCCTTTCTTTTAGCTCTATTAGAATGTATCAAAAGTATTTTCATTTTTTTAACTGATGTTCATGTATTTTTGAGGCTGTACATATATATTTGAATAATGCTGGATTTCTGAATACTTTTACATACTGAAGTCTGAATTATGTACTTGATGTTTTAAAGCATTTCATAGGAAGTATCTCAAAGGGGCTTTGGCACATATCAGTGATGTTTTCAGCTGTGAATCATTGAGAGTTTCAGCTCTTCTTCATGGCAACTCAATTGATATTGATCAACTTGTGTGTCAGTCATGAGCTACAACTCTTCTCATAATGAAATTCCATCCAAACCCACTGCAACAAAAGAACTCTTTAGGCCCCATTAAGCATTATAATTAGTCAATCTTCAGCCATATCTGTTTTATTTCAATGGACAATTCACCAGTTTTAGGTAGCACAACTAACTTCAGTGGCTTTGATACAGTTTCAAATGCTACTTAACAATTGCCATAATCTTAATATTTGTATGTGCCATTATAACATCTGAGAAAAATCTACATTTTAATAGCATTTATAATGACATTTTTTAAAAATTTGCATTTCCCTTCAAGATATATCCTAAGTGAATATAGTTCAGAATTATTTTATGCATGAAAAATTTAGTCTCATATTCTTAGTATTATATATTAGCAACCATTTAGTTCTTTTAGTAATGCCTATGTTAGTATTTATTGTTAAATTATAAGTTATTGAAATGTTTTTAATTTAGTTAAATTGAAATTTTCAGCTTCAAGTTTTTTTTTGTTTTTTTTAAACTTGTAATTCATTTTTATTTTCTAGGTGTGTGCCATTATTGGAGGGACTTTCACAGTTGCAAGCATCATTGACTCCTGCATTTTTACCGCTTCTGAACTTTTCAAGAAAGCAGAGTTAGGCAAACTGACCTGATGGATCTCTTCCTACTTATCTCATGCGCACACCTGTGTGTGTGAAAATATTTTATTTATCTGATATCTTAAAAGATATTTCTTTGTATGAGGTGAAGAAAAAGGCATTAATTTCAAAAGGGAAAAAAAATCTGGAAAAAGAAAAACTCTTGTAACTTTTCATGCATTTGTATTTAATGACAAAGTTTTGTGAAAGAGCCTTGTGGATATGAAAACTGATAAAAGCTCAAATTACTTGAAATTATGTAATTCTTTTGTTTTATGTGAAGATTTTAAAATCAAAGGATCCTTTGTTTTATATTTGAAAGGATCATTTTTTTTCACTCCTCATCAAAAAACAAAAGAAAAGAAAAATAAAATTTCTTGCAGTTATTTTCTGAAAGTGTCTTCAGTCTTGATGAAAGTAAGTTGATTCTCATTTTATCTACCCAGAAAATAGTCACCAAACGAATACTTTTGGGAAAGGTATGAAACCAACTTTCCCTGGAGTCTCATTATCAGTTATCTTGATTATTGTCTTATCACTGCCATGATTGTAGACAATTGGGTTAAGGATTTTTTGGTACCATCTTACCTATTACTATTGAACTTGGATAGGAGAAAAGTACCACAAATACCTCCTTTGTTTATTGTACCCATGAAAGACATCACATTCATTCTGAAATACAACAGATCCAACTTAATATTTGAAGTCTATATTCTAATAAGAAATTGTGTAAAATAATTCTATAAATTCATGTGTTGGTTACAAAACCAACATAAAAGAAAAAAAAAAAATGTCACCGCTAAATGTGTTTTTATTTTATTATTATTCTTGTAGAAATGTTTATATATTCCACTCAACCATTTTTAAGACACTTTGAGAAATTTATCTGAACTGCTATTTTCATCTCTCATGTTTTAGGTTCAGAGAGTTTCCATTCCGATATTTTAACTTCATAAGGATCTTGAGTATTATCAGTTAATATTGTCTATAGGCCGCCTTTCTATTTTTTTTTTTTTATTGTTAGTTGAAAAGAGAAAACATACCATTGCAAAACTGCCAAATCAAAGTGTGAAGATGCTGAAGTGTTAAAATAAAACAAATAGAAAATTGCTTCTTTTTTTTTTAGTTTCTCATGGAAATCATTTAAGTGATAATCGATATTTTTATTTGTCCATTATTTTGTGAAATGGAGAGGAAAGAAAAGTGCTCAGCAGCCACAATTCTAGATTATTTACATGTGTATGCTTCTATTTTCTCCAAGAGCAAATAAAGAGTTACAAAACCAAAAAATGGTGCTGTTTTGTTTGAACAATTCAGAGTCTGATATTTTTTCTTCTTTTTCAAAGAACCCCCCACCCAATCATGTCCTTCATTTATTTTTTCTTTCTCAGAAATATTTTGGTGCAAATTTCTGCTCTGATGTTATCTTGTTAAAGCATAAACAAAAGATGATATTGCTGACTATTCTTGTATACTGTCAGGTTTTATTATGCAATCAACATTGTCACAATAAAATTAGTATTAACTAATATATATCATTTCTAAAGAATCCATTTATTATTTATCAGACATTTTTATTACTTCAGTTGTTATAATGGACACTTCATATTTACATAGATTTCCCATTTTTATATATATATATATATATATTGTTGGACTGATGTGAGTTTGTTAGCTCTATCACTGATATTCAGTACTTTCCAATAAGTAACACATATATGTATGTGTCTTTTAATGTATGCTATATTTATGGGTTGAAGTGCTCAATATCGGGGTCAGAGTCAGTTATCTCCTGTTAATTCCCCTCTCCAAGTTCTCAAGGACACATGGCACAGCAGATAAAGGTGTTAGTTAGATCCAGTGACAGGACCCAAAGAGTGTGAGTTCAGTACCTGGTTAAGGTGGTGGAGAACTTGGAAAGGGGAATTAACAGGAGATAATGGATATCCATTAGACATGGCACGTGGAACTAGAACAGTCTACTCCAGTGAATGAAATAAAGGGTTAAGTTCGACATTCCAACCACCTGAAGAAGGCAGGAGTGTACAACTGCTGAAACATTGTAATAAATATGGCAACAAAGGTGAGGACAATAGTTTGAATAATGTAAACAATGTAATTAATAAATAATTAGAAAACAATTAATGTATACATCTCAACCAAAAAGCAACCTGAAATCTCAAGCCAGGTTCTAAATGTATTGTAAAAAACCAAAGCATCAACCTGAAATCTCAAGCCAGGTTCTTAAATGAACTTCTCAGATTGTAACAAAACCAAAGCATCAACCTGAAATCTCAAGCCAGGTTCTTAAATGAACTTCTCAGATTGTAACTTTCATATGAATGCTATACATGGTGCAAAACCCATTCAGAAATATCTAAATTGTCACCTTTCTGAGATCAAAGGTTAAAAATTGGTTTGAATGAGTCAAGTTTGAATGTCTTGGCAAAGACCATCCTTCTATGAACTTTATGAACTGGTGCTACAGAATTTCAAAGAACAAAACTACTAGATAACAGAAAGAACATCAGGAAGATTCAATAAGTGCAACAAATGCATAGTACCTCAAAGAGAAAAAGACAGAATCAAGATGTTAACATTCTATATTTTACTTTGAACAAAAGATTAGGTAGGTAGCCCCCCCCCCATCAATAGTAGGAAGAATGATAACAGTTACTGGACTTTTATGTGCTGTTTCCTCATTTAGGATATTGGCGATCATGGCTCTCCATAGTTTCCCGTCCTTTGTAGCTTTTAATAACTTTTTTGTCTTTTTGTCCATTTCTCTCAAATCCTGCTTTGCTGCCTGTTCACTCAAGCCCACCAGGTAGATTATGCATTGCCTTTCTCTGTCTCTCTTATCTTCAATCTGTCACGTGAGTATCAAATTTTCCAAGCCCTCTTTCCTCATTATGTGCCCCCAGATGAAAGCTTTTTCTTTGAAAAATTGTTTTACTAGGAGTTTATAAATTTGAATCAAAAGTAGCGTTGTCTGTTTGGTCAATTGATGCTAAATATTTCCTGATAACAAGGAAAAAAACCTAATATTTCCATTATCATAGTGCCATTTGTATAAGATGGTCCAGAACAATTTTGACATAACTGATTATAATACGGTAATTAGCATAACTGATTATAATATGGTAATTAATCTTGGTTGGTTATTTCCATGAAAGAAAAAACACCTACCTGAGTCATCCAGTTTGTCCAATGTAGCTCTAGATTCATCACTAAAATTTGCTCTTGATAAATCAGATTTCATGAACTTCAAATGTCCATGTTTCAGTTGCTTTCATTTCTTTAGACAATGATCTTAATATTCGACATCTTTCGTACACTTTACATTTGCACCACCGATATCTTCAAATAGTTATTGGTCAGTTCACTTTTCTTGCTTTATTAAATTTTTTATTAAATTTTTTATTAAATCTTTTTTTGAGATGTTAAAACGAGTCTTTGTTCTTATCTTGCCGATTATTTTAATTTCGTTTTTGATTCTTTTATAATCATTATCTAGCTTTTTCAATATTTCTAAATTCGATGTTCTATCTTTACAAGAGTTAGATCAGACCAAAAATGAAGTATGACTGCCATATTCAGGCTGGTGCTAACAAGTCCTCATTGTCTAGTCTCAACAGTAATTACGTGGCCTGGTAGGTAGGTGAGGAATTATTTTCTACCCTGCACCCATTATCCCAAATTGTTGCAAGCCTTTCATTACTCTATCGGTATTACTATGGCAAATGTTCAGATGAGTTCCATTCCTTAGTTTGACCATCTTGGATCTTCACAGCTAGGGCACACATTGCCATATTCAGGGTAGTAAATCATCCCTGTTCCTTTTGTGTTACTTAAGGAGTAAGTTCTACTCAGACAGCGTCTTTCCCAGAACTGTTACTATAACGAAGAAAACGGCGACTTACCTCGTCAAACCAAGCGACAGCGCGTCGCGTATATTCTACGATGGAAAATGTGACGAAAAAGAAAATTACTTACCAAACAAAAGGGCACGTATTCCGCATGACATGCTGAAGATGGAATATTTGAATTAAAAAAAAAAAACAAGTCCGTCACAGGAGTCGCTATGAAAATATTTTGATATGTAAATTACTGAACATCCTCTCCCAGCTGTCGACGAATGGAAAAAATGCTCTGCCGATAAAAGCAGTTGGTGTTCTCGAATCGGGGAGCAAAATTCGGGTATTTTGGCTACCGTGTTTGTTGGAGAATGAGTTATTTTTCTGACTGGTTGCGTGCATTGTGATTCATGAGATAGTACCCGCGAATCGAGTTTTCGGCATTTCTTTCTGCACCCCCCCAGATGTTCGAGTCTGAACTTAGTGATTTATTCTCTGTGACGTGGAAATAATCTGCGACAAACATTTCCTTTGTAATCCCAGATCGCTTACAGTTACCTTGTAGAACAAACTCCAGAGAGGATGCTTCCCTGACAACTACAGTCTTGGTCTCTTCAAGTCTAGGGTCAGGCGATGTCTATCTTTAATCCCTCCTTCACAATATAGTGTGGTTTGGACATATTAAAAAACATGAAAGCCTGTGCAAGACCATCATGCAAGGCAATAATGAAGGTGGACGTACGAGAGGACGCCAATGCAAAAACTGGTTGAATAGTGTCAAACAATGGACAAGTATAACTATACAAGATTTGCTGATGGCTCTCATTGATAAACCGTTGTGGATGAGATTCAATGTGGCTTTTGCATTCAGATTCCTTCTACGATTACACAAGTCAAGGGGATGATGATGATGATCACAACAATCTTGCTAAGTAACCCTTAGATTTCGTAGAGGGTGAACTAGCAGTATAAAAAAAAGTTCAGTTATTATTAGATGCTGCAGGAACCACAATGCGTTTTGGAGAATC